>JBAJHW010000020.1:6216725-6482462 GCA_037013535.1 Intellagama lesueurii
GCCCGAGGTTTGGAGTTCGATTCCCGAGGGGGCCTCCCAGACAGGGGGTGGACTGGATGATTTCCAGGCTCCCTTCCCGCTCTGCCGTGTTCCAGTATTATTCCTGTTATTATCATTATCATCATTATTACTACTGCTACTACCTCCGTGTCTTTCGCGAGAAGCTGGACGTAACGGCTGTAGATACTCTCAATCTTCCCCACCAAGCGGCTGTGGATTTTCTTCTGGATGAGGTACCGGGCGTAGATCTTGTTGCCCAGTTCCTGGGCGATGCTGGTGAGAGACTCTCCCACTGGGGGGAGAGTGGAGAGCATCTGGAAAAGCAGAGGTTTTATGGTAAAGGTAAAGAGGGAAATATTCCACCCAAGCCGAGGAAAAAGACCGACGAAGCTGAAATATTAACCGATGCAGGAACCCTAAGTTTTAAATCTAAAACTGGATGGAAGACGGGACCTCAAGAGAGGTGTGATATCTGGCTTTAATTTCGGACCTAAGACTGTTAAGATGTACTGATCTAGTAGGACCCATTGGGGGATGAGTTGCAAGCCCCTCCAGCGGATGCTGAAAAATGCCGATTATAGCAAACGCTATTTTAAGAGCATGACTAGACACAGGACGGTGTTCTGCCTTCCTCCAGTGGCCAGTTCTGGTCATGTCACCTTTGGAAATAAATATTTCACGGCTTTTTCTTCTAATATTTTTAATATTTTCAGACTGTGGGTAAGTGAATCCGTGGATAATGATCCCACAGATACAGGGGTCCGACTCTACCGTTTTCCTCACTTTCCTCTGCCTCTTACAGCCGCGTTTCATCTTCCCTTACAAACAGTACTGAACCGACACCAACCCGGCGGGGTAGGCCACTCTGAAAGGGAGCCGGCTACTTGTTATTTATTTATTTATTTGACTTATATCCCGCCCATCTGGTATATTCTACCACTCTGGGCGGCTACCAACATACATATATAACACAGACATAATCAATAATAAAAACAGTGAAGAAAATATTATAAATAATAAATTATTATTATTATTAAACAGCGCCCTTCTTATTAAACAGCGTTCGGCTCCCGCCTGTGCGGAGCAGTTGCTGATCTTTGCGAGACCCGGAACGACAAGATCGGAGGGGAAGCTGGCGCCGAAAACTCGGCCCGGCGGCCTCGGGTCTCTGGCGAACGGCACAGGGGTGGCTCTACCTTCCAGGGTCGTTGTGAGGAGGGGCAGGAGGCGGCCGTAAAGAAAGCCGAGATATAAAAAGAATAAACCCAGCGACGTGTGGGGAACGTGGCCTGGTCTTGGTCACCTTTCCGTCCCGGGAAAAAGGGGACGACCCGGCGGGTTTTACCTGCATCATGACGTCCACGTACTCTTTTTCCGGAATCACGCAAAGGAAGGGGTACAAGTTGATCTGGTTCGTGTTCTTCATTTCCATGTGGAGCTTGGATTTCTGGAAGCTTCCGAGGAGATCCGCCTTCCAGCGGGATCGGAGGGCGGCCAGGAGCGCCCGCTGCATCGGGACCGAGGAAAAGGAAAAGGAAAGAAAAAAAATAGGCCAATTTTGGGGGGCAGGCTGGTGAGCCAGGAAAGGAGAACGCCTGAAAGGCAGCAAGGCCACTTCGAGTCCTGGGGGATTCGCCCCAGGCACTGCGGACTGGCTGCCAGGCTGGGGGATGATGGAGGCTGGAGTCCAAATCCTGGGGGGGGGGGGGGTGTCAGGCTGTCAGGCTTTAAGAGGAAGATGGGCCCCATTTGAAGGCCGACCCTTTCACCAGAGAGGTTAAAACCATAAGCTAATCGGTCCTTATGTCCTACAGGAGCACCCCCATATCCATGGGATCAGTAGCCACGGTTTCACTTATCTGAAAATATTAAAAGAAAAAGGAAAAAATTCCACATTGTAGTTACAAGAACTGGGCCCTAGAGGGAGCCAGAGGCCAAGCTAGGTATAGGGTTGGCTATTATCCGCGGTCTTCAGCATCCGTGGGGGGGGGGGGACGGGACTTGGAACTGATCCCCTACGGATATGGGGGGTCCAACTGTAAAATTTTAAAGAAAGCTTTTTCAACGTTCTCAAGGTGAGCTACCAGGGGTTTCTAGCTGTGGTGCCCGAGGTTGGGAGTTCGAATTCCCCCACTGGGCCTCCTTGGCAAGGGCTGGGACTGGATGATCTATCTATAGGAGTCTCGTCCACTTCTGCAGTTATGAGATTATTAAAATGATTTAGCCTCTCAGTTTGGCATCAGAGCTGAGATCGGGCCAGGGGGTTGTCTGTCTGAGCCTCAACACCCAGGCTCCCATGAAGGTCTGGCTGTCTTTGCTCCCTCCTATTTCAGAAACACAATCCTGGGGCTGCCTTCTGATACTTTGAACGGCAGAATTGGTGCATGTTGAAAAAAATAAAATAAAATAAAATAAAGACAGTTATTTAAAGGCGGCTTATGGTATTAAAAAAAAACAGTATTAGAAGCTAAGAACAATACATCAAAGTGAGAATAACAATAATCACATGTGTCAAGTCAATTCTGACTGAAGGCAACCTTTTTTTCCAGGGTTTTCCAGGTAGAGAATAGTCAGAAGCGGTTTCCCCTTCCCTTCTTCCGTGGGGCGGGGCAGGGCGGGGGAATCCCTGGGATTGTGCCGCTTGCCCGCAAGGCCACCCAGGCTGGCTCTTAGTCCAGGAGGCCCAGTGAGGATTCGAACTCCCAGCCTCTGGCTCCACAGCCAGACACCAGAGCTCTCCAACCAGCTGAATCAAGTAAATTAGAATAGAGAAGCCTGCCGTCTATCTTTACAGCAGCCCTCCTCGACCGTGTTGGGTTTTTTTTTTGGCCACGGCTGCAACCTCAATAGGGAAGAAAGACAGGCTAAGTCAGGAACGCCTGAGCTGCAGAAGGAAGGTGGTGTTTGAAGAACGGTTTCCAGGCGGTGGCTCCCCCTTCAAACGCGGCAGGGCCCCCATTGACAGCGCGTGGACTACGAAACCCCAAATCCCCGGCCATCGGGCTGACGGAGCCGTAATCCGACCGATCTGGAGGGACGTGGAGATGCGAGCCCCCCGCCGTACGACGTGCCGAGGTCTTGCCTGCTGTGCCCGAGCCAAAGCTTCTCTACATCCATTTATCCCCCTCCACCCCCCGCAAAGTGCAAACACAAACCCCAGCCACCCTGTTTACCGCCTGGATGATTCTCTCCGTGACAGGAGTCTTCTGCACCGATTTGATATTGATTGTGCCGGAGGTCTCCAGGGCCAGCTGCTGCCGGAACCGCTCTTGTAGGTCTTGGGCCGTGAAATCCAACTTGGGATAAGAGACACGGTTCTTCTGGGGAAATCAAATCAAGAGAGAGAAGCTTTTTTGTGTTGGGGGGGGGGGGAGAGAGAGAGAGAGACTGCTTTTTTCCTACCGAAGGGGCCCTGGCCTTTTGGTAAAATATCGACATTTCCGAGAGACTTTTCGACACCCGCCCAGGCTTCCCGCCACGCCTCCAAGCCCCCGGAGAGAAATCTCCGGCTCACCTGGGCGTAGAAATCTCGGAGGAGGGGGACGGTGCAGGCGCCTGTCCTGCGAGGCGGCCGCGGCGGCTGGAAGTCCGGCAGGATCACCCTGATGGCCTTCAGCGCCATCTCCACTTCGTCCTCCTGGTACAAGCCTTCGGGGAAAAGCTCTTCCAGAGAGTAGCCATCGTTCCGTAGCTGCGCCAGACATCTGGGGTGGAGAAGGAGAAAGGTGGGACCTTTTGATGATTTGAGGGAGACCAGGGCCGGACGACGCCGAAGGGCCCGCGGCTCCACTTGCCAGAGGGGGGTGCCGAGGAGATTCCCCCGCCTTGTACCTTAAAGATCTAACCCTACGTGCTAGAATTGAGCAATGACAGAGCCAATATTTTTCTGTCTAGTGTCCCAGTGAATTACGGATGGACCGTTTCTTCGAAGGATAAAGTTCCCGTCTGTTGCACCCTCCTTCAGCAAATGGTACCGTAAAACAATAAAAGGTTCCTTCCGGTTCTCCTGGAGGAAAAGACAGAGGCTCAAAGATGCCTCAACGGGATGTTTTCCTTTTGGATAATATCCTGGGAAACAGGTCTTCAAAGATGTGTCCATTAAACGTTTATGCTCTATATATGTTCTATACAGGAGAACCCCTGTATCGGTGAGGGATTCGTTCCAAGCCTCCCCCCGCGGATGCCAAAAACCGTAGATAATAGCAAACGTGCTACACAGCACAGTCTCTGGCTCCCTATAGTGGCCATTTCTGGCAATGACATCAGGGAAATATCAACGGCATTTCTCAGATTTTTCTTTTTAATATGTTTAATATTTTCAGACCGGGGATAAGTGACACCGTAGAGAGCAAACCCTGCTGATACATCTCCCCCCCCCCCCCCCCCCGTGTCTATTTACTCTGCATTTCTTCGTTTCCTCCGATTTTCAGGCTGCAGGCTAAAAGCTCACAGCCAAACCCCATCCGACGGAAGGGAAATGGCAGGGGTTTTTTTTTAATCGTTGTCCAGCGGTGAGTTGCACATCTTGGCATGCAAGTTGTAGACACAGTCAGAATGAGGGCGTGCAGACCCCTCGTGCCACATTACATGGGCATCGATAGGATTCTGGCCTCTGAAGCGAAGTGTTTATTTTTAAGTCGGCCTTCGCTGGGACAGCTCTTGACAAGAAGGACAGACACACACAGACACATCCTCTCCGGAAAGGAGATCCATCACCCGGCAAACCATTCAAACTTCACACGTTATATTCGGATACAGCTCTGTCCCAAACAAAAAAATTCAGATCCATTCGCTTTACAGAAGGCCTGCTTTCGGCTCGGAGGGAACCGGCTAGACTTGGATTAGGGAGACCGAGCTGTCTGAGCCTGGGGTTAATAATTTGTGGAGGGAGCAGAGGGTTGGTCTACAAAATTTACGTCCATCACATGACAGTGAAGGCCTTCAAGAAGCACGGCGGATCGGCTTTAAATCAAATTGATTTAAATCATGATTTAAATCACGTTCAAAACTTTTAAAATCTGATGTGTTTTTTTTAAACGACTGAAATTAAAAAAATCATTTTGGAAGATTCAAATCATGATTTAAATCCATTTGACTTTTAAAAAAAAACATTGATTTTTTTTTTAAATCATCCACCAGAAGGTTTAAGGTCTCTGTGGTCCAGCATCCTCCTTCAACACAGGACGGCTCCAGGAAGTGAGAGAAGCAGGGAATGTTCAGAGGTAGACCCTCACTGGAATGGGAGGTTTTATCTCATCATCCTTGAGACAGGAACCAACCCTACATCTTTTCCTTTTGAGAACAGCCTACGGTCTCTATGGGGCATGACCCGTCTTATGCATTTATGCATGATGTTCACACACACATTGACTGCGAGACAGAGTCAGGCGGGCAAGAACGGGCGACCCGGCATCGCCTGGAGGGTTTTGGGGCTTTGTCAGCCCAGTGACCCCCTCCCAGCTGCTTTGGAGGGTTTACGCACAAAAGCGTGGTCGTTACCTCTCGATTAAGTCCGGGTGGGTTTCGGAGCGCCCCATGGAACTCAGCACAGCCACGTAGGAATCCGGGTTCGGGTCCAGTCCTGCCTCGTCCAGCATCCGGAACACGGAGGCCACCTGCCTGAGGGCGCCCTAAGAGGAGGGGGAAGACGTTGGAAAAACAGAGGGGCGAACCGGACGCTCGGAGTTCGACCCGCTTGGCGCTCAGCACACGGTCGCCAGGGTTTTCTCCACCCCCTGCGAGGGAGGTGGAAAGGAGAACCGGGGGCCAGGCTGACGGGTGAGCTCCGGGACTCTGGGCCAGGATTCAACCCAGGAGTCTTCCCGGTTCTCAAGCCATGGCGCCGGCCGGCCTGGCTCACAAGCGCTTCCGCGTGGCTCCTGAAACTGGGGTTCGGCGGCGTTCACGGGCTGGGTGCAAAACCCAATCCCACGTGGCTGCCTGCATACTGGGGGAATCATCGCCCCACGCGGCTTGAAGGCCAAGGAAGGGCGGCTGACACCATCAAAGAAGCGATTCCTGAACTCAACCCCTCTGCTCAGCTCCGTGGGCGTGAGTGCGCGCGGGCGCAAGCCATCAAATCAAGTCTGATGGATGGCGACCCTTTTCAGGGTTTCCGAGGCAGAGACGTGGTTGATCCTTCCCTTCTTCGGGGAGTGGGGGGAGATCCCTGGGACTAACGTGCAGCTTTTGCTCAAGGCCACCCAGGCTGGCTCTTCTCCCGAGAGGCACACCGTGGGGGGATTCGAACTCCCAACCTCTGGCTCTGCAGCCCAAGACCTCCCCCCCTGAGCGATCCAGCCAGCTGGCCAGGATCGAGTCCTTCAGAAGGAGGCTGTGCCCGGCGACCTAGCAGGGCAGGCGAGGACCCGGGCCCAGAGAAGGCACGCCGGACGGGACGGCTACCTGTTTGGCCTGGCCGTGCATGACGAGGTTGTACATCCGGAGGTCCAGCAGCTTTTGCCGGCGGTGGTGGTAGAAGGCGAGGCACCGCTGGGCGCGGTCGAGCTGGCGCAAGAAGAGGCAGGTCTCCAGGTAGGCCAAAAGGCTCAGCCGAAAGTTCTCGTTGCCCTTCTCCTCCGCGGGGGCCGACGCCTGCTTCGGGAGCGTTTCCGCTTTCTCCTGGTGACCGAGGGTGGGCTCGGCGTGGGCCGGTCCTTCCTCAGACGTGCCGCTGGTGGCGCTCGGCAGACGCTTTCCTTTCGCCCGGCTGGGCCTCTTCTTCGGGGCCGGGGGCCAGTCGTCGCTCTCCTTCGGGGCGGGCGGGCTCGGCTTGGCCTTGGCCCCCGAGGGGTCCCTCCGCCCCAGCCCGGTCTGCAGCTCCTCGAGCCGCTTCCGCTTCGCCTGTCGCTCCCGGTGCAGCTTCTCCATCCACCGGCTCGGCGGGGCCACGCCGCGTTCGTCATCCTTTGGGGCCAGCTTTTTCGGCACCCACGGTTTTGGCGACGGGGCGGTCGGCCGGACGGCGCCCCTCCTCAACCCAGACACGAAGACCCGCTCCACCAGCACCTCTGGCCCCGTGTCGGCCTGCAGCTGCTTCACCCTCGCTTCCAAGACTGGGGAGACAGCAAAGCCAAAGGAAAGAATGGCCAGGAGACGGTCAACACCGAAATCGCCGGCTGGCTTTGGAAACATTATTTAAAGCGTTCTTTACGCCACTTACCCTGCTTTTCCCCTAAAAGAGGAGCCAAAGGAGCTTAACGTCGTTAAAAACACAATAGGAAAAGTTAAAGAGCAGTGAATTATTCAAATATTTAAAAAGAATGAATAACCCTATATTTCAAAGGTTAGGTAAAAGCAGAACTAAAAGAGATTTAGAAGCAAGAAAATTCAAACCGCCCCATTCTTACAACCCTCTTAGGCAGTTGGTCATTAAGGGAGAGGAAGGTCTTGTTGGCTTGCCTGCAGGAGGAGAGCCAAGACGGGGCCAGGCGGGCCTCCGGTGGGAGGGAGTTCCAGAGTCCAAAGGAGCAGCCACAGGGAAGAAGGCCGTCCTCTCCCGGGTGCCCACCAAAAGGACCTGTGAAGGTGGTGGGACCAAGGGAAAAGGTCTGCCCTGATAAAACGTCTGCCTTCTGCGGGTGTTAACTATGCAACAGGATTTTAGCAAAAGAAGCCCTAACGCATTTATTACCAATTATTGATGTTTCTCCCCCCCCCCCCCTTTCTCTGATGGTCGCAAGGTGCTGTAGCCGGCTAACTTCTCTTCTGTTTCCAGCGTCACACCAGCCCAGCGAGAAAGATCGGGGTGGCAGAAGGAGTGTGTGTGTGTTTCATGGCAGAGGAGAGGATTTGAACACAGTCCCCTGCGACCAGAGAAGACCCTAACCACAAGATGTTCAACTCTCGCTTTGGAGAAACCACCTCGTTTTTTCATTGGCCGCCTGTCCTTTAGACAGGATACAGAATGGGTGTGTGTGTGTGTGTATCTTGGTTGCAGGATTTAATGGGAGACTCAGCGACAGTGGCCACAAAGGCGTGTGACGGGGGTACAGACGGCTGCCTTTATTTCCACCGGTGTAAATTCTTTTTTAAAAAACACTTACTTACCTTCCACTAACTCCACCTGTTCCCATAGCAATTTTTTCCGGGTTTCTTCCTTCATCTCGGTCAATGAGTAACTCCTTAACCCGATCCGCAGGCTTTCTGTAAGGCAAGAAGAAGGTGTGTTCAGAACCTCAGAAGTTACATTTTTAAGAACTCTTGCCCCTTAGATTCACCCGCTGGCATTGCTAGGAAAAAAAATTGCAAAACGAGGGTCGGAATGTCCCTGTTGAGCGACAGTCCTAGATCAAAACTTAAGTTTCTGGTCCTCAAGATTCTGAATACACTGCCGGTTTAAACCGCAATGTGGGAAATTTGGCTTACAAGGATTCAGTGGCTCACCTAAGGGTCAGGCAAAGTCTCCCCCAGGTGACCAGGGAACAAAATCCTGTTTTACGCCACAGGGTATGAAGATGTGCACAAATGAGCGACGGAAAATATATCTGAATTTTATTTTGCCCAACCCTGGTTCTTAAACCCTTCTATTAAGGAAGCAAAGAGCACCCTCACACGCAATGATGGTGTCGGGGTATGTGTGTGTGTGATAATCCACCCTTTGCTTCAAAGAATATTAATTATAATGGCCACAACCTTCTCTGAAGCATAAGGAAAACCATGCATGACTTTGCCAGCCCCGTGTCACGAACACCCACGGTGCGACCCGGCGCTCACAGCCAGAGGAGAACCGGTCAGAACCCGGGAAACGCACGTGGGGGTCGTTCTTCCACAAGGGCAGAATGCAAACAGGACGCTGGCCAGCAGCAACAACAACAACGTTAAAAGCGAAAGGGGAAAAATTAGGACCGCTTTTGAGGACAGTAAGGTTCACGACGACGAGAACAATAATAATAATAGGTTGACGGAATGGAGCAGAAAAAACAAGGCATGTGCGTAGGGGAGAAAGGCAGTGGCACTTAAAAAACGAACAGATTTCTCCTCCCTATCAGCTTTCGTGGATTAAAGGCCACGTTCTGAGATCTGGAAGGCCACAGTAAAACAAATTTCCTAATTATTCACGTGCTATCACACTTTTTTTCCATCCCTTTTCTCTATTTTTGCATTCTCCCTCCCTTTTCATTTGCTGACACGCTCATAGCAGAGGAATCCGATTTTTTTTCTAGTTGCCGACCCCCCTGCTTTTTTTTTAAAGTTTGAAACCACTTGTTATTTTATGTACCCACAAACTGGGACCAACGTATCATGACCAGGGGGTGAGGGAGACGAACTCGCCCCCAATGAGTTTCCATGGCCAGGAGGATTTGAACCCACGTCTCCTGAATCCTAGTCCCTCACTCTTATCCACTACTACACCACACCCCGCTGGGGGTGTCAATAAATCATAACCGTGGGCCATCAAGTCCGTTCTGATTTATGGCCACCGTTTTCAGGGTTTTCCAAGTAGAAAATACTCAGAAGCGATTTATCCTTCCCTTCTCCTGGTAGCTGGCCCAAGGCTACCCAGGCTGGCTCTTCTCCCAGGAGGGGGATTCGAACTCCGAACCTCTGGCTCCGCAGCCACAGAATCTCAACCTCCCCCCCCCCTCCCAGGTCTATAAGGATGACATTATTATTTTAGGGTAACCCCTCGGGATTAATCCAGGTAGAAGCAACCCTTCGGAATAAACGACCCCAGGTTTCCAAACTCCCCCCTGCCGTACGATCCGGACCACGAAACGAAGGAGGGGAAGATCTGGACGAGACTGCAGAAGGACCACACAACACAAGCCGAACCCCAAAGGGTTACTTCGGAACCCCAAAGCAGAATCACACGCCCCCCAACATGGCAACTTTCCCACCCATTGAAATTCAGGATCCCCAGAGGGTGGGGCAGAGATTTTTTTTTTATTTGGAGGGTGGGGAGCGGCTGGGGGGCATCCGCTGCCAGACTTTCAGCCCCAGAAAAGCCAGGTTTAAAAGGGAACCATGACTCCCCCCAAATTAAGGGGGAGGCGAGACCCTCCTTTTATATAAAGGGAGCATAATAGAGAATATAATATACATTTAATATAACAGAAAAGTGGAGCTGCCAGACGCCCCCCCAAAAGAGGGGCACGAGCTCTCCTCCAATGGCAAGACATATGGGGGGGCTGAGATGTGGGGGGGATGCAGCCCCCCCATGAAAAGTGGGGTTCAGGAATTCACCCCTTCCCCAAATAGGGGGGGGCTTGGAAGTGCCCCCCCATAATTCCTAACCCCGCCCCCTTACCTCTGGCCACACCTACCTGTACCCCGCAGCAGCGCCCCCTGCAGCTTCAACATGGACATGGCCCCCTTCGCCCCCCACTAAGCCCCCCCCACATTTCTGCTCAGCCTGCTCCAGGCAACCCACATTGCCTCCCCGCCCTACTGCGCCTGCGCCGCGCGCTCGCTCCTCCCGGCCCCTCCTCCCCGTGCCTTCCTGGCCCGCTCCGCCAATCGGCTGCCCGCGTGGAAGGGAGCCGCGGAGGCGGGGCCGGGACTACGTCTCCCAGCAGGCGCTGCGAGGCGCGCCTGCGGAGGAACGGGATCCAGGCCGCGTGGAGCGGTGCCTAGATGAAATAAAAGAAAGAGCGAGGCAGCGGCTCGGGGAAGTCATTTCCGAGTCCGCACTTTTTTTTTTTAAAGTACGTATATTTTGAAGACTGGAAAGGTGAATTTAGTTTTAATTCCCTTGGCTATCGATACTTCCTTTTTTGGGAGTAGAGCACCCAGAATCCTCCAACCAGCTTTTGGACTACAGTGCCCAGAACCTCCCAGTCAGCATTCTGAGCTTTGTAATCCAAAAAATAAAATAAAAAATTAACATGTTCGGGGGGGGGGAGTTATTATTTTCATTAAATTCTATGGGGAGAGATGATATTGTAAATATTCGGGGGACCAGGGTAAAGGAAAATTCAAGCCATTGCTGCCAGTAATTAATTGCTGCCAGTGTCATTAATTTATTTATTATTTCATTTGTTTATTTATAAATTTATTCATTGATTCAAAATATTTCCCCCCACCTTTCTCCTTTAAAAAGGCCTGAGTATCTTAGACCATTGATGTTTCTTCCACCAATTCCCACTTCCTCCTTCATCTGAATCTTGCCGGGATTTCCGTATGAGATGTTCTGCGTGCAGATCGAACAGATCAGGGGATAAAATGCACCTTTGTCTGACTCCCTTGGCCTGGAGGAAATGGTGATGCTTTTCTACATTCCCAAAGCTTCTCATCCACAAGGCAAGGCACCCATGGGGACAACCAAGGGCCGAGGCAGGTCCATTTCTTTCACGATCCGGACCCTCGGAGGCTTCGCTGTAGCTTGCAAAGCATAGGCTGACCTGCTTCTGAAATCCTTTGGTGCAGTTCAGTAGCTGAGCCTGGCCTCCTGAAGGTATCCCTTCACCGACACAGGCGGAAAAAGAAAAAAGAGAAGGGGGAAAAAAATGGACTGGGCTCCTGTAGCTTTAATAATTGTTTTAATCATTTAAGAGTGGAAGAAATTTCACCAGGTGCAAGTATGAATGCAAGCTACACTTGCTGAAAGTTCATCCACCTGTAACTATTAAAGATAATAGTTGCTCTTTTTCTCAGGGGATTATGTGTAACTATTAAAGATACAGAAACCTGGCTCTCTTTTTCTCAAGGGATTTCCCCCCCCCCCCCAGACTGATCCCCTCTCCATTCGTGTAAAGAAAATAAGCCAGTTGAGACTAATGATCCCAAGTTCTTGCTATCCAAATGAGTTTATGTTCCTTTTAAACACTTAGAAATAGCATTCCTTCACAAATAAGCCACTCCCGTGTTATATGTTTCGGCTGGCAGAGATTTAATCCAGGGTTTAATAAGGCAGGCCGGGAACGGAGAAGTCCACTTGAGGAGGGAGGCGGCTTGCAAAACAGCCTTGTGTAGTAGTCCTGTGTGAACACAGCGGTTGCCACAGGGCGTGGGCAGGACAGGCTGCCAAAGGCTTGCAAGAGCCCTGTGAAATGGCAAGCCTCCATCACACACACACACACACACCACTAAGTGGGCTGGAGCCACTTAAGTTTAATGTTTCTCTTTATTCCGCAGATCGAGTGGTCTAAGCGCACAACAGAGCACAACAATCCATTTTAAATGGATTGTTGTGCTCTGTTGCTTTAAATGTGCTATAATATTTATCATGATTTATTTATTTAAAATATTTTTAGCCCGTCATTCTCCTTAAAAAGAACCCAAGGGGGCAAAAATTTGGGTTTTATTTACCATTTGAATATAATAGTTGTTTAATTCTTTTTTTTTACAGATGGTTAAAGCCTGTTTATTTCCTTTTCATTATTATTAATTTTTTATTTAATATTAAAACTAAAATACAAATTTAATAATAGCTACACACAATGCACATTGGACTTTCCCCACCTGTGCCACCACCTTCACCCTTGAGACTAGGTGACCCGTAATATAAATTTATATCCCTTTTCGCCCCATACCTCTCCAAAAATACAAAGATTCTTTTGCTGGCCTTTCCCCTTCGAAAAGACGTGCTTCCAAGTATGAATTCCACACATCTTTGAAATCATTAGACTTTATAATTCCTCTTCTTATTTTCTTTTCACATGTTAACTTATCATTAATTGCTAAGCTCCACATTTCTTTATACCAATCTTCCAGATTGATTTGTTTGTCACTTTTCCACAATTCTTTGCAAATATTAGTCTTGCTACTGTAACTGTAATAACAACTAACTCTTTCTGATCTTTTTAAAAGAGGGTCATTCTTAATTATATTTTGTTGTTGTTTAGTCGTTAAGTCATGTCCGACTCTTCGTGACCCCATGGACCAGAGTCCGCCAGGCCCTCCTGTCTTCCACTGCCTCCTGGAGTTGGGTCAAAGTCATGTTGGTCGCTTCGATGACCCTGTCCAGCCATCTCGTCCTCTGTCGTCCCCTTCTCCTCTTGCCTTCACACTTTCCCAACATCAGGGTCTTTTCCAGGGAGTCTTCTCTTCTCATGAGATGGCCAAAGTGTTGGAGCCTCAGCTTCAGGATCTGTCCTTCCAGTGAGCACTCAGGGTTGATTTCCTTCAAATTGGATAGGTTTGTTCTCTTTGCAGTCCAGGGGACTCTCAAGAGTCTCCTCCAGCACCACAATTCAAAAGCATCCATTCTTCGGCGGTCAGCCTTCTTTAGAGTCCAGCTCTCACTTCCATACATCACTACAGGAAAAACCATAGCTTTGACTATGCGGACCTTTGTCGGCAAGGTGACGTCTCTGCTTTTTAAGATGCTGTCTAGGTTTGTCATCGCTTTCCTCCCAAGAAGCAGGTGTCTTTTGATTTTGTGGCTGCTGTCACCATCTGCAGTGATCATGGAGCCCAAGAAAGTAAAATCTGTCACTGCCTCCATATCTTCCCCTTCTATTTGCCAGGAGGTGATGGGACCAGTGGCCATGATCTTTGAGTTTTTTTGATGTTGAGCTTCAGACCATTTTTTGCGCTCTCCTCTTTCACCCTCATTACAAGGTTCTTTAATTCCTCCTCACTTTCTGCCATCAGAGTGGTATCATCTGCATAATAATTATATTTAGGAGGGCAATAATTGGTAATATATTTAAAAAAAATTTTATATACTTATTGTTTTAGCTTTTAAATATTGTCTTTTTAAACACTGAAGTTGCGTGGGGGTTCCCCTTTTAAGGAGAAAGGTGGGGTAGAAATATTTTAAATAAATAAAATAAAGAAGGAATCGGCGAGGAAACTTTTAAAAAGAAGCAATCAGCCGTGGCCACGAAACAAGCTTCTTCTGAGGCCGCTTGGGTACCACTTGCATCTCCTAAGGATGCTCCAGATGTCTATCAAGACCCCCTCCGGGCTCCGGGATGCAGCTCTTCCTGATTGGATCGCTCGCCTGCCCATCCAACCCGCGGCGTAGCCGGCTGGAGCGTTGCCAGAGGGGGCGGGCCGGAGTCGGCCGTTGCGAAACGCAGGAACCCCGCCCACCCGGGGGCCTCCGATTGGCCGGGAGGCGAGCGGAGCGGCTTGGATGACACGGTGGGCGGGACCTCGGGAGGCGGAGGCGGCCTCTGATTGGTCGCCTCCCGAATCGGAAAGGCGGTGTCTTAGGGGGGCGGGGAGGCCGTGCGGAGGGAGGAGGAGGAGCTGGGAGGTAAAAGCCTCACGAAATGAGCTTGAGGCGCTTATTGAGGCGGACGCTGCTGTGTGGAGCGGTTGCCACTCGAGGCCTGACCCGGACCATGGTGAGTAAGAAGGCTCCGCTTGGCCCTGCTAGGCCTCTTTCCCCGACCTTGCCCTTCTAGCCCCTCTCCTCTATGATCCTACCATAGAGAACCCCCTTGGGAGGGACCAGAGCGTCTCCCACCCCCCAAAAATCTGCCTTTTATTTCTCACAATCCTTTCCTCTGAGCCTTTGAAATCTTATGTGGCCTTCCTTGCAAGCAAACGCCTCCTTCCTTCCCCTGAAAGGGGTGATCGGACCTTTCTCCCCCCCCATAATTCCCTGGGTTGTTTAAATTCTGGGGCCCAAAATTCCCATAATTCCCTCTTGGAAAAAAAGCCTTGGTTCCCATAATTCCTCTGGTTGCAAAATTCCCATAATCCTCTCTGGCAAAGAAAGCCTAATGCCCTTGATGGGGTGTTTCTCTCCCTAATTGACTGGTTCCCTAATTTCCCCCTAATCACTTGCCCATTTTTTCCCTTCTGCAAGATTGACTAATATAAGACCAGAAATAAATTTAATACGCCTTGGGCGAGGTTATATGCGTTGCTTTTCCAGCTATCCGGCTTTGCAAAGTGGTTTTAGAAGAATATGATGTGACTAGTCATAAACTTTTGAAACATCCTTTTCTTGCAAATGCAAATAAAAAAAAAAAAAAGGTGTGTCAGTGCAATTAATTAGGAACCACAAAGTTTGATCCTGGGTTGCAATTTCCCAGAAAAATAATAATAAAGTAGCAGAAACTTTTCTGTTTCTTTACTGGTTTAAAATGTTTATACCTCGCCTTTCTCCTTAAAAAGAAAAGAAAAGGGGAGCCTAGGCTAATTAAAGAGGTTCATGAGAGCATGGTGGTTTCTGCTTTCAGGGAAGGAAAAAGAGGCATGCGTTTGACGCAGCCTGTTTTCGCTCCCTCTGGACTCTCTCTCTCTCTCTTCCCAACGATTCTGGAGCCTTAAATTGCACGAGACTTTTGGGGGGAATACGACTCCGAAGCCACAAACCTTCCCTCCTTTGGGGGCCCCTCCAGCCTTTGCGATGGCCGGAGGCAGACATAAAGCACAGCAAAGACACACACACTCCGGTGAAAAATCCATTTTCTGTGTCCTGCGTCTTTATACCCTCCTCCTTTTGCCATGTGCTTTTCTTTTCATGCGCTGCTCCTGCAGGATTCTGGTTTTTCTAAGTCCTCTTGGCTTTCCTCGCCTGCTGGCGGTGGCTTTTTCCAGCGGAGGATGCTCTGCTCCCTAATGCGCGCCGCCCCAAGACAACCGCAAGGTGTAAACGGGAGCCGTCGGATGACTTGGCCACCCCTCCCAGAACTTCTCCGAGCTATGCGCAGCTGGAGCGCAGGCAATTATCCGCAATTAAAACGCTGCCTTCCAATTAGTCGGAACACTGAGGTTCCCACTGTCGTGCAGTGGTTTTGTTAAACCCTGGAAGTCATAAATAAAAGCTAGCCCAGCAAACAGAAAGAGAGAGAGAGAGAGAGAGAGAACTTGATTGGAACGGATTTGCATTTCAAATTGATCCGTTTGCACTCTGCAGAGGATGCACTGGCGTGGCTGATATTAAGAGGGAAGGTTGGCCCTGTTTGGCGGAACCCACTTGGGGGGTCTGTGAGCAAGGACCCGCCAAGAATCTCACCTGAGAAGATAATTAGTCGCAATTAATAGGGAACGGCACAGCGAGAAGTAGGTTGAGATGCGCCAGGGTGCTAACCCCGCTCGGCAACCAAGACGGCACCTGGAGCTGAGACACTGCCTCTCGGTGGGATTTTGATGATTCAGCGCCTCCGTAAACCCCGTGGATCCTAGATGGGATTAAGAATGGGATTTAGCCTCAATTCAACAACAGAATCGGCTTACACGTTTTAAACCTGAAACAGAATTAGGATGAGTGACTTCCCAGCAAATAGGGCGCGGAACTGGAACCTACCGTCCCAGAATTCAAGGCCCTTTAAAAGCCAGGCGAAGGTAAAAAGGGGTTCACAGCCTGAGTGTCAACATGGCCAGGGGTGGGAGCAAAGATCACCTCGTTTCTTGCCTTCGGAATCGATTCCCCCACCGGGCGTCCTTGACGGGGGCTGGACTGGATGACCTCCAGTTGTAAGATTCGTATTATTCTCATCTGGTAGTTGGAGCCAAGAGAAATATTGGCAAAGGTTAGACTCCAGGGCCTCAGTTTTCATGCCATTTTTGCTCAGACAGAGATCAGAAGCCCTTTGCCACATCTTGTGGCAAGGAGTTCCACAAATTCGTCATGCGCACGGGGCAAACCGTTTTCTCCCGGCCTGGAGGCGCTGCCTGCGAATTGTATCAGGGGGACTCTCTGTTCTGGTGCAGGCGGTGGAGGGACATGATTATCTCCTGCTCCCTTGACCACTTTGAAATGTGCCCCCCGGCAGCTAACAAAAATGTGCCTTCCCGAAAACTCCGGAAGGGGAGCCAGGACCTAGAAAGGCGCCATCGGGAAACCCATCGGTAGAACTCTAGATAGCGGTTTCCAAAGAAATTGGCCCGTTTTGGCCAAAGGAAAGAAAGAGGGCCAAATAGTACAGCCTTTTAAAGGCTCACCGTTTTGTCTCAAGTATAAGCTTTTGTGGATAAAAATCCACTTCTTCAGATGTGTGTTTGTGTGTGTGTAAATATATAGAGGGGGGGGTATATAATGTATACTTGTTCTTCTCTTAGGGTTAATAAAATTGTATTTGAATGAGGCAGGGGACCGGACGGCATGGAGGGAATGTCTTTCTTTCATGGGGGGTGGTGATGCTGGGCCTTCTCCTCCCGCTTCCGATGGAATTTGCCTCTTTTTTTGCATTATTATTATTTTTTTTTTTGCAAGTGTTGCTGAAACACCGAGGCCGATCTCCAGCGGTGCCAAGGGGGAAGTGGCCCGTCACGTGGGCCTGTGGCTGCTGCAGTGCCAAGGAGGGTGTGCGAAAGGGGCCGGAGACTCTCCACCTTTGCCTTTCTTGGCTGGAGACCCGGCTGTGCCATCCGGAGCGCTTCGGCGAGGTTTCATTGGGTTTCTTCCTCCTCGGCGGAATCCATTCCCCTCCCGGCTCGCTTTGCCCGGATGGGCCTGGCTGTAAAAAGCCGGGAGAGTCAGGCCCGAAACGATCGCCTTTCTGGCCTGGTGGATTTTGGTTTTTTTAGGCTTCGGCGTTGTCCGTCCCTCCTTGCCCGAGGGCAGCCATGCGGCGCTGAGCCGGCCAGGAAAGGGCGGGGAGCAGCTGGAGAGAGAGGCCGCCTGCCCGCCCCCTCACCCCCTCGTGGGATGATGAAGCTTTTCGTAAGGCGAAGGTTTTGCCCCTCTTGCAGATCAGTAAGAGCAAAGGTCGGGCAGCGAGAAGGAATTCGAATCCCTGCAATCTCTCGTCCCATTTTAATTGGCGGACCAACGACAGAAGGGTGGGGAACTTAATCTCCCCTTAATGCTCGTTAGTGACATCAAAGAGCAAAAGGCGTCCTAGCCTTGCCGAGTTTGGAACTAATATGTTACTTGAGTCCCCTTTATCAGGAGAAAAGCAGCCCATAAATAAATAAATAAATGCATTGACAATAGGATTGCTGTCGCAATGTTAAACAGGAGGACGAGCGAGGGGTGGATCTTTTTTTTTTTAATGCAGTTTTTGCAACATTTTGAACTGTTCTCCTTAGGAGGTTCGACGGATGCCCTTCTGCCTAAAGGGGAAAGGAGCACATTTACGTTAACGTGTTAAATCTAACGTGTTGTTTCCAAAAACTCTGCAACCCTGGCTAAGAATTCCTTCGGCCTCCACCCCCATCTCTTCCCAAGATCTGAAGTGCGATGGATCGTCCTCTGTCGACATCTGCCTGGTGACAAATAGCCAGCTGTGACCTCCGGTGTTTCTCTTAATCCTCAGTTTTCCTCTGCCCCGAAGGGAGTGGTTGTTACAGTGGGACTTGGGTTGTGTGGTTGGGTCCTAATTATTGCTGCCTTCGGGGTCCTTAAGCGGGTTTTTGCTTCGGTGAGTCCCTTTTTGGCGTTCGGTCGCTGGATCCGCAACCCGGGCTTTCTCGTTGTCTCTCTTTCTCTCTAGTTCACGGGCCAGAATCTTGCCAGTTCTTGGCACCGGCGTAAATGTTATAAGTCCAGGGCCAGTCATTTGTCTTGGATCACTGAAACGAGGGGAGCGAAGAAAAGAGAACTGTTTTGAAATGGGTTTTGGGGGGAGGCTTTCCTGTGTCCTCTAAGCTGACCTTCGGTTTCGTTTTCTCCGCCCCGGCAGTGCGCCCAGGAAACCGACTGGCAGTCGGCCAAATCCATCTACGAGTTCCACGCCACGGATATTGACGGGAATGACGTCCCTCTGGAGAAATACCGGCAAGTACCACGGGGAGGGGGGGGCAGGCGGGGAGCAGTTATCCTAGTTTGGGACCGCCTTAAAAAGTTGGGGTAGTCCCTGCAGTACGGGCGCTCGTTGACTCCAAGGATCAGAAGTAAGGTTGGGTGGAGGACGTAAGTCAGAGTACGATCCTCTGTATAATAATAATAAGCTTAGAGTGGCAGAGCTGAATGGGACCCTGTGGGTCATCCAGTCCAGCCCCTTTCAAGGAGGCCCAGTGGAGGATTCGAACTCCTGACCTCTGGCTCTGCAGCCAACCCCCTGAGCTCTCCAGCAGTTTTTCTACGTCGCTCAGGAGGCAGCATCTGCAGGATGGCAGCTAGAACGTGGCACCCCCCCCTCCCCTCGCTGGCTGTGCATGACCGCCTCCCTGCTCTTCTCTCTTCCTCTATCCAGGGGCTACGTCTGCATCATCACCAACGTGGCCTCGAAGTGAGGCAAGACGGGCGTAAACTACACTCAGTTTGTCGACCTCTACGGTCGATACGCTGAGAGAGGTTTACGCATCCTGGCTTTCCCCTGCAACCAGTTTGGCAAACAGGTAGGTGGTCTGGGGCGGGGAGGGGAACGGGAGCCAGCGCCTGCCCTTCCCTGGAAAGGAAGGGCTGGGCCAAAGCGCCTCCACTCCTGGATCCCCTTCCAGAAACACACTCTATTCGATGAATGGGGTTTGAAGCCAGAACCTGAACCTCCGAAGTGGGGAAGTCACTTTAAAAAAAAAACTTTTAAAAGTTTTTAAACAAGTGATTTAACAATTGTTTGGAATAGTTGCTGAGACACACAGAGATCCTTAAGCGATGGATCGTTTACCGTTCCCTTGGAAATGTTACAAAATAGGAATTAGAAACCTATTACGTTATCAACACAGCATTGTTCCTTTGGTGTCAGTTTCCACCAGCGAAGTAGTGGACAGAGTGAGGGGGACCAGGGACTCAGAGGGCTGTGTTCGAATCCATGCTCGGCCGTGGAACCTCACTGGCAGTGGGGGACGGGGTTCAACCCACTCCTTAAATACCTCGCACCAGGTATCTTGAAAGCCGTGTTAGTGTTGCCATCGGCTGGTTTTTTACTTGATTGGACCACAACACAGATAAACGAAGTCCCACAATTAAAACTAACGCCAGCTGCTTACCGGGCGGCCGTTCTACCAGCGGGTATGACATAGCAGGATTCGGGCCGCTGACTCTTTTAGTTTCCTGGGGTTTGGAAGATAAGCCCGACAGGTAGATGCTGAAGAAGGGGAAAGAACCCTGCAGGAGGCACAGATGATAACTCAAGAAGGAAGGCTGTGCCTTTTTGAACCATAAAAGTAATTAAAACTGTTAGGGTTTCAATGCAAGATGGGCAACTGGATTGTGACCTAGTTATGTAGGAATAATAATATGCTCATCATCCTTTTGGAACGGCAGAACTGGACGGGACCCTTGGCATGAACAAGCCCCTGTCAAGGAGGCACCATTGGGGCAGGGGGGAGGATGCTGGCCCCACACCCTTTGCCAACTGGGGCGCTTTGGCCCCCTCCTGGCTCACGGCAGGGCCGGCCCTGGTGGGAGGGACTGTCTCTTGCAGCCAAGTGTCTCTCTCCTCCCACCTCCAGGTAATTAATTAACTTTGCTTTTAAAACAAAACCACACAGGAGCCCGGTACAAACGACGAGATCAAAGCTTTTGCTGCCGGCTACGGGGTGAAGTTCGACATGTTCAGCAAGATCGACGTGAATGGGGACGGCGCCCACCCGCTCTGGAAGTGGATGAAGAGCCAGCCGAAAGGCAGGGGGACGATGGGAAAGTGAGTCCTCGCCAGTAAGGGGAAAGGTCTGGCTGTTTTTTTAAAAAAAGACGATGTATCCCCGTTCGTGGTTCTCAAAACGTTGGGGGTTGTGTTTTTACTGAGCGTCCCCCCTCCACTTCCCCGGGCTGGAACGGCCGTGCGTCGCCTCTGTTGGGCAACTTCGGAGCCTAGGCTTCCCGATCATCTCAGAATTAGGCCACAAAATGTTCACGCTCGCAAGCTCTCCTTTTGGGAAACCAAGCTTCTAGTCCTCAGTGTGGTAGGACAGAAGAGGACACGGACTCTTGTTTTTTAAAGAGTTTTTGTTGTTGTTGTGCCCAAAGTAGGCCAGCCTCTGTTTTGTCATATTTTTTTTTTGCCTCCAGTGAGAGAGAGTGAGTTCAGGCTTGATCTGATTCAGGACCCACTTATTTTTCGTTCTTTCTGGCCGTCCACGGCATCAGCAAAGCACATTTCAAACGCATAATTCCCCCCCCCCCCCCGTCAGCTTTCTTCACTGTCCCGATTTCACACCCACACATCGCGATCGGAAATACAAGAGTGTGGAGGATCTTGGAAAGTTTTCCCTTTTTAAAAAAACTTTATTTCTATCCCACTTTTCTCCAAAAAAACAACAACAAAGGACCAAAGGCAGCTTACAGACAATTAAAAGGCCCAACTAAAAACCAAACGACAGTCTTAAAAGACAATTAAAACAGGGTTTGAAAAGCTGCTACTTAAAAACAGTTTAAAGGCAGGCCTGCCTCCCTGTGAGTAAAACGAGGGGTAAATCTCACATCCAGAACTGTGGAGGAACAGGCAGGTAAAACATTAAGAGATTGAATAGATTTTTAAACCGGAGATGGTGCCTGGTTTTCTTTTAGCTTCTTCATGTTTTTAAACGCTGACCTTGTTCAGTTTTTAGTCATAGATTTGCATCCCTCTGTCCTGTGAGCTGCCCGGAGTCCCCTATCTGGGAGAAACCGTGGCAGCGTCAATAAAGCCTCTTTGGGAGAGGATGGCGTTTGGAAAGGCTGAATCACAGTTCCAGGAAAACCAGACAGGAGATGACTGATCCCGTTAGGAAGGGCGAATCCTTGAGCTTTCCCCTCTTGAGACGTAAGGACCGTCGCGACTTGAAAACGTGGATGCTTCGGGCACCGTATCTTAGCCTAATCAGGAGAAATTTGCCTTTTTCTTCTCCCCCCCCCCCCCCCCGCTGACCAGTCCCATCCTCCCCGGGACGATAGGGGTTGTGGTAACTTTGCCAAACACTTCTGGAGTGGTCTGGATCCCTTTGATTGTAGAAGTAAAAGGTGTCTTTATTTTCTCCCCTCTCTACAGCGCGATCAAGTGGAACTTCAGCAAGGTGAGCCTTTGGCTTCGGTCCTCGACAGATCCCCTGAATAGTGACTTGTAAAAGAAACTGTGACTGGCCACCATTTGGGGACAGATCTAGCTTGGGCTGCCTCAGCCAGGTGGAAAGTCATGGTTCTTCCTGTGTGCTGCTCCTGAACATGGAGGTTCTATCTTAGGGCCAAATAGCCAAGGTTCAGTTCTTTTCCTGTGGGTCTGTCTGTGGACGGGGAAACGGTGGGTTTTCCTGACCCTTCTGGGATTTTTCCTGGCAGCCACGCTGTCTCCCCTTCCTTGTGAAGCCAAGGTTGGGCCTTTTTAGCAGATGTTCTGTGCCTTTTACCCCCTCGGTTCTAGAAAGCTGAAATCCTCCTGTTTGGCTCACTGACCGTCAGCCCCAATAAATAGGCTGGGATTTTGGCTTCCACCCTGGGGTGTTGGATCTTCCCTCCCGGAAATTCTCTTTAGACTGGAAAGAAAATCCCCTTCTGTCTAAAGCAAAAAAAAACCCCAACCTGTTTTTTTTTCATTTTTTAAATCCTTTCCTCCAAGGGGAAAACATTGTGTTTCCTTTTTTATATATATATTTTTCTTCCCCCTTCCGGGGTCATAGCCTGGAGGGGTCACCGTTTGGGACGACAACCTCCCCCAGTTGGGAATCTTGGAGGTTGTCGTCCAGAAAAAGTTCCCCCTCCGGGCGCCTCTGATACACACCCACAAACTCACAGAAATGCATTTGGGGAAGAGTTCTCCTTCGGGGCCTGGTCTGGCGGGAGAACGTCTCGCGTCCCAAAGCGAACCGGGGGGGGGGGCGCTTTTTCCGGGACGACCCGGACCTGCCTTCCGCTCACCGGCTCTCCCTCCTTCCCTTTCCAGTTCCTCATCAACAAAGAAGGCCAAGTGGTGAAGAGGTACAGCCCCATGGACGACCCCTTCGTAAGTACCCCCCCTTCTTCGACTTTCTTTTTTGCCTCTGGTGGGGAGTCCCTGAGAAAAAGCAGCCCGAGGCCGGGTGGGGAGGGAGACCCGTCGCCCGACACCACCAGCACGGTGCTTTTAATTTTCTTCCCCGGATCCGGCTTGGGGCCACGCAAACCTAGAATTTCGGGGGGGGGGGGGGGATGTGGTTGTGCTGCTGGTCTTTCTCAGCCGACCGCCAGTCCCTCTCGCGCCATCTGATATTTTTCCGTGTCAGGTTTGATTGGATTTTAGTTTATCTTTCTAGATCAAAAGAGGGTGTAGAAATAGGAGAAGTCAAGTCTGTCGAGACCCTCAAAACGGCAGAATTTTATCTTCTTCTTCCTCTTCATCTTAGAACAGCAGAGCCGGGCAGGATCCTGGAGTCCAGCCCCCCCCCCCCCGGTCAGGGTAGCCCAGTTGGGGTCTCACGGGTCACGTAGACACCAGTCCCAGACGTGGGTCGCTGGTGACAAGAGCCGACTCGGATGGCGCTTGAAGCGGGGAATGGTGCTCGGTCAGAGAGTCAAAAAGTTCTTTTTTTGGAAGCTCACTTTCCCGACTCTCAGGGCAGCCAAGGGCCACGTTAGGCAGGCAGCTGTTGTGTTTGCATGGCTGGGGGCCAACCTCACCGTCCCGTGTCTCTCCTCCGCAGGTGGTCGAGAAGGATCTGCCCACTTACCTGTAAGACGGACTCCCTGTGGCCGGGACGGATCCCGTGCCCTGCCGCTCCTCCCGTTTTCCTGGGACGCTCAGCTCCAATGACGGCTTGCCTTGAAGCCAAACCTTTCTTGGTGGGGCAGGCCTGAAAACCCAGCGCGAGCCTTGCAGGGAACCGGAAGCGCCGGTGGCGGGGCTGTGGGGCGCCCCCTCCAAGCGGAAGCACCCCGTCAGCTGCGTAGCAATAAAAAAAAAATCAGATTTTTTTTTCCTCCTCAAAAGTGTGACCTGGACTCTGTGCTAGAGGGAAATACAGGTGTGTGCGTATGGGGGTTTTTATTTTATTTTAATTTTTTTGCGTAAATTATTCCAGGCGTTAAAAAGTGACCTAAAGACAGCTGGTCTGCCTACCCCAGCCTTGTCTGCTCCGACCGACAGATTCGGGGCAAATCCTGGCCCGTAAAAAGCCTTTGTCCTCACCTGTGAGCTGATATTTTGAACAGAGAGCAATCGGGCTCTTTCGCACTCGGGGCTGAGCTAGTTCTGCATCCCATAAATAAGACCCCAGCCCTCCCGGCTTCAAGCAGTGATGTCAGTGGAATACGACCCGTATGCCTCACCATTAGGCTGTCCTGCCTCAGGCTGCTGGGAGCTGTCATCCCCCCGAGATCAGGAGTTGCTCTCCTCTGGACTACATGAAAGGGCTGGTTTAGTCACCTTTTTCCGTGTCTCAAGGGGAGAAAGGGTGGTGCTTAAAGACTACAATTTCCATCATCCCCGGATCACAGCTCATGGTGGCTTCAGCAGATGGGGGTCCTGGCTCAGAGCCTTAGAACAACCCCAAGCTTAAGGCAGGCTGTGGCAAGATGCCAGTGGGGCTGTAACCCCCATTCTCCCTGGCTGCTGGGGCTGCTGGGCTTTGGAGTCCAGAAACATATAAAAGGCCACAGGTTCTCAGCTGGTTCATTATACCAGCCGGAGAGCGGCCTGGGCTGGCCTGGGTCCTCTTCGTTAAGGTTAAGGGCTATGGGACAAGCTGCCCCCTAACCCGCCTTGCCTCAGCCTCCCCACCGGATCCGTCCTGCACGTTTTCCTCCTGGCTCTGAGGGTGGCATGCCGAAGGTAAGCCACCATTCCTCGGACGGGCAGCGCCGGATCCAAATGCAACCAGCCGCCCAAGGGAGCTTGCTGAATTATACACTTCCCTCTTTATCAGCCACTCCGAAGCCTATTATCTCTGGAATTCATCGCTCGAGTTTCTGTCCTCCTTTCTCAGGGGCGTTGGGGCAGAATTGAGGCCCTTCTGTTCTGGAATCTTCTTTCCCAGTGGTCTTTCAACTCCACTCTGCTAAGCCTCTTTTGCTCCAAGATAGACTGCTCTGGAATCTGGAGGGGCCACCTCATCCAGCAGCTCCTGATGAGATTTTACCCCGCTCTGCCACGGTTTGGTCTAATAATTCCCCCCCTTTTTACACTTGCATGGCCATCAAACCATCCCCCCAAAACCAGCCAAAGTTTTTCTCTCCGCCCCGAATCCCTCAAAGCCTCGTATGGGAAGGGTGACCGAGGTCCCTTCCACCAGCCGTCTAAAGCCATGGCAGGATGACGACCTTCCACGTCCCGTTGAACAGAGGGGAATACGGCCGTCCAAGGAAAACGGGGCCCCTCGGAAGGCTTCGTAGGACGCGATCCTGCACCTTAACAGGGCCCTCTTCTGCTCCTCGCTTCCAATTTTTTTAAAACAAAGGCGGTGGTGGTGGTCGGGCGAGTGCAGATTAGAGAGATCAGAAATCGGGCCACGCTCCGTGGCCGGGCACAGTGAGGAGAGCGCCCGAGGACACAGCTTCGAATCTCGCAGATACTGACCGGCAGGATTGGTCCCTTGGAGAAACTCGCTTGGCGCGTGAGCGTGGAAGCTACCTTTCCGCTTCCCCCCCCCCCCTTCTCCGGCATCTTGAACCCAGGATTCTGCCTCCAGGGTGGGCAATGAGGCCGGGGGGGTCCCTAAAGGTCATCTAGACGGGTCCCGGAGAGCCCCAGCCCCTTTAGGCCCATGGCCACCCCACCCCACCGCTTAGGCGCCCTGTACGTACGTACAGACAGACACACCCTCCACTTCCTCGTGGTTCTCGAACCGAGCTGAAATGGCAATGTTTTAATCCTTCTCCATACAAGTAGAAAATTCCAGAATAATTAACTCCAAAGGCACATTGTTTTTAAATGTCTCTCCAACCCCCATAAGGAAAAAAGACGAACCCCCCCTCGTTTGTTTGCTTTTTTTTTTTACATATATACAATTTCTAATCGTTATAAATAGGCTTAGAAAATAATAACAACGAGCGGAGGAAGATTAGAAAGTGCCAACGAGGGAAAGACAGAAAGGGGGCCGGGGGGGGGCAAAGAGGGAAGGATCGTGTGTGTTTTTTTCCATTAAAAAATTTACATACAATCAGTAGAAACAAACAGTGTAATAATTTAGTTAAAAAGTAGCAGTTACAGATTATCCTCGTTATTTGTCTTCCTGACATAATGCCGGGGGGGGGGGGGAATCTAAAGAGAGGGAGGTTTTGGTGAGCGATACCCTCCCCTCGCCTCCCGAGAAAACGGGAAAAGGAAATTGCACGGCTTGGTTTTGAATCGGACGACCCTAAAAGAGCCATGGGGCGACCGTGGGACAAGGGGAAGGGGGGAGCCCCGCCGAGGCCGTTCGGGTGCAATCCGCCCACCGGGGTGGGGTGGGGTGTTGGGGACAAATAAAATAATTTCAACAGCAGGAGGGAGCCGTGTGCCAAAGGGGTTTCCAGTTCCACACAAAACCTGGGGATCACATCCATCCTACAACGCCGTTGCATAAGGTTTTTTATTTCTGCATAATTTTGGTGGCCGGGGGGGGGGGGGGGGGCATGGGATCTAAAAGCAACCTCTGGGACACTTGATTCTGATACACGCGCACACACACACATAGGCGTGCACATGTACACGCTTCCTTTTTTTTTTTCCCTGAGATTTTGCACTCCCTGACTCACCGAACACAAGGGATCCTTCCCCCATAAGGACTAGGAGCTTTGGCTTCGCTTCGAGTTCAGCAGCCGCGGGGAGGATGCGATTCTCCAAATCGCCATCACAACTTTTCCCAATCTGGCGCCTTCCTGACGGTCTCTCTCACCGCCCCCCCCCTTATCCTGCACCCCCAACGAAGAGGAAGGATGGGCCCCGGAGTAGAAAACCGCTGGGAAGCGCAAGGCGGCAGCCGGGCCACCCGCCGCAGCCCAAGGAGCCGGCGAACTTGTTCGGGGAAAGAGGTCCCCGGTTTAGAGATCTGAGAGGAGCACTGTTCGCCTGCCGGGA
Source organism: Intellagama lesueurii (assembly GCA_037013535.1). NCBI lineage: Eukaryota > Metazoa > Chordata > Lepidosauria > Squamata > Agamidae > Intellagama > Intellagama lesueurii. The sequence continues at coordinate 6,243,404 of JBAJHW010000020.1, forward strand.
AGGCTCAAAACGCTTTGGCTCGATCCGATGTTCGGAATCGCCCTCCGGGAAGGTAAAGGTTCCCCTTGACATTGAGTCCAGTCGTGTCCGACTCTAGGGCGCGGTGCTCATCCCCGTTTCCAAGCCGTAGAGCCAGCATTTTGTCCGAAGACAGTTTCCGTGGTCACGTGGCCAGCGCAACTAGACACGGAACACCATTACCTTCCCACCGTGGTGGTACCTATTTATCTACTCACATTTTTACATGCTTTCGAACGGCTAGGTTGCCCTCGGGGAAAGAATATGGCAGCGGTGGGGGGTTCAAGGGTGCCGGGGTCCAAAAAAGGGAGTCGGTCCCCAGTCTTCCCCGGGAGATGGTGGGGTTTGAGCCGGACGGCAAAACTCGGGCTCGGCCTTCCCTGAGGTTTGGAGGGAGATGGCGCACGAGGAGGGGCCCGAGGAGCGCCTGGAGGAGGGAAAGGGGGTGCCGGCAGGGCAGCTCCCTTTGGGAGCCCCACCGGCGCCCTGCCATACCTTCTGGAAAAAAGGGTCTCTACCGGGAAGCCCAGCGACACACTGGGGCTCAGGAGTCCTAGGTTCGAATCCCTGCTCGACCACATAAAAGTCAGGGGAGGGGAGGGGAGGGGGAACTGGTTAATGCCACTCCTTAAATTATCTCAATTACTCTGAAGGTAAGCCAGCTTCAATCGGACGGCACACAACACACTCATACACACACACACATAAAAATAAGCACTCCCCCCCCCCTTGTTTTTCCCCTCACGCATCCCAGTGTAAAGTTCCTAGGGGAGATTCACATGCACCCCACTAACAAAGGGGGTGTGGAAAAACACAGTGGTGGGATAGGCTGAGCTTTTAAAAAAACAAACAAACAAAAAACAGCCTCCAATACCCACCGGCCAGGATCCCAGAAAGAAAAAAATAATTGCCCATTTTTACGCGATTATCATGCTTTGATCAGGGAAACGGAAGTGATGCCCTGGCTTGAAAAATTATCCACTTTGCACCAAACGTCTGACAAGATGGCTGAGTTTCTGAAGTTTGCTCGCACCTCACAGCTCCTACCCCTCCCGCAAGTGTCTCCCTGCCTCCATGAGGTCTAGAAACACGGGCATGCCTTTCACCCGACTTAAGAACCGGCAGCCCAGAGAGACCTACGGGCCCCTGAACGCTTCAGCTCCCCCCCCCCCCGGGGTCAAAGGGGGAAGAAAAACACACGAAACTGTGAGGAGCGTCCAGAAAACCTCTTGATTTTGGCTGCGATGAATCGGAAGGGCCTCCCGCACCCCTCTCCTGAGAAAATGGGATTTTTTTTTTTTTTTAAAGGATATAAAGATCCTAGCTTTTGAGATTCGGTAGTTCATAAAAGAGGAAGTGGGTAAGATTGGGCGGGAATGGCAAAGCGCCACCCCCATAAGGTGCCTGAGTGTCCCCCCCTCCCCGAAATCTTAGGCATGGCTGCACCCCCCCCTTACCCACCCGCTGCTGGGGACCCCCCCCGATACATCTCTCTCTCTCTCTCTCTCGAATCATATAGACACAGATATAAAAATTTAGTACAGGTGTGACTGCCTATTCTATATAAATAAACTTTGCTTCTGTTAAGTATACGTTTTCTCTGTCCCGTCCCTGTTTTCTTTTTTTTTTTTTTTCCTTTTAAAAAAAGACAGACGTGGTCCATTCCAAAGAGGGGTTGAAAAACGAAACCCTCGAACACTTCCCAAGTTGGCCCCGCCAGCTCACGCACGGCGTTCCCGAGACCGGAAGCTTCTTCGCCAGGCTGTGAAAGAAGGCAGAGCGGGAGGGGGGGGAATCCCACGGGGACCCCCCCACCCCCACCCCCGGACTCAGCCGGTGTCATAATAGTTCGGAAACGGGCCACTGAACTGGATGACGCTCTGGCGCTCCCGGGCGGCGCTGGCGCTCTCCTCCAGCCCCAAGCCGAGGGAGCTGAGCATCATCTGTTCCAGGATCTCCTTGTAGTTGATGTCCTGGCTGGGCAAGGAGAAGGTGTCCGGAAGGGGCGGCCCGGGCATGGGGGGCAAGGGTTCGTGGCGGGAGGGGGAGCCGAGGGCCAAGCCGGGCCCCCCCAGCGCCGCGGGGTTGAAGGGCGCGGGGAAGGTGAACGTCTGCGAGGGAGCCTCGGCCCACAGGTCCGGGAGCTCCTCGCTGAGCGGGCTGTAGGTCAGGTCCAGAATCTCCTCCGGCGGCAGCGAGGAAGGCAGGAGAGCCGGGGGCCCCGAGGTCTGGCCGAGGTCCCGCGGCTGAAGGGGCGGGAAGGCCGGGCCGGGCGCCGGGCGAGGCTGGCTCCGCTTCTCTTTCACATCCCTGTCCATCTGCTGGAGTCTGCTCAGCACCTGATGGACGCAGGTCTCGGGGATCTTGATCCCTGCAGGAGGAAAGACGGGCAGAAGGAAGCGGGTGAAGCGCCCGCCGCTGCCACGAGGGCGTCGCGGGGTGGGCGGCCGCAAGGGGAAGCGCACCCGCTCGATGGGGGAGCTGCCGCGGGCCCGACCGCTAAAAGCAAACATTCAGATAGGCCTCAGAACCTGGTGGAGATTGCAAGAAAAGGATAAAGGAATGTCGCCAGATTCAATGGCCTATTTCTTCCCAGGCGTATTTCTTAAGGTGAGGATGGAGCTTGGAGTGTGTGTGTGTTGTGTGTATGCGTGTGTGCGGTTAAATTCTAGGACATCCGTTTATCATTTTTCTGCCCTCTCGACGAGCTTTTGATGTACGCCTCGAGAAGCGGTTCTTCAATCCCGGAAGCTCGCGCCGAATGTTTGATTTCAGTGGTCTACGGAAGGCATTGTTATCTCCTGAACTTTTGTGAGCGAATGAAAGGACAATGGAAGACAGAAGCACAGAGAGGAGGTGGTGGTGGGAAAGAGCAGAGCGGCACAACGCCAGGCGGGAGACCTGAGGCGAACGAGGTCCCGACGGCAGAATTCCCCTCCTCGGCGTGCAGAATTTTGATACCGTTTTGGAGCCGATTCTACCCACCCACCCTGTCTGCTGGGGGCTGTGTCCTCCCTATGCGCGGGCACACACACACACTGCTGCTAGCCTCTGGATGGGCTACATTGCAACCTCCACCATCCTTGGCCCCCACAGTCCCCACCTGGCCAGGGTCTCCCCACCCACCACCGACGTGCGACACTCACCGACTTGCTTCTTCTGCTCTTTGGTCTTCAGGCGGACGATCTGCAGGTAGCTGGTGTTGGTGATGTCGGCCATGATGCCGGCGATCTGGCTCCAGACCCGCAGCAGCGACCCGCACAGCATGTAGTAGTGGCGCAGGCGGGTGCCCTGTGAGCACTCCTTCCCTTCCTGGACCAGTTTGCAGTGGCCGTTCCTTTTCATTTTTGAAGGGAGAGAAAAGGAGACAAGGCTGAGCCAGCGAAGGGCGGCGGCTGGAGCTAAGCTCCATGCCAACGGGAGAGACGGTCATCGCACCAGGCACCACCAGTCTCTCACGCCGAACGGGAGAGCGGGAACCTCCAGATTCTAGGGTTTCGAGTCCCCAAAACCGGAACATGAACATGCCTGACAAACAGCCGTGCACAATTCCTGCCCTTCGGCCTTTCAGGAGCCCCCCAGGCTCACGGGCTCTCTCCCTGGATCTTTTTCTGTGTTTCGGAAGCCACGGCCGAACGCTTCCACCCCTCCGGAAAAGTGCTCGAGAACAGCTTTCTCCCTCCGGTCAATGACGCCTCGCTCTCCCTCTTATGCCTCCCGCCATCCCCCCGCCCGGGTCCGCTTACCACACGGCGTGGTTGCAATACTTCAGGGAAAAAACGTAGCTGCTCTCCCAGTGCTCTTGGGCCTCTTCCAGCGACACCTGCGGGAAATGCCAAGAACCGACGTCAAGGAAGGCCCCTCTTTCCCCGTTTAAAGACGGAGGGAGGTGCAGGGGGGCAGGGGATCGGGTCCGCGGGATCCCGGGCTCACCTTTCTGTACTTCCGGAGGAGGCTCTCCAAGCTCTCCGGCTGGCTGTGCTTGCCGATATTGGGCTTATAGACGGTGAAATGATGCTTCCCGTGACTCTGATCCGCCAGCAGGCAGGTGTACTTGGTGCCTCGGACCTGGAAGGGGGGGGGTCGCAAGGCGCACAATCAATTCAGGGGTGCGGCACGGTGGGGAGCCCATCCCCTCTGCAACGTCTCGGGGGGCAACGACGCCTGAGCCCCTGTCCAGGGCGAGGCGGTGGCTCGACTAGGATGGGCTCGGTTTTTCCTCCTCCCTCCCCAGCCCATCAGCCTTTCGTGTTGGGTCTTCTGGGGGCCATGAAGCCAAGAACCCAAGGGGCCGACGTTCTTTTCCTTAATCTTCTAAAGCGGCGAGAAAACTACCTTCACAACCATCCTCATCATCTCCCCCTTGGCGTATACTCTTTACGCAGACTCACAGGCTCAGACAAAGACTGGGCGCTCTGAGAACGAGGCCAAGGGCCCGTTTTCGGATCGGCCGGCAGCCCGAGGGCACTTAGCCGAAAAGGGGGTGAGAAGCGGCTGGCCGGGCCTAAAGAGGCGACTCGGCAGGCTTCATTCGTCTTTTTTAATTACTCCTTTTTTGACTTTTAAAAATACAGTAAGACCTCTGAAATCCACAGGACACGGGGTTCATATATCCACGGTAGATTGTGGAATGAATCCCTTGCACACTCAAGGTTCCTGTCCTATGCTAGTAATGCCCTGTAAAGGTAGCTCCAATTCATTTTTGCCAGCTAAAAGATGGAGTTACCTGTTAATTAAATAAATAAATAAAAGGAAAAAAGCCCTTCTCCTGCCCTCTAGTGGCCAAAACAAAAATATTTTTTTAAAAACCACATACATATTTTTTGGGGGGTACATGGAGGCCCGAGGATGACGGGGGGGGGGGGGGGAGATGTGTGTCTTGAAACATGGCAGAATTATCCCCTCCTGCCCGTGGCGCCCTCGTCTGCTCACCTTATGGGAGAGGTAGAAGCCGTCGTGCGGGCCCGTCAGGTGGAGCGACTTCTCGGCGGCCTCCTCCCACTTCATCCCTCGGTCGACGCTGATCTGTTGCCGCCAGGGGGGGGGGGGGCGGAAGCGAGAGGGAACGCTTTGGTGAGCCCAGGGCGCCCAAATCCAAACGGCTTCGCCCTCCGCCCGAGTCAGAGGGTCCAAGGTCTGCTCCTGGCCCATTTTCACAGGTTACACACACACACAAACACACACTCACAACCACACCTGGCCTTGGCAGGTTGTAGCTACTCCTTCCAGATTTGAAGAAAGGTTGGTTAGACGCTGGCCCGGGGAGGAGGAAACGGCCTTCCAAGGGAGAATCGTGCCTCCCTAAGACGTCTCTGGCGTTCAACTGGGCATCTTTGGCAAAGATGGGGTGGTGGGGACACAAGGGGGTTTCCCTGGGATGGGGGGGGCACGGCTTTGCAGGCACCTGTGGGCCACCCAATTCCTGGCCCTGGGTCTAAACTCTCCGGCGCCCGCAAGCATCAAAGAGGGTCTCCAACTTGGAGACCCAGAGAGCTGCCCCTGGCAGGGTGCAAAAAACAACCGCTTCTTCCAGGAATCGTCTCTTCCTTGAGGACCTTGAGGACTAGACCCTTGGTTTCCTGCTTGCTTGGTGGCTTAAAGGCCTCGGGTGAATATCCTATGGGGTCAGCTCTGGACAACTGCTGCTCCGTGTAGACGGGGGACGGACACACCACTTGGGTCCCTCAGATTACCGTTCCCAGCAGCGTCGGGCAGTAAAGCCCGTGCTGAAGGATCCTATGGCCTGGGGTCCAGATCCATCTGGAGGGCCACTGCTGGCCCCCTCTGGTCTGTGAGCTAGAGAGCACACACACACCCGATTCTTCCCGTTCTTACCTTGTAAAAGACCACCTGCCCGTCCTGCGGGTGGCCGGGAGTCAGGAAAACCTCTTTGCTCTCTTCGTAGATCTCATCAATGCCGGGGGCAAGGTCTGTGGGGGGTGAGAGAGACGACCCACGTCAGCAGGGTCGGGGCGAGGAAGCCTGTCCCCCCCCCCCCCAAAAAAAGGCACACATCCTGAACGTTCTTAACAGTCGGCAGGCCCAGGCGTCACCCTCGGGAAAAGGCTGGCAGGAGTCCCTTGGCTAAGGAAGCCCCTTCGGGGGCGCCCAACGGAAGGGTGGGTCACGCCCGAGGGGCCACGGGCACCCTCCCTGGGAGGCGGCCGCAGCAGGGGGCTCCGTCTGGGCTTCTTCTCGATAAAGGGTGCGCCCGCCTTTCCCCCGTGAAGCCCCCGGACCCGCAGTTCACCTAGAATCCCCATGTCGTATTTGCCGTCCTTCTTGTCCCGGTTGATCAGGTAGTCGAAAGTGTCGCTGAAGTACTGGAAGAGCAGGTTCTGCTGGTGGACCTCCAGGCCCAGGATGCGGTTCAGGAACTTGGTGATGGAACAATCTGGGGGGACGAAAAAGAGCAGACCGTCCATCCGGTCAGCGCTCCTCACCGGCCGGCTTGTCCCTCCACCCCCTTCACTAAGATGATGGCTTCTCTTTTTTTTCTCATTTACATTAGGCTCAAATCATAGAAAACCACACAACCAAACCTAAGGCCACAGAGAAAAATACTCCTTTTACGCCGGCTGCTGGGTTGGATTGCATTTTATCATTTAATCAGGAGTATTTTATTGTGGATGTGAGCTTCTGTGCGCCGCTGGCTCTCCTTGGAGAAAAGCCCAGCCTATCAATGAAAATTTATTGATTTAAAATAGTCTCACCTCACCTTTCCTCCTAAAAAAATAAAAAAAGGGCCGAAGGTGGCTTACATAATTAAAAACACAGCTACTGAAAGTCAAAACCCGTCAGTGACTCAAAGGTTAAAGAAGACTCAACCTTTGGGGAGGAAAGGCGGCATAGAACTAGTTCAAATAAAAAAATAATATCCCTGTATATTTAGGTAAAAGCTTGAGGAAAAACAGGTTTAGAAGCCGTAAAATCTAAACGGTCCTGTTGATTCTCTCCTAGATAGTCAGCCATGGAGAGAAAGCCTGCCTGAAGAATACCCTCAAAGGAAAAAAAAACAAGAGGCAAGGAACGAAACCAACAGTGATAACTGCTTAAAAAACAAAACAAAAAAGAGTCCCCAAGCAGAGGGGGAAAAAAACATTGACGAAAGGGGATTAAATGGCCTAGGAAGCCTCCATGTGCCATTGCTGTCTATCTGATCCATCTTCCGCAGCTGAGAAGATCTGTAAGGTCCCGAGTCTGTCGACGTACAGACCCCGGGTGTTTCTCTGTCCCATGTTACGACCCCAAAGGTTGAATCCTGCCACGAGGCTGCAGAGAATCCACTGCACAGCATCTCGAAGACGCAGGAGACAGACTTTGGGATGCTTTAGGGGGTCCGTTCCGCCCGGGACCCCGACCGCCAGCCGCGGGCCATGCCGGTGCCCCCGAAAGTGGCTTGACCCAGCGGAGGATGCCGGGTGAGGCAGAGCCACCTGTTCGGGCAGGCTTTGGACAATCAGAACGACCGAGTCCCTGAATCCCAGTTTTTCTTTACAAACTTCAGATCGTTTTCGACGTTCTGTGTCCTTTTCATCCTTCAAGGTGTTTCAATCAGTTTTCTAGTTTTTTAACGTACAACTTATCGTGGGTTTTTAAAAATTCTGTTTTCCTTCCAATCCCGCGAAAGGCGGCCCCGAAATAAAACCGACGGATAAAATAAATCCGAGGGACGGGGGGGCCTCGGAGAAAGCGAAGGCACGCTCGCCCGCCCAGAGGCCCAAGGGGGCCATCCCCGGACCTCGGGTTTTTCCTGACCGGAGGGGGGGATGCGTACCTTTCTCGATGGTCACGTTGCCGAAGCGCATCTCCTTGCAGCAGATCCCCACTGAGAGAAGGTTTTGCTTCATTTCTGGAAAGGTCCCGATCCAGCGGGGGCAGAGGGAGAGGGAAAGGAAAAGGGAAGGAGGGCGTCAGGTTTCGGAGGCACCACAGAAACGCCCACGGGGTCTCCTTCCTGGCCTGGCGCTCAGCCCCCCCCCGCCGTGTCTCCCGCCGCCACCGTCTCCCCGCTTCCTGGTTCGCGCCCGCCTTCCCCACTTCCTGCTTTTCCGTCCGATCCGCTTACCTTGGAAGAAGGCTGCGTCCCCTTTCTCGTAACCCTTGGGCACCGGCACCCGGTTCTCCATCTGGCTAAGGATGGTGAGCAGGATTTTCTCCAGGGCTCGGGACCCGTACTAGACGGCGCGGTTTTCGGGAGGGGAGAGAAGACAGGCACAGAGTGAGCCCCCCGCCAGGCTGCTCACCCGGGCCGCCTGCCCACTCGCAACCCCCCCAGGCTGGCCCGAGAAAACTCCGCATCCTGTTGGGTGGGGTGCCAAGCCGGGGGACGATAGGAAAAGCAGGTGGTTGTCCTCAGCACCCAACCGCCGTAAAACGGGGTAGGCTGCGACTCAAGGAGGCCTGATCCATGCAGCAGGTGACCCCCCACCCACCCCAGCGGTGATGAGTGGATTTCCTGCCCTGGGAAGGGGAGGCTTCCCAAAAAGCCTTGGATGAAGGCTTTGAAAACGGGCAACAGCCCAAACAGCTGTATGGAAAACCTCCATGTTCCAAGGCAGTCTACCTCGAAAGGCGAGGTTCGGCTTAGAAACACTGGGGGAAAAGAGGCTGTTCCCCCTTTCCATCATCATCGTTGTCACAAGAAGAAGAACCTTAGAACTGCTTGTGCCCGGAGCTGATCAACCAAACTCCGAAAGGCCTCACCTTATTCTCAAAGTTGTATTTGCTGAGATCCCTGGACTCAGTGGCTCTCCTGTCCCCGTGGGTTAAGGCACCCTGGCGCGAGAGGGAGAAGGGAGGGGAGACACGGGGAGAGCATCTTTTTAAGGGTTCACAACAGCCGAGCAAGATCCCGCCCGTGTGGGACCCCCGCAGCTGTCGGAACGTCTGCTAGCTCAGCCCTCCCCATTGTGCTCCGCGGTCGGCTTTGATGGCTTCCCCACTTCTCTCTGGATCTTAATGGTTTTTGCAGCGGGACGGCTGCTGTGAGTTTGGACTTGTTTACTTCTTCCAGCTAGACGTGGTTTGACGTGTTTTCGTGATTTTAAGACGTCTGCCAGCTGCCTTGAGCTGGCTGGAGAGCTCAGTGGTTTAGATCTCTGGTTAAGGAGCCAGAGGCTGGGAGTTCAAATCCCCCCACTGGGCCCTCCTAGGAGAAAAGCCAGCCTGGGTAGCCTTGGGCCAGCTGCACAGTCGCCCCAGGGCAACCCTCGGAAGAAGGGAAGGGAAACCCACTTCTGAGGATTCTTTCCTTTGAGAACCCTGGAAAGGGTTGCCACAACTCAGAACCGATTCGGTGGCCCGCAATGATTGTTGATTAAGCTGCTCTCTTTGAGCTAAAAAGTGGGCCATCGTTGTGGATAAAGAAAGACACAAATAAACATTTCCCCTCCCAGCGCCCGGCCCGTTTCTATTTTCCCACCGCACCACCCCTGGAAGCCGCAAGCGCCCCGCCCTGGGCTCCACGGATCGCTCGCGGGCGGTGTGGGATTCGAAAACGGCTCAGGGGCGGAGAAGAGAACGGGCACTCACGAGGCTCTCCAGACGCTTGGCCACGATGGAAGCGAACCGGCGCTCTCCAGCCAATTCGGAGATGAGGAAGATGTATTCCGGAGCGTGGACCTGGTTGGAACGGTGCGTTCGACCTGGGAGGGGGGGCGAAAATCCCCACAGGGGGGGCGGGAAGGCGAATTTTTGTGGCAGAAAAAAAAACCCGGGGGTGGTTTCTCCAGATGCGGTGTGACTACAACTTCCATTGTGCCTCACCACTGGCTACCCTGACTGGGGCTGATGGGAACTGGCAGCATCGAGAAGGAAACCGCCTCCACCCCTGTGACTTGGGGGGGGGGGGCTTCCCGGTCTCGAACGCACAGAACCGCAGTAATTATGGGCCACCCAGTCGCTTCCGCCTTACAGACTGGAGGTGGTTTATCTCTGGGATGGTGCCGCTGGCCCAAGGCCACCCAGGCTGGCTCTTCTCCCCGGGGAGGCACACGGTGGGGGATTCGAACTCCCAACCTCTGGTGCTGCAGCCAGAGACCTGAACACCCGTGAGCTCTCCAGCCAGCCTGGCCCCCGTTCAGCTCCACTTTTAATCAGAGGGTTAAAAATCTGAAAAATCTGCATCTAAACAGCTTGTGTTTCATGCAAAGGTCATAAATCTGTGCCTGATTTATACTAATTTCTCTCTCTGTTCCTCACTGCTTCCAGACCTGGGCAGACATAACAAGTAAAGTGGATTATTTATTTATTTATTTATTCTGATATGTTCATTTACAGGCCGTCTTTCTCCTAAAAGATCTATAGCGGCTTCTAGCATGAAAAGATGCAAAGTTAATAAAGCTAAAAGAATAAATTATTACAATATTTGTTTTTTTTTAAAAAGCATTACACAAAGATCGTATTAAAACTTGTAAGGAAAAGCCATATTGAAAAGCACCCAGACCCTTCAGACTTCCGGGAGATTCACTTGCATTACCCATCACTGCCGTTGATAAGAACAAGAAAAAAAAGTAAGGAAGCTGAAAATGGCTGAATTTCACCCTTAACAACACACTGTATGCTATTTTTTATTATATTTTATTACACAGATACATACACGTGTATTTTTATAACTTTTTAAAAATTGTTTTATTATTTATACACACACACACACACACACACATATCTATATATATATTTTAAGAAGAGTTACCAAACTGCTGAATCGCTCGGTCCGCGCTCCAGGGCAATTCCAGAGTCATGTGGACGCGCCGTTTTTGGTTTTTTACCCGTCTGTCCGCTTGGAGAGAAATCCCTGAGCTAGAGGCCTCGGAGATTATTGCTACGAGCTGGAGAAGAGGGAGGAAGAGAGAGAGAGAGGGAAAGCGCATGAGAGGAGCAGCAGAAACGGCCACACGAATGACAGCTCTTCTAGGAAAATTCGGGGAGAATTCCATGTCCTTTCACGATTCCAGTGGGTTTTGCTAAGTGCCTTTCCTCCCATGGCCTCAAGGTGGCGCCCATGGATCTCCCTCGCCTCCTACTTTTGCCTCACAACAAACCTGTGAGGTAGACCACTCTGTGGGAGAAAGCAAGGAGGGGAGAGAAAGAGAGAGGCAAGCAGCCCAACCGGGACATTTCATGGCTTTGTGAGGCTTCAGTCTAAGGCTCTAACCACTGAACTACACAGCTCTCCATTTCTGAGGTTCTCCTCCTTTTCTGGGCAAGAGAGGACCACCCGCTTTCTCCTGGGGGAGAAAGCGGGTGGCTTTCCAGATACAGATATATATAAAATTATATAAGTCAGGCTGTCACTTAATAGACTCCGAGGTGAAATAGGAAGAGTAATCCAGTAAATCGGGGGCGACTTGGACACAGGACACATTTTCTGTGACTGTGGAGAAATTCAATCTGTGCAGCATTCATGTCCATGCAATTCATGCCCCACCACGTGCACGAAAGAAGATCCAGCCAACGGTTGAGACCACGCGATCGAAGTTGCCCGCTGCTGTTCAAAAACCACCTTCACGATCTGAACATTTGAAGTTGCTTTCCTTTTCACCTCTCTTGCACAGATGGCCCAGAATATTAAAACTGTGCAAGGCTCAGATAGGAAGAAAAAAGAGAGAAAGATCTGGACAACCCATCTAGACCAGGAAGGGCTGGGCGAGGGAGCACCCCTTCAAAACACATCCTCCAAAATCTGGCCTTTTCCCCCCTTAAGGAATAAGGAAACATGGCTAAATCCTCCAGGAAAAAAGTAATGTCTTACTTTTGTTTGGAAAGATTGCGGCCACCTCCTCCTTTCTCTGAACAGGAATGGGTTACAGGGAAGGGTGCCACTTTGGCCGTGTTAACTGCAAGCCATAAACCCCGTTCCCTGCCTCCTTTCTCGACCAATTCCTGTTGTTGTTACTCTGTGCCATTCTGTGGCCTCCAACTCACGGCCACCCCCATGAACGGGCAACCTCCAAAATGTCCCCGTCTTCCATGGCTCTGCTCAGCTCTTGCAAACTCAACAGTCGTGGTTTCCTGGAGGGAGTTGGTCCGCCCCATGTTGTCTTCCTCTTCTCCTGCTGCCCTTCCACCCCCTAAATCCCCCCCCCCCGGCCCCTCAGACTGCTCACTTTTTCTCCGTTCATGAACCGCTCTTTCTCCTTGAGGTTCACATTGTCGATGGAAAGGCCGGGCTCGGCCCTCGTCTCGAACACCACGGAGCCGTCGGGCTGGCGCACCACACGCCCTTTCCGACCGGTCATCTGGGCGGGAAGGAAGAAGGGGGCGAGTGAGCACCATGGAAGAAAACCCTCTTGCTCCCCTCCCCGGCCCCTGGCCACTCTCCCGGGACCGAGAAAACGGAGAAACTCAACACGAGTTGCAATTTGGATATCGGGGAGGGAGAGTCCAGATGTCTGGCCCTGGGTTTCTAAGCTTCGGGAGTTTGGGATTCTTTTTTTTTTTCCCTTGGGGACTACAGATCCCAGAATCCCTCTGGGAGCACAACAAGGGATTCTGGAAGTTGTAGTCCAACAGATCAAACTTTCTCAAGCCCTGGGATTGGATTCCGGAAGGCGCAGGCCACGGGGCGAATGTGTGCCACCAGATTCTCGGTGGCTGCCTTCCTCGCTTGCAGATGAGCCAAGATCCGCACGATGCCTCCCTCCCGTCTCCATCACCGGGTTGAGGACGAGGAGGAGAAGGGCCGCCCCTCTGCCAGGCTTTGCCTCTCCCCACCTCTCCGCCAAGCCCCTTGACCACCCTGCGCGCTTGTGCCCGGGTTGCTCCCTTTTCCTCTTCCCTCCGCATCCCCCTTTCCTTGCGTGTCGTCCTCGGTGGCCCTAGAATGAGGGAGAGCGGAGGCCCAGCCTCAAAAAAGGGCACAAAGACAACCGAGGAATTAATTCACCAACGAACGGCTCACCTCCGCCACGTATTCCGGGCCGCCGAAATGATCAATCAGTTCGTCTAAGGTATTAAGAGGTAGTTCCTTGCCCAGCACCTTGACTTTCGAGAGGAGGTCCTGCTTCAACTTCTCCACGTGCTCGAGCGCCCCGGAGCCCTGCTGTGCCCACAGGCTGCCTGTACAGAAAGGGGCAATGGACGGGAGCGGGGAAATTAAGCCTTTGTGGTTTTTGGAGTGCTAGACACCGGAATTATAGGTAAAAGCAAAATAGGAATAACAAAGTAAAAAAGGAAAGGAAAAAAAAAATGAAAAAAAATGTGGTGACGCCTGAAACGGGTTGGTCACCTTCTTAGAAACGGGACGCTTCTCCCTTCGACAACACGGAGGGTAGCGGCACCAGACCCCCACCTAGTTCAGAATCTGTAACTCTTAGGCCCCCCCAACGCCTGGCCACGCGGCGTAAAAGGTAGCCTCTATCAGGGGGGAAACAGAGGCATGCTCTCTCCTCCCCTCTCCCTGCCCCACGAGCCGGGCATCGCGATGACCTCCCCTGGCCCATATCAGCCTCCTGGCGTGGCCCAGCCCCCACATGCAGCCCCCAGGCCAGGGGAGGGGGCCGGCTGGCCCTCCGCCATCGGCCCAGGGACCGCAGCACCAGCTGTAAGTCCGACACACACACACATGCCCTTTCCCGGGCCACTTCCTGCAGATGAGAAGCTGCACAGTGAATCTTTATTTCTGTGAAATGTTTATTTGTTTATTTAATGAAAAAATACTCGTGTATCACCCAAACCCGTGCAATTCAAGGGAGAAGGGGATTTAGGCCATGAGCCCATTACTGACCTACACCGGCGTTAAGTCACACAACAGGCACTGCTGCGGTGACTGGCTGCTAGTTAAAGGAGTCGTAGCTTTCATTCCTGCCCACGCGCCAGCTGTGCGACTTTGCACGAGGCAGGAACCTCAAGCAGCAACTTCTTAACTGGCGGCCGTCCCCCGTAGTGGTCGGCACTGTCGGCCGCACGCCAGCGTGGAGAAAGAATTCAGTTCTGGCCACGAGCACAAGGGAGGGACCCAGCTGCCTGCTTCCTATAGCACTGGACTCTCGTTTCATCTCAGCACCACCATGTCAGCACCACCGCGAGCTCAGGGTCCCACTGGGGAGGCGGCAGCCGCCGCCTGAGCAACCCTCACCTCGCTCCTCGCCCAGGAAGCCGTTGGCTGGGCCGCGCTCGACCAAAACCACGTCGTCGTTCTCAAACAGAGACTCGGGAGAGGAGTTGAAGTCGCTCTCCAGGCCCGGCTCGGAGTCGGAGCTGCTGTCGGAGCTGATCTTGATGACGGCGCTGCCGAAGAAGGTGCTGCTGAAGTCGCAGGTGGGCTTGGCCACTTTGGGGCCACCGCGGACTCTCTGTTTCCCTGCAAGGCCGAGGGAGCAGAGGGAAGGCTGTTAGAAGGGCTGGCAAAGTCCGGATGGGGGCCTGACAAGGGTCCGTTTGAGATGCCCCACACACACACCATGCTCCGTCCCAACTGGAACCACTTCCCGCATCATCTGCTACTCTCAGGGAAGAAGTAGAGTCCACCTAAGGCTGAAGCTTGGGGGGGGGGGGAAGATAGAGGAGTAGAGGAACCCCCCCCCCCACATCCTCACATGGCATAGTCTTGATCCGAATCATCCCTCTCCCCCCTATGTTTCTTTTCAAAATAGTTTTCAAACCAGGTTTTTAAAAAAACCCACGACAAATATCACACAGCATCGTCATCCTCTTAGAACAGCAGAGCTGGAAGGGGCTCTGTGGATCATCGAACCCATCCCCTGCCACGGTTCTGGCCACTGAACTAGACATTTAAGCCTCAAGAGGCAGAAGCTGTGGTATAGCACGGTAACAGTGGTTTGGTCGATAAATCAAATTAATCCATGCGGGAGGAAACGAGAGAAAGGAGGAATCAAGAGAGAAAGGAGGAAACAAGAGAGAAAAGAGGAAACAAGAGAGAAAGGCAGAAACAAGAGAGAAAGGAGGAAACAAGAGAGAAAGCAAAGACCAGGCCTGCTATATTACAATTATTATTATTATTATTATTATTATTATTATTATTATTATTATTATTATTATTATTATTATTATTATTATTACAGTATTATTAAAAATATTCTTACACCGCCTTTCTCCTTAAAAAGGACCCAAGCGGTTTACATCATTAAAATACAATAGAAGCACAGGATAGTTGAAAGGTGAGGACCCCACCTTTGGGAAGGGAATGGCCCAGGAAAAATAAAAATGAAAGCCAGATGGAGCTGCAAAAGGCAAGGGGTGGAGAGGAAGGTGGGGGAGGCAGGAAGGGAAAGTTGAGGAGCAGGAAAGGGACGTCAAACTGCCACCCCCCCAAGAAGGGTCTTGAGGAACTAGGATTTTGGGGGGGGGCAGGAAGGGGGGAAGAAGGGTCTTACGTTTTCTTTTAATGCCAGTTCCTCTCTCTCTTTTTCTTTTGGTTGAAGGGAAGTGCTTCTGAATTAGGGAGAGGAAGACGCCTCTGAAAGTTAAGATGGAAATGATTTTATTCCCGCTGTCCGGAGAGCGAATTCTTGCTAACTGCATTTTTTTTTTTTAGTGAAGTTACCCGAAGAGAAAAGGAAAGAAAAGACCAACCCAAAAGAGTGAAGCAGAATAATCTATTCCCTGGGCAAACGTTCTGTGACATCACAGCAGCTTAGCCAATGGGGCGATGCCTGGCGGGTACAGCCCCTTTGACTAAGCTGCTGTGATGTCACAGCATGTTTGCCTAGGGTCAGGGAATGTGGGGGAAATGTGGGTCTAGCACCAGAGTTTGCTTGCCGGGGGGCGGGCGGGCGAGGGAAGAGGGCTTGAACCCTACGGAGGACCCAGAAAAGGACAGGCTCGGAAGGACGGGGGGCCCATGGAAGCGGGGCCAGAAAAGGGGAGCTGGCAAATTTCTACGGGGACGGGGGGTGGGTGGCGAACTGGCGACCTCTGAAAGGCCCTCCCCTTCACAACAAGGCTCAGGTCTTGCAAGCTCCAGGCTGTGGCTTCCGTGGTGGAGCCAACCCGTCTCGTCTTCACTCCTCCTCCGTCCCTGCTGCCTTCTGCTTTTGCCAGCCGGCCGTCTTGCTCTGCTTCTGATGGGAGGGCGTTGAGAAGTCTTTGTATGGGGAGGAGGAGGAGGAGGAGGAGGAGGAGGGAAGGAGGTCCGCAAGAACCGAAGCCGTTTCCCGCCCCGGGGGAGAAAAACTTTGGCCCTCCTTCTGTCCAGGCCCGGAATTCCCACCGGCCCCCCTGGCAGGGGAGCGGAGGGCGCCTTGGCACGCTGTGGGTCTCACGGTCCGGTTGCCAGGAGAGAGAGAGAAAAGCCGGGTTGCACATCAAACCCAGCCCCCCCCCCACCTGGACAACAAATCCCACAATCCACGCCAGGGACTATGGGAGTGGCCGTTCAACACCAGCCACATCGCCCGAGTGTGTGACTCACACAGATGTGGCTTTGTCGGGGGGGCGGGGGGGGGAAGAGAACCAGCGGGGAGGAAGGGGGAAGGAAAGATGCATCGGGTGTGTGGGTGGCATGGATGCAGAGGAGGAGAGAAAATACAGGGATGCGATGGCGTGGGTCTCGGATTCTCCCCCTGCCCCCCACATCACTTCTGGGAGGGGGGGCAACCAATAACGCCCAGTGGTTGGGATGAGCAAAGCCACGTGTGCACAAAACGGGATGGTGACCGAAAGAAAAAAAAAACCAAAGGACCTTCAAAGACAGAAAGAAATGAGAAAGGTCGACCGGGTGGATTTAGGCACCCGACCCAGCGTGGGTTTCGTTCGTTGTGGTTTAAAACAAGGGGGAAGGAGGAGGAGGCGTCCGGGACCCCAAAATAAGCATTTTTGCCTCGGAAAAGCCCCGGTTTGGTAACCCAGGATCACGGACGTGGGGCCGGGGAGAGGAACCCCGTGCAAAGCTGAGCCCCTTGCCGGGGAGACTTGGGGTGCGGGGGTCGGGCGGGACTCACTCGGCGGCCGAAACGAAGCAGTTCAGGCGCCCCTCGTTCTCGTCCAGGACTTCCCGGGTCCGGGCTTCGCCGGTGGACTGCAAGCCGATCACGACGCACTGGGGAAGAGGGAGAAGGGAAGTCAAGGGGACGGCCAGATAAGAGGGAGCCCAGAGGGGGGAGTGAAGCCTTCCTTGAAGGAACGAGCGCTCAAATTCTTAATTCCTTCTGTATTCTGGATGGCTCGGGCTTCATCACCCCTCAGCCCCAGAGTCAGCGTGACTCATGCTAAGGGGTGATGGGTCTTGCAGTCCCCCCCCCAAACACACACACACCACCGCTTTTCATCAGCATCAGCCTTTCAACACCCACACGGCAGGGCTGGAGAAACAGCCCGGGCAGGGTTTTTTCACCCTTGCTGGACCCGGCCTCTTTTTCCTCCCCCTCCAGGCAGAAGAAGGCTGCTGCTGAGCGCACACGGCCCCCAAGTTTGGCGTGCAGCCTTGCCCCAACCGCTGGTCTCCCCGGGCACAGCCCGGCGTGTCTGGGTTCACCTTGTCTTTACTCAGCTCCTCCTTGGCCAGCTCGACCAGGCGCCGGACTTTGGCGGCGATGCAGAGGTACTTGAAGAAGCGCTGGTGGGCCGACCAGAACTGGCCCCACAGAGACTTGCGAGACTCTAAGCCCATCCGATCGGCCGCTTGTTGGAAAACCACGAGGGCTTCGGCCCACTGCAGAAGGGGAAAAGGACGCGAGCCGGTGACCCTTGGCTTCTGATGGCTGTGGAGATGGCCTTCAATTGAGGACCATCACCTTTTCCGGACACGGTCAGCAACTCTGGCCCTCTCAGTGTTTCTGGCCACTAATTATATCTACATTCATTATATCTAGGCCAGTCACTCTTTCTCACTTTGACCTACCTACACACTGGGTTCTTGCGAGGATAAAGTGCTGCAGAGCGTGTCACACACACGCCATCTTGTCAACGTATGTGATTCTCCTTGGAAGAAGCTCCTCTCCCTTCGGCCTGCAGCCAAATTGCCCCATACCCTCCGAGGCTGATTTATTTTAATTTTTTTTCTTACACCATCAGGAAATTTTAAGGGAGTATTAGGGACACAGAAGCTGGCTGGACAGCTCACTGGCTTAGGTCTCTGGCTATGGAGTCAGAAGCTGGGAGTTCGAATCCCACATGGTGTGCCTCCTGGGAGAAGAGCCAGCCTGGGTAGCCTTGGGCAAAAGCTGCACCGTCCCACGAGAAGGGAAGGGGGAACCACTTCTGAGGACTCTCTCTCCCTGGAAAAGGGTCACCCTCAGTCAGAATTAATTTGAAGGCACATGATTACTATCAGGACACAGAAACCTCCGAGGGGGGGGGTCTGCGGGTTGCACGAGATTTCTAGCTCACGCTATGCCCAAAACCTGATTTAGAACCATGAGGACTAGAAACTTAGTTGATCTTTAGTGAAAGGGCCAGCTTAGTGGCAGAGAACACAGTTTTTCATGGGGATATTTCAATCCAAGAAGCATTCACTTGAGTGATCTCAGGTGCTGGGAGATACTTTCTCTACAACGCCCTAAAGAACTGCTACCAGTTAAAAGCAGGGTCGATAAAACGCCTGTGCGGCCCGAACTGGGGCGGGCAGCTTCTCTCGCTCATCCAACCTCATCCAGTTCATAATACGCCAAAAAGCCAACGTGGGATCTCCAGACAGAAAGATGTGGGTTATGGAAGGCCAAAGACCCCCGGAGGGCAGAAGACTCGAATGAGGAATCCAAGCCGCGCAGGACCCAAGCTGCAAAGTTCTCCCGGAAGGGAGACGCAACAAACACTGGGGCTTACCAGCTGAGCAGCCTTATTGTAGACCAGCTTATATTCCGGGTCCAGCGGAATCTCTTCGATCCGGAAAGTGACTCCGGAAAAGCTGAGCTGCCGGGCGATGTACATCCCGCTCACCTTCATGTCCATGGCGACAATTTCCATCGCACCCACACCCCTGCAAGGTGGGAACGAGAGAGGCGGGTGAGAATGACGAGCGGGGCCCAAACGGGGAACCAGACGCTGAGGAACCACCAGGCTGACCGCCAAGAAGGCTCAAAATCCTCTGCGGGGCCTGAGGTTGGGAGTTCGAATCCCACACTGGGCTTCCTTGACAGGGGATGGCTGGGACGATCCCGGGGGGGGGGGGGGGGGGGGGAGTCGCTTCCAGCCCTGCAGTGGTTTATTCTTATTCTTAAATAATACCAGGCACAGTCCATCAAAACGATAAAAACACTGACTGCTCTTTTTGAATAATAAGCTTAGAACGGCAGGGCTGGAAGGGACCCCTCAGGACCATCCAGTCCAGCTCCTGCCAAGGAGGCCCGGGGGGGGGGGGATTCGAACTCCCAACCTTGGGCTCTTCAGTCGGTGACCTCCACCCCAGCAGCCCGGCCCAAAGTCCCAAACCTCATTCCAGGCCCCTCTAGCTGGAAATCCTGGGTTGCGGGTAAAAGAGAAAAAAACCCAGAGAAGAGCTGCCGGTCAGAGCTGGCAATACCAGGCTAGGCCCAGCTGGGGTGCCCTCGGCTGTATTTTCTGATCCACTCCCACCGGTATGTGTCCCCAGTGGTGCAGGATGCTGGGATTCGTAGTGCAACAGCGGCCGCCGGGCCCCAACGTCACGTTCGCCCCGAGAGGCAGGCTATCTTTTCAGGAAATCTTCATCAGCCGAAGAAGGAGGGCCTCCCAAACTCTCCTGGGGGTGTGCACCTGGCAGACCCGGCGCCTGCAAGACGCGGGAGGGATTCCGTGGGGAAGCCGAGAGGAGGCGGTGGGGCGCCTGCCCCTCAGACGGACGTACCGCTTCTCAATGGCGTGGAGGAAGTCGTCGAACGATCGGAAGGGGGTGCCTTCCCCCCAAATCCCCAGCCGGCTCATGTAGATCATGTTCTTTGGCTCGGAGGCACCTGCCGGGGCAAGAAGAGGGTGGAGGCTGACCAGATGCGGAAGAAGATGCGCGTCGCCCCGCGGGTCTCCGGGTCCCCCCCTCCCTCAACTCCCTTCTTCCCCCATCGCCTTCTCCCAAACAAGGAGCTCGGTCCCCCATCTCCCTTTCCGTTCTCCCTGCCAACCGGCCGATCGATTCCCCCAAATGGGTTGTGCGGGTTCCCAGCTCTGGGTCCCCAGAGGTTCTTGGACAACAACTCCCAGAAGCCTTCACCCATGAGGACCCCTGGCTAGGATTTCTGGGAGTTGTAGTCCGAGAACACCCAGGCTGGGAACTGCTGCTCCAGAAGGAAGGACCCCTGGATTCAAAGGGGCTTCCTCTCCGGCCGAGCAGCCGGAGGGGGACCGTTTGGGGAACGTCGGCCGAGGGGGAACTGGGCCAAAGCGTCTCGCTTCCCATCCGGGGCCAAACCCTCGCGCCTTGGGGACCTCCACTGTCACGAGAAGAGCGCCAAGGTCTTCCCGTATTTTTACCACCGCCGCCCAAAGCAGGGGCGGATCGCACAGCAGGAAAAGAGGGCGGCCAAACGTGAGATGGACAGACCCCCATCAAGGAAGCCACGGGCTTGAGTTTGCAAGAGCTGAGCCGAGCGGCCGAGGACAGGGCCTCGTGGAGAGCGCTCGTTCGTAGGATCGCCGTACGTCGGAAGCGACTTGACGGCACAG
Organism: Intellagama lesueurii; assembly: GCA_037013535.1. Taxonomy (NCBI): domain Eukaryota; kingdom Metazoa; phylum Chordata; class Lepidosauria; order Squamata; family Agamidae; genus Intellagama; species Intellagama lesueurii. Next base: position 6,263,960 of record JBAJHW010000020.1, read on the forward strand.
CGCAACGAACCGCGTGGGGCCTGAACTCAGAACCACCGGAACCTCCACCCACAGGGTGCCGCCGGCCCTTTCGAGGCTATTTTACTGGGAGGAGGGGAGTCGCTCCTGATGAACGTGGCCCCGGGGTGCCTCTGCGGCAAGGAGGCCGCGACCGTGCCCGGCGGAGTCCCGGCCGGCCGGCCCCGGCTTCTCACCTGTGGCGCTGGCGTAGACGACCCGGGCGCCAGGCAGCTTGTTCTGCAGGTCTAACACAGCTTTGCCCATCTTGGTGGAGCTGGCGTTCTTCGCCTTGTGGCACTCGTCGAACACGATCTGGGCGCAGGCGGGCGTTAAGGAGCCAAGCTCGGAAGAGGGTGGGGAAATCTCAGATTGCCCGGGGGGGGGGGGGGGAAGCTGAGAAAACCACTTCTAGTTGCAAGAAAACTTTTTAAAAAAATATCATTCAGATTTGAAATCGGATAAAGAGGCTCGGAAAGGACTCCTCTCGGCAGGGTTTTCTCCCACCCCACCGGCCCCACAGTTTTAATTTTTTGGCAGACATAAGACCCACTGACCATCGTTTCTGACAGATCAAGCCTGCCCTCCTGGCTAACTGGAACCAGGAGTCAGAACAATGAGGACTAGCAACGCCTTCTGGCTGAATTAAAAAGGCTGAAGACAATAACCCTGAGAGCGGCAGAAAGCCATGTCCCGTAGCAAGTCATTTTAACTTACTTTATGCAAAGGGCAGTGACACAAACACACACACAAAATAAAAACATGCACCCCTGCAAACTGACAAATCTTTTGTTCACCGTGGGGCAAGCGTAAATTTTGAAGTGCAGAAGCCATGGGGGGGTGGGGGGGAGAGAGAATGGTCCTTAGAGTCGCCCTGCCCCATAAGGAGAGTCCAACGGGGCAGGCCACTCGGTCGGCGCATGAGACCAATCGAGAGGCGGGTCTTTGGTAAGGTCAATGCCTCTTCACTGCCCATTTAAGACCAAACCCACCCTCCAATCCTTTCAATGGCGGGGTGGATAGCTCGCAAGACTATACTGTTGGGCGAGGGGGGGGGGGAGGAATCTCTTTCTCCCCCCACCGTTTGTGGGGACCACTGCCATGCTCAGAGGGAAGAGGGAAGCCCGAGGGAGGGGTGGCAGAGGACCTCCCAGCCCTGGCTACTCAAAAGGCGAGCCCCGGGGGCCCTGATCCGTCTCTCTTAGGATACCACACCCTCAAAGTCCTCCTTGCACCAATCCAGGATCTGCTTCAGCCGGGTCCGGTGCAGGCCGCCGGCCTGGCTTTCGCCGATCAGAGCGGAGTAAGTGGCAAACAACACGCCTTCTGAGGTAGCTGTGTCTCCGTACTTAATCTGGGTCGGGAAGAAGAGACGAGATCGGTCAGAGCAGACGCACGACTCTTGGGCACGGGGAAAAAAGAGAGAGAGAGAGGATGTCGCCTGGCGAGGATTTACGATTTTCCTCCGGCTGCTTATGCCACCCCGAGACAATGCGCTCAGCACCTTTCCATCTCTTGATCCTCTTTTTATTATTATTATTATTATTATTATTATTATTATTATTATTATTATTATTATTATTATTATTATTATTATTATTATTACTACTACTACTACTACTACTACTACTACTACTACTACTACCACCACTACTACCACCACTACTACCACTACTACTACTACTACTCAGGGCAGCCAGAATTGAACCTGGCATCGTCTGTACGTAACAGCCGATGCTCCGATTCCTGATCTACACATTTTCTTTCCAAATACAGGACCCCGGCCGTTTATAGAGGGGGGGGGGGGGTCTGAGCGTTTACAGGCCAACCAAAAGGAGAAGAAAAGTGTTCAAAAGCACCCCAAAAACGGGACCCCGTTTTGTGCGGATGACGGAAAACCCCGTCTTGCTGAACAGCTTCTCTCTTTCCAGTCCCAAAAATGCGTGCTCGGGATTTCTCCGCCCACATCCTCCTGCTTCAGATGGTTTTATTCTAAAAAGTGTGCATGTGTGTGTGTGGGGGGGGGTGCGTACATGCACGCACGCATGTGTGCAGAGCTGAAAGGGAGGAAAAAGAGAACATGCGGTACCTTATTTAAAGCATGGACCGGAATGTAGGGGGCATCGATATCCTTCAGGTCCCTCTCAGCGTCGTATTTGAGATCGTTTGAGGCGCTGAACCTGAAGGGAAAGCACGCACAAAAGCTGTGGCCGTATGACCTTAACTATCCTCTATCGCATGAGACGGTCAATCTGCCCAGTACTGAGAGGTAGCGGGGTCTAGTGGGTAGAGGGACCGAGTGAACACTCAGGCGATACCATCTCCCCCGCAGTAGGTTTTCTTGGCCAAGCAGGGATTTGAACCCTGCTCTATTTCACTGCGTCGCGCTGACTCTCATATATGAGATATACGCAGGGCTTTGAGCACCCGGTTCAAAAGACAAAATTAGGGATGGGTTTTTTGTATATACTGGACTACAAATCCCATAATTCCCCATTCGAATTCTACCTGGCGGCAGAGACCTTACACATATCACAATGTGGCTCACCCTGGACCTGGACTGCAGGCCCAGCTCGGCCTAGTTTCCTGTTCAGAAAAAAAGGCTCCCAGCTGGCACTGGGGCAGGAAGTGGACGCTTGGGCCTGGCTAGGCCAAGCTCGGCCTAGCTTCCTGTTCAGAAAGAAAGGCTCCCAAGTGGCACTGGGGCAGGAAGTGGACGCTTGGGCATGGCTAGGCCTAGCTCAGCCTCAAAGCCTTCCGGTTCAGGCCTTGTCACCCAGGCGAGCCACACTGAGGTGTCTGTAAGATGTGTAGCAGTCAGTAGAACTTCCACAATGGAGAATTATGGGATTTGTAGTCCAACAATTCCACACAGAGAGAGAGAGAGACACACACACACACTCACCACAAAGATTTTTTCCTTCCCTTCAGATAGTTTTCAAAAATGATCCCTGCTACCGTTCGGCCTTTTCCGACTCCAGCGCCGTCGCCGATGAGGAATCCGGCCCTTTGCCCGTTGGGGAGTAAAACTTCATGTTGCTGCATAACCCAGGAGGAAAGGGAAAAAGAGGGGAGGAAGGGTCCGATTAAGGGTCCGCACTAAATCCCAATCTTCCACGGGGTGTGGGATTTGAATCCGAGCCCTCCCCGCGAGCGTGAGCCCGCAAACGACAGAGACGTTAGCCGCCGGGGGAGGGCTCTTGGTGAGATTCCTAGAGATTTTAGGGGGCCCTCCTTTTCCGATCAGGCGTACCTGGCAGGCGTACGTAATGGCTTCCAGCTGTAGTGCGGAGAGCAACCCGTTGTCAGCGACGGACGCAGGGAGGGAGAGGGTGTAGGTGATGTCCGGAGGCGGGACGCTGGAGAGGGTGCTCGTCTCGACCACTCGGTCCGGGTGCTGCTTCCCAAGTTTCACTGGAAGCCGAGACAGAAGAGAAGGCTGTCAGCGGTCGGAAGAAGCCCGAATCTGCGGCGGGGGCTGGAAGACAGCTTCGAGGACCCCACAGGTCGGCCAGAAAGGCGAACAAGAGGGTCCCGGAGCGGATCGAGCCTGCCCTCTCTTCTGGAGGCAAAAAGGTTGGCACGAAGGCTCTGGGTGCCTCGTGAGAAGGCAGGACTCGCTGGAAAAGACCGTTGTGCTGGGAAAGGTGGAAGGAAGGCAGCAGGAAAAGAGGAAGGCCTAACACGAGAGGGACCAACGCGCTAAAAGAAGCCACAGGCGTGAGTCGGCAAGAGCTGAGCAGGGCGGTGGAGGACGGGACCTTTCGGAGGCCACTCGCGCACGGCCTCGCTGCAAGTCGGGGCCACGTGATAGGGCGCAACCCGAACAAACGCTGGTGCTTTGGGAGCAACGGATTTGAGACCATGCCCTGCAGGGAGAAACTGCGCAACGCAGTGGCCGGAAGCGGGGAGACCTCAAATGCTGGTGCCCGGCGAGAGAGCCACCCTCCCGGCCTCTCAAGGTCCGCTCGTTCCACCTGGGTCTTGGGCTTCTCGCCGGACCAAAAGGCGTCCGAAGATGGAGACGCCACCGGGGTCGGAACGGTTTCCACAGAGCTTCCGCACGGAAGGAGCCAACAAGACAGGGGACCCCCCCCAGACTGGGCCGAGGGCCGGAAGACGGATCGGCTCCTGGCGGCCGGACTCACATTTGGAAGGGACGTAGTCGGCGTAAGTCTCCGCGTGGCCGAGCTCTTCCGTCTCGTCGTCTTCCTCCTCCTCTTCTACCTGAGTTTGGGACTGGAAGGGAAAAAAGAAAGACCACAGAACTCGGTGAGGCCCCGAAGCAGGAGCGCCGGCCGAACGGAGCACGCAGAAAGCGCCCTTCCGCGGGAGAAAGCGCCTCCGGAGTCGCCGGTTCCCCAACCGATCCGCCTTGCAGGACGGTCGTGAAAACCAAGCGGGAAGGAGGGGCGCTCAAGGGAGGGAAAGCAAGGACGTCCCCGGGAACAAACGCCCCGCCAAACGGACGAGAAGGCAAACCCTTTTCCGGTAAAAACAAAAGAGAAAACAGATCAATAAGAACGAAGAGAGAGAGAGAGAGACTCCGCCAGCGTCAAGGGGGAGAAATCTGCGTTTTCTTCCCTACCTGAATGGTCGCAAGGAGGGGCGTGTGGGTGTCGGGAGCAGCGGCGACGTGGTTATTGATTCCCTGTAAACCCTCCAAGCCTTCCAGGTCGGGAGGCAAGAGCTGGAAAGAGATTGATTGATTGATTGATTGATTGACTGACTGACTGACTCACACACTGACTGACTCACTGATTGATTGATTGATTGATTCATTGATTCATTCATTCCATTGATACACTGCTCCGTAAGTGCAGTGGACCACTCTGGGTGGTTTTGCGATAGAATCAAACACAATAAGCATGAAACCACAACGAGGAGGACGGACACGGAAGAGAAATCACAATTTTGGGTCCCAGGGAGGCCAAAGGCTCCTGCCGGATCCGAGCAACGGTCTCTCCTCAGTCCAGCTGCCCGAACGAAATCGAAAGATTCCTCCCAGTGGGAGCCGACCCATCGAATGAATGGGATTTACACTCATTTAATGGCCTCAATTAAATACCTGGTCACAAGCAGAGAAGACCCATGGGTGTTTTCAAATTGCCTCCGACGTCTGGCAAACCCCTGAATGAGCAACCTCCAAAATGTCCCTCGCTTTCCCCCACCCTCAGGGTCTCATCTTCCGGCACTATCTCTTGTTTCATTTTGCACTGGCCCAGCTATCTAGTCACCTCTGGATCATGGGAACTCTGTGAATGGGCAAACCTTCCAAAACATCCAGTCCTCCACAGCCCTGCTCAGCTCTTGCAAACTCAAAAGTCGTGGCTTCCTTTAGGGAGTCAGTCCGTCTCATGTTGGGTCTTCCTCTTTTCCTGCTGCCTTCCACCTTTCCCAGCATGACAGTCTTTTCCAGGGAACCCTGCCTTCTCACGAGGTGACCAAAGGAGGACAGCTTCAGTTTCAACCTTTTTGCCTCCAGAGAGAGTTCAGGCTTGATTTGATCTCGGACCCACTTGTTCGTCTTTCCGGAAGTCCAGGGTATCTGAAAAGCTTCAAATAAATCCATGTTTTCCCCTGCCAGCTTTCTTTACTGTCCAGCTTTCCCGCTGATTTACTGAAGCCGCTGTAAATCCCACATGGAAGTTGCTCCCTTCCAGAGCTGTGATCAGTTTCCACTCTGGCCACTTTTAGGGAGGACGCGAAGAGACGTCTTCTCAAACCGGCAGACCATGTTTAGCTGATGGTGACGATTTTAGCTCTTTGCAGGTTTAACGGATCTGCGTGCTATTTGTGATCACGTTTGGATTTACCGGATTTTGACGTTTACTAGGCTTTTTCGCTATTCTGTGGTGGGGCCTTTTCCAGCTCTACAATTCTCTCTTTCTACAACTGCAAGGGCATACATTCATTCAAAAGGTGGTGCTGGAGCTTGGCAGATGGCACGGGCCACCAAAAAGACCGATAAGGGGCTGCAAAATCAAATTAAGTCTAACTAGAAGCTCAAATAACTAGATCGAGGCTGTAGTTGATCAGAAGGCCACCCGATCTGGAAAAGACCCTCATGCCGGGAAAGGCAGAAGGAAGGCAGCAGGAAAAGAGGAGGACCAAACACGAGAAGGATGGACTCCCTCCAGGAAACCACGACGTTTGAGTTTGCAAGAGTTGAGCAGAGCCGTGGAGGGCAGGACGTTTTGGAAATCACTCCTTTGTGCGGTCAGAAACCATCTGATAATACATAACAACAACTACCACACGGCTGTAAGCGGCTTTGAGTACTACCTAGTATTTATTTATTTATTTATTATTTTTACCCCGCTTTTCTCCTTGAAAAGGAAGGACCCAAGGCAGCTTCCACCATTCAAAAACAATACTTAAAAAGCTAAAAACGGGAAGTATACGAATATTGAAAAAGAACCAAGCCCATGCCACACTGTAAGTGGGAAACCAAATCAACACCAAAACCCGATTCAAAGCAACAAAGCAACACAGAAAAGGCCAAAAAAATTGTGACCCTTGCTTATTTTCTTGGAAGCACCACCATTTTTGCCATTCCCGTCCCCTTTTCCCTTTTCCTTCTGCCAACGTAGTCTTTCCCGCTCTGCTTTCCGCCGTGAGTCTTGCTGTGTTTCTTTTGATGGATCAGCGGCGTTCGTTTATGAGCTACACACACCTCACTTCTCCGGCTAGCTCGGAGACCAAGGGCCATCAAGAGTCACCCCAAATGTGCCATCAAAGCGACGTGGGGCATTTTAAAAAACTGATTCCACGAAACTCTCTTCCCTTCTTGCAGGAGACGGCGATGAAAACCAGAGGTTGCCAACCCTGGCGTTGCTCAAAGCGGGGGGGGGGGGGGGGGGCGGTGGCCGGCACTGCCAGAGAGACATGTCCCCGAAGCAGAAGTGAAATATGGGAAAACCAACCAGGCACCAGCATGCCGTAATGATTTCCCCTTTTTTTTTCTTTTCTGAAAGCAAAAAGCAAAAAAATAAAAAAAATAAAAAACACACACACACACACAAAACACACACACACAACCAACCCTCTTTCATTTCCTGGAACTCTGAGTCATGATTACCAGCAGGAAGTTGGACAAGAAAATGAGGGGAGGTTTTCTATGTTCCCGAGCAAGCAGCTGGAATCCACAGGTACTCGAGTAGTCACGCTGCTGCGATCATCACCGGGTCCTGGGCCACCGGCTTGTTGAACCCCCGGAAGACACGAAAAGTCGGGGAGAGGGGGTGGGGACGCTTCGGCAAAAATTAAACGGACGGACGCCAGGCGAGCGAAGTTGGCTCGGCAGGTCAAGGAACCGGCGTCGCCGATTTATCAGGCTGGGTGAAGAAGGTTTGAGTCTCCTGAACGCCAGGCAACGACTCCGTAAAACTAACCCCTCGGATTACAGACGTGGAAAGCTAGAAGGGACACTCAGAGGTCCTCTAGTCGGACCCACCTCACGGCAGGAAATCGACGGTGAGAGAATCTGGGAGGGATGGCCGCCGACCTCGGCTGAAAAACTTCCAGTTAAGAACAGCCCACGATTCGGAGGTCCTTTATTCACGTTCTTACATAGGTCTCCCTCCACACCTTTCGTGTACACCTGTCTTCACTGTGTGGGCACACCTGCCTGCCTCTCATCCATCCATCCATCCATCCATCCATCCATCCATCCATCCAAATATTTTTTTACCCTGCTTTTCTCCTTAAAAAGGACCCAAAGCAACTTATATCATCCAAAACTAATATTTAAAAGCTAAAAACATGACAGATACACATACTAAAAAGGATTAAGTACCACACTAAAACACAGTAAACAACGGCAACACCAAAAACACACTCCAAGCCATCAGGCACAACCATCCATTAAAAAAAACCCTCTGGGGCAGGCGGTCATCACAGGGAAGGCTTGCCTGAAGAGAAAGGCCTTTGGAGAGCCAAGGTGGGGCCTCCAGTGGCAGGGAGTTCCAGAGTCTCAAGGAGCAGCTGCCGAGAAGAAGGGACTCCTCTTCCAGGTGCCCACCCAAGGGACCTGTGAAGGTGGCAGGACCAAGGGAAAAGGCCTCTCCGGATGAAACGTAATGCCCTGGCAGGCTCATCAAGGGAGACCCCGACCCAAGCCATTTAGGGCTTTATAGGTTGAAACCGGCACACTTTGAATTGTGCCCGGCCAGGAACCGCCCGCCCGTGGAGGTGACAGGGTGGTTCGGGGATCCCTGTGACCAGCCCCAGTTGGCCACCCGGCTGCTGCCTTTTGCACCCACGGACGTTTCCAGACCCTTTCTGAAGGCACAGAGAGCGTGATAGGAATCCATGACTTTTGGTGAACGCAAACACCCTTTTTTTTTTAAAGGTGGAGAAAATATTACAGGAAGAAAAGGTTCTAGTAACAAACAAGAGAGGATTCTCAACAAAAACGCAAAATCGGGATACAACAAACTGCAGGAATTGCATGGAAAAAACACACACACCAGATATTTAACCTAAAGACGGCCGACATGCAGATGGCCAGTGAAACGACACACGCCCACAAGCCGAATATAAAACTACACCAGCAGGAGTCTGTCTTGCGTTTCAGCAAAAGGATGTGAAACTCTGTTCTGATTGGGGAAAATTGCCAACTGGAGCTTCTTTTTAAGTTGAAAAGGCATGTTTTAAAGGCAGCAGGGAAAGAGGAAGACCAAAGACGAGATGGACCGACTCCTTCAAGGAAACCACGACTTCTGAGTTTGCAAGCGCTGAGAAGGGCTGTGGAGGACAGGGCACTGGGGAGAGCGCTCGTCCACGGGGTCTCCCGAAGCCGAAGGTGACTTGACGGGACACAACGACAACTCAAAAAAAGCAGTTTGCACTGAACAAGGCAGAGGAGAGAAATCAGGCAATGTCGGGCAGAGAGATGGACATGGACCCCCCACTCGCACCCCACCCCTAGGGCTGACCTCTATTTGGTTCTGCTGCTGCTGCTGTGGGGTGCTGACGTCCCAGAGGGTGGGCACGTGGCTGAGGTGGTCGGCCGGCAGGAAGTCCTGAGTGTCGGCGATGTCCGAGAGGGAGTCGGCGGGAGAGGAGAAGAGCGAGTTGCTGGAGAGGTCATTGAGGTATGCCGAATCCTAAGGGGACAAAAGAGGCAGACGTCACCGACCCTCGCGCCAGGGAGGGGCCAGGCCCAGGCCGGGCAGCCCAGCGGGTCACCAGCCACAAACAGCATCCGGCCCGAAGGCAAGAATAAACCTCGGCCATCCCGTCCCGTTGGACTACACCTCCCATCATCCCCAGCCTGCCAAACCATCCCTTTGAACTACACCTCCCGTCATCCCGAGCCAGCCAACCCGTCCCGTTGGACTACACCTCCCATCATCCCCAGCCGGCCAACCCGTCCCGTTGGACTACACCTCCCATCATCCCCAGCCGGCCAACCCGTCCCGTTGGACAACACCTCCCGTCATCCCCAGCCGACCAACCCGTCCCGTTGGACTACACCTTCCGTCATCCCCAGCCGGCCAACCCGTCCCGTTGGACAACACCTCCCGTCATCCCCAGCCGGCCAACCCGTCCCTTGTGCCCTCTAGTGGAAAAAAATAATATATTTAATTTTTTTTAAAATGGGGAGGATTCCAGGAGTACTGGAAATACGACAAAATAGCTCCGCATCATATTGCCTGGGGGAGCAGAAGAAGGTTTTGGACACCCCAATTTCCCTCCTCCCCCCAAAAAATGGCTCAAAACTTCTGAAGGAGGGACACAGCGAGACTCCGGGGGAGGGGGGGTTGCATCGGGGTGCCCTGCTGCACCCCCCCCTGCTGCGCCCCCCCTGCCCCGCGTCGCCTGGGATCCATGACGGCCAAGCAGGGCCAGCCCATCACACAAAGGGGGGGGGGGGTGTGGGGCTGTTTTGCAGGCTCTTCCCACCTGATTTGCAGACAGTCTGCAAACCCCTGCACGGGTGCGTTCAATTGGCGGGAGGGTTGTGTCAATCTGGCCACTTGGATGGACCCACCGGCCGGCCAGCTTCCCACCTGAATTGCAGTGACACCCCCCCCCCCCCGGGCTGTCTTCAGCCCTTCTAAAGACAAACTAAGATCCTAGTCCTCATGACTCTGAATAAAAACTCTGATCTAAACAGGAAGGTGCCTTAGACAAGGTCAAAATCTCCCCCCACCTACCCACATATGTATTAGCTCTGAGTGGCGGTAGCTTTCCAGAATCTGCTCATCCATTCACCCCCTGATTCGGTGGGGTTTTTTTTAAGTGGCAATATTGGACATTTGAATCTGGGACCTCCTGCGTCTCAACCAGGAGATCCGTCGCTGAGTTAAGAAAGGAAAAACATCTGCTGAGGGTTTTCTCTGGACAGCTGTGGCCGGCCTTAACACCCCCACAAAAAACTGGCAAAGGGAAACCAAATCTAGTCCTCCTTCCGCCCCACCCGGGCCGTTTTAAGACGCTGCGAACGGATTTGGTCTTGGCACCCAGAGGCTGAGGAGCCGATTTTTCCTCTCTTGGAGAAATCAGCTGCCCGGACCCCCCTGTGGTTGCAGACCCTAAAACGGATCTAAGCCCTGTTCATTCATATTATTCATATTGTTCACCTGCGCTGGTAAACAGCCGGGGTGGGTGGTTTAGCCATGGAAGGGGAAAACCACTTTCTGAGTACGTATTTTCCACCTGGAAAACCCTGAAAAAGGGTCACCCTAAGTCAGAACTGACTTGACGGCACACGACGGCCATTATGTGAAGTAGCACCTTTATTTCTACATTTCTGAGATCATCCACATTTTCAAAATCATCCACTCGTCCACGTCTAACTCAGCCGCGGTCTTAACGACGACAAAACACATGGCGATAAACACCACACGGGAAATATAAGAAAACAAGGTGAAGCAGGAGTCCGTAATCAACTCGCAAAGGGGTCAAAAAGCACGAGACGGCGGTCCGTCTTGAAATCCCAGACAACAGCCTGACAAGGCGGGCCAGGGAAGGCCCAGGAAGAGTGACAGGCGGTTCAAAAAACAGGAGGCTCTGCCCGGGTATAAAGGAATCGGAAAAGGGGCATTTCCGGCAATTAAAAAAATCCGGGGATGCCCTGAACTCCGAGTCGCCTCACTCCGCTCATCATCGGGGCTGCGGGAAATATTATCAGGATGGCACTGCCAGCCGGTGGAGGGGAAACGGGCAGTCCCAGCCGGCGCCGACCCCGGGTCGGACGGAACAGAACTGGGTCTCGTCTGCTCCAGGGGAAGGGGGTCTCCGAGAGAGAAAGGCCCTTCTCGCTCTTCATCGCCGGCGGTGGCGTCACGGGTCCACCTTGGCGATGCCTCCCCGGCCGCAGCCTGCCTTCGTTGCAGGTGCTCTGCCCCGGAGAATTTTGAAATAAACTGTTCTTATTAATAACCGTAGTTCATCTTTAGTTTCCACCACTTTGTGGGGGGGGAAGAGGAAAAAGGAGAAGCGAGCGTGGTTAAGGTTGAGCAGCGCTTGATAAAAGGGTGGTTCAAAAAACAGGTACGTCACCGGCCGTTTGCCATCAGCCTGTTTCGCTCAATCTCCTCCGCCCCTGGCGAGCCCCGGGGGCCGAGGGGGGGGGGACACCGGCCTCCCTTCCGCTACCGTCGGATTCTTGGCTTTGGAAAAGCTGGTCTTGCACCTTCGGGAAGGAAAAACAAGATACTCTGCAGCCGAGCGAGGGCTCCCGGTTTGGGACCCGGCTGGGACCAAACAGGGAATCGAGTCCTAAAATGTTAGATTGGGAGGGAACCCCAAAGGTCATCCAGTCCAGCCTGCTGCCAAGACAGGCAATCCACAGCGAAAAGATCCCCCACCGGGGGCCCGTGCAGCTTCTGTTTAAAAACTTCCCCCAAAATGAAAAGAAACACCACGTCTGCCAAGGTGTTGTGAACAGCCTTATAGCCAGGAAGGTTCGGCCACCCTAAACGCCATTTTTCTCCCCTTCTGGGTCAAGTGTGGTGTGTACGGCCCCATTACTTATCCTTCCTCAGCAAAATACGGCCCCTCCTCGCCTCTTCCCATCAGGACTGCCCTGTGGAACTCCCTGCCACAAGAGGCAGCAGCCGCAGGAGCAGCAGCTCCTGGCTCGAGGTGGCTTTAGAGCCGAATCACACCGTTTTTCAGAGGAGGCGGCGACGCCTGATGGAACGACTGTCAGCCACAACTCTTACAAGATGGACCACCGGCTAGCGAGGCCAAGGAGCAAGGAGGCCTGGCTCCATAACCAAGTCCACGGTCGGCCTGGGTCACGGCAAGATACTGGGTGAACAAACCTCTACTGAGAAATGCAACTCTAAATAGACCCTCCATGCACAGGAGCAATCTATCTTAGACTACGACCACCCAGAGATGAGGGAGAAGGGCTGACAACGTCACACCCTGTACGAGGCTTCCCAGAAACTGAAGCAGGCCAACGACACGCCGAGCTAGCGGGCCAAATCCAGCGCGGCTTCCCTTAGCGTGTTTTCAGCAGGGAGAAAGAGGAGGGATTTGCTCACCGGCTGTCACGTAACCGTCCTTCTGTGGATCGAACACTCCCCGTTTACTGGCAAACGGGGAACGGAGGGGGTTGCCTTTGGAACGCCTTTTCAAGATCCATCTTAACGATAATGAAACGAGCCACAGCATTTTCGGCTGCGTCAAACCTGGTGGCAACCAGGATTTTGCACGATTCAAACCCCAGACCTGAGTTTTCCTCTTCCCTCCTCCTCTCCCTGCTTCCTCGGGCGCCACATCGTTCTACCACCCTGACGGCTGCCCTCTCTTGTTCTTGAAGGAAGGCCTACGCCGGTGGCCAGGTGGGGTATTAACGGCACGAAACAAGGGGGGGGGGATCGAGGCCAACGCAGGCGCTCCCCTCTGCCTCAGACCAGCCAAGCTTGGGGTCAGTTTGGGAGACCTGACGGGAAACTCGGTCAGCTCATTCAAACCCAATCCTCTCCACGGCCCGAGGCCGATACGGAGGGACGATAGCCAGCGGTCATTCCTTAAGTGCCACCGGGAAGGACGCTGTCCGAGCCCCGTTGGATCAGACTGAGGCCTCCTACGAGAATGGAAGTCCTTTGGGGCAGAGACCCACCGCCTCGTTCTTTGAGAAGCGCCACGCACTCGGATGCCACTTCCAGAAAGACGACCCAGCGCTGGCAGCGGGCCCCTTTGCTAAGCGTGGTTGTCAAAGGGCACCAGCCGGTCGGGGGGGGGGGGGGCACAGGCAGGAACAGGGGGGGGGAAGCACACCAAGAGGGGCAGAAATCCCAGGCCGGGGGGGGGGGGGAAAGGACCGGATCCGAGAGGGTCCAAACCCCTGTTCAGCCAGGAAAACTCATGGACATCGATAAGAACCCAACACCGTGGCTTTTGACAGCTGCTCACCGAATTTCTCGGAAGGAGAACAAAGACGGCAGAGCTACCGCGACGAGTCTCCCACATCTGGTCCTCCGGGGTGGACTGCCTCTGAAGAGGGAGGTTCCCCTTTTTGCGACCCATCCTCTTCCACAGAGCTCCCTGACCCCTCCCAGGACCGTGGCCAAGTGGGGTTTGGCCACTGACAATTCCCACAAAGCCATCAAAACCTTTGCAAATCTAAGCGCTGGGGGAAATCTCGGCACCAAAGCCAGGCAAAATCATTTCAAAACCCAAGCAACACAGACCCAGCTTGGTCTTGAAGGTGCAAATTTTTTATTTTAACAATACGATGCAGTAGAAAAAGAACTCCAGCCCCATTTAAGAGGAGCCAGGCTGGGAGTGTAAAACATGTTCTGAACAGCGACATTTCACACAGGGTGACATCCTACATTTCCCACCTTCCTGATCAGACAAGCAGCTAAGACCCAAGAGAACCCCAGCAATGTTGCCCGGGCAGCCCAAACTTGAACTCAGAACTGGAAATGGCAGGAGCAGAAAGAGGGATCCCAGGCTCAGAAAAGAGGGAGGAGGGTTTTGGAAAGAAAGAAAGAAAAAATGCAGAAAAGGTCCAGCAACCCCATTTCGCCCATGACACCCCCCCCCCCCCCCCGTAACCATGAATCCTGAGACTTGAACACGGCACTCAAGGCGCCTAGAGAAATAGACGATAATATCCTTTTGCAAAATCAAACGTGTTCGTTTTATAGGTGCCACAAGACGCTTTTCTCCGCAAATCCCTTTCGCTGAGGTTAAGCATCTCCTTGTCCCGAGTCAGCGGTTTTCTAGATCAGCTCCTTTTGTCCGCTCGGGGCCACGAGTTCGCGTTGACTCGACTGCTTCTAAAGGGATCCGGGGTCAAAATTCAGCAGCACATGACGGCAACCGTTAAAACTGCCACCCTCGGGTGCTGCCGACAGGCAGGAAACCCGGCAAGAGGCACCCACTACGAGCGACCAAAGGTTGCAAGCAACCGTGGAAACGGCCGTTTCGGTTCTGTGCCGGGCTGAGCCCATTTCTAGGGTGCCTCTCCGACTCGGCTTTCCCTGTTCTGCCCAAAGAGACCTAAGGCTTGGTCAAGGAGGGACAGTGGGGGATTCGAGACTCTCCACCTTCCGGCTCTGTAGCCGGACGCCTCAACCGCTGGGCTCTCCGGCTCCGTTTGGTTAACATCTGCTCTTTTGCAGGAGAACATTTCTCCTCCGACCATCCCTCGCTCTTCTGTCCACATCTCTTCCTGATCCTTTCTGAACCCTTTCCCGGTTGTAAACACAGGCATTTCAGAAGGGGGCCAGACCCTTTCCCGGTTGTAAACACAGGCATTTCAGAAGGGGGCCAGGTGGGGTGGGGGGGAGTCCCTTTTCTCCTGAAACACCCGGGAGCCTCCGACCCACCGCTCTGGGCTCACGCGAACCCTCTCGCTGGGGGGAGGGGGGTTTTGAAGAGGGCAGGATCTGCCCAGGAGGCCGTCAGGGGTGAAAAGCAAACAAGGAACTGAGAGATAAGGTGCCCGGCCGGGGAAAAAGAAAGCAGCAAAATTATGAAACGGATTCAGTGGCTTCAGCACCTGGTTGCGGAGCCAGAGGTGGGGAGTTCGAATCCCACCCACCCATGATCCAGCCCTGGAAGCCCTAAGATGATGATTTTAACACGGGCGCAGACGTACGGACTTTGAGGAACTGTCTCGTCCTCCTTCGAGTTTCCTCCCCCCCCCCCGCCTGCCAGGGATGGCCCGGGGGCCGAAATGGAGAAAACCGAGGCAAGGGGTGTGTGTGTGGGGGGGGTGCCAATTGGGGGCAGGAAAGGGCAGGAGGGGGCCAGAGGCAGATGGCGTCTTTTTCTCTCTCTCCCTCCCTCCCTCCTTCCTTCTCCCGGACGGACGCGGCTGGAAGGCTCTCCCCTCCTTCACCCTCTCCGCCTGGGGAACATTTCGGAAGAGACCCACACACACCTGGGAACCCGGCGCCATGCCCTCCCGGCGGCGCGCAGCGAAGCTCACCCCCTCCAGCGAAGACGCACCCGGGCAAGGGTGGCTTTCGTGTGCCCCGGAGGCGTGCCAGGGCTGGCTTGCTTGCCCAAAGGGAGTTCACACGTTCGCTCAGAGCTGACCGGGCGCCCCACAGAAACACACACACACACCCCGACCCACCCGGGACCATCAAGGCAGGGAAAGGGGTCTGGACTTTGCTCCCAGGGAAGGTCAGCGGGGTGGGGGTGGGGGGGCAGCCTTTTTTTAGAGCGCCCTTTTCCTGCTGCAAATGGATTGGAGCCTGTGTGCGCATCTGTGCATGTGGCATACACCCGCTTGTGTCCAACAGTCAGCCTTATGTTTAGAGGGACGGCAGCGAGAACCAAGCGTCCTGTGGCACCCTCAAGCCTGCAGCAGGGTCAACACCAAAGGCCCGGCGGGCTGCCCCGCCGCCTGCTTCGCCGGTTGCACCGGACGGCGGAGGAGGAGAGCCGGCCGGAGCAAAGGAGGGAAAAATCGCTCAGTGGCCACGAAGCTTTTACCGTCGGGCCACCACTCTGTGTGTGTGTGTGTGTGTGTGTGTGTGATGTTCCCCCCCAAAAAAGGAGCAAAAAACCAATAGGGGGGGGGGGAAACAAGCATAAAAAGTTACCTTGAAGAGAGAGGCGTACTTGAGCCAAAATTGCATTTCAGACATAATAAGCCGGCATGCGAGGCAGGGCGAGGCGAGACGGACCCGAGCAAAGAAGGGGAGCGGATTTTCTCAGCACCCAAGGGCGACAGGTCTGGTTTCATGACAGCGAGGAGACGGCGTCGGGAGAGCCACGGTTGAGGAAGAGGCGCACCGAGGTTTTTAAGAATTGGCCCTGAATCAGAGACAGCAAACAGGGAGGGGGGGGGAAGCTCCGGGCGAGGGAGGGAGGGAGGGAGGAGGAGGAGGGTGGCAGACGTGGGGAGGGGGGGCTGGAAGAAAGCCACCCCAGCCCGTCCCCCCCCCTGCCAGGCCTCTCCTCCCCCTGATAAAAAGCCCATCGCGATTGGTGTCGTCAGAAAGGGAAGGCATGCACTTCCTTTAAATCCAGCCCGGCTGACTTTCAGGAAATGAAGCCCTGCCTGGTAAGTCAGTGCATTTACTGGCAGTGAGAACAGAATTACTGTATGTCCTGCAATTTAAACCACAGAGCCACTGTAAACAAAAAAGAAAGAGAGAGAAAAAGGGGGGGGGGGGGAAGAGATACACCAGCAGCCACTCGGGTTCAAGGGCAGATTGAAAAGCTCGGCCTTCCTTCCTTCCAACTCTCTCTCTTAGCTCCATTCTCCAGCAAAAAACCCCCCAAACCAACAGAAAAGTGTTTATTTTCCTCCCTCCCAAGCTATGCTTTAAAAAGAAGAAGTAAAGTCCAGCGGGCTGGGTTGAACTGAAAGCTGAAGGCTAAATTTAGCCAAGGGTTTATATAGCCTGGGGATCGTCCGACAAACGGCACTTAAAAAGGAACCGACTGGGGTTTTCGCTCCAAACAGCTGCTGGAGCAAGCGATGTGTTGTTGGAAAGCAACGAGAGCCACGCTGGCCCGCGCCTATTTTGAACAACCCAAACAGAAACTGAATGTAGACCTGTAAATAAGTTCCAAAATCTGCAGACTGTAATGCTTATCGGGACCCACCACACTCCGCGGCGGTGTATAAACGTTTGAATAATCCCCGAGTCGTCTTTAGACTAGGCGGTTAAAAACATATTAAGAGGGAAAGCAGAAAAAAATATTTTTATTGCCTTCATGATGAAGAGTTGCAGTGGAACCCTGAAGCTGGCACCCTTGTGTATTATAACTCTTGTTGGGTGCCGGATCAATCTGACTTCAATCACAATTAAAGTTCTAAAAAACTCAATTTTCTGACAATTTAATTTTTTTTAAAATTTAAAGTGAGATTTAAATCAATCTGGTGGTTTTTTTTTTTTTTAAAATAACTGATTTTTATCCATCCTGGTTGGGTCTATGCAAGTCATCACCCACCTGTGGATTGTGAGTTTTGTTTTGTTGTTCAGGATCAACAAATATATATATATTAAAAATCCTTTTAACTGAAAAACATTTTTATTCAGAAATTCAGACAAACCTCTGGCTGACAGGGAGGGGGGCTTTTAACCAGAGTGTTTCTCTGATGCATTCTTGGATGCATTTTTAACTACTTTAAATCGGTTTTATGCTTTCGTTGCTTGGGTTTCATGCAATCCTACCACTGCTAGTCCCCATTTTTTGGGAGAGAGAGAGAGAGAGGGAAACATCAGGATCTGGGGAAAGGCAGCTGGCGAAGGGGCAGAATCGTTGAGAACGGGTGAGCCGTGGATGGAGCTCCACGTGAAACTGACAGGACCTTTCTAGTTACACCAGGTCTCCATCTAGAACCCTGAGGACTAGCATCTTAGCCTCCAGAGCCCTTCAACGCTGGAGCGATTCTAGAGAAAGCCAGAGAGCCCTCTGTCAGATCTACGTTGACTGGGATGGCGTGTTTTCCTCCGTTCCTCTTTCAGTCACTCCTGACCACAACCATGAATACCAACGTCATCGCTGGTCTCTTTCTTTGCAATATCGTCTTAATTATCTTTGAGCTGCAGCGCTGGAAGGGACCCTGGGGGGTCATCCAGTCCAGCCCCTGCCAAGGAGGACACGTGGGGGAATCGAACTCCCAACCTCTGCACCGTTCTCTTCTCTTGATCACCCGCAAAGCAGCTCACATCATCTCAAAGAAGGGTAGCCATTCAGAAAGAGAGAACACGCGCCTGCCGAGTAAGCACGGAACCAACAAGGTTCGGCTAGAAAGGACGATCGGGAGGCAGCAGGAAAAGAGGAGGGCCTCGGGTGAGATGGACGGCTCCATACAGGAATCCACAGCCTTGAGTCTGCAAGAGCTGAGCGGGACATTTTGGAGGTCGCCCTAAGCCGGAGGCCACCATTCCGTGGCTAAGTAACAAGATAATATGGGACACCGCGCAAACGAATTCTTGCCATTTAAACTGAACAGGCGAAAGGTTAAAACCGAACATGGATAGAAAGGGAACGGCCCCGATCCTGCCCGTTTATGCCGGCTGGCACTTGACGCTGTCGGTGCAAGTCTCGAAGGCCAATCCCTGCCTGTGAAGAGGTCAGCGCAGGGCTTCGGCGTTCTGCTCTGAGTGGCAAAACGCAGCCTGCAACCGCCACGCTTCTTTGCTTGCAGATCTACACCGATTCCAGACCGAAGGTGGGTATTAATTGCAAGCGGGAAAGGGGGAGCCCCGACGCCTTTTAAGCACCACAAGCCGGCCCCCTGGTTGGAACAGCTTTGCAGGGGGGAAAGGGCACTCTGTGTATGCTCAGAGGGACCCACGGTGTGCTACGAAGGGCCTCTCTGTTCATACCACAGGGAAATGCATGGGATGGATCAGGCCATAAAACGTGGATGTGATCTAGCTAGATAGGTTTGGGTATCCGGCTGTGGAGTCCGGGGTTGGGAGTTCGAATCCCCACGGGGCCTCCTCGACAGGGCTAGACCTGATGATCTCCTGGGTCCCTTCCAGCTCTGCCGTTCTCAGAGGATGACAATTATATTTAAAGCACTGACGAGCCGAAGGGAAACGAGACGCAGCCGAAGTCCCACATCCAGACAAGCCTGGGAGCCGGGAGCCAATTTGGGAGAAAATAGAGAAATCAGTGGGCGAGCGGGCAGGGAGGGAGGGAGGGATTCTAATAAATGCTTCTGGGTGGGTCTCGGCAATAAATAAATAAAAAAAGAGAGAGTTGGGGGAGAACGTGGGAGGAGGAGGATCCATCCAGGGCAACCGGTTTGGCAGGGTACTCAAGAGGACGCCGCCCCGAAGCCGGATGCTCTCTGGAAAGAAATTTGGGTGGAAAGGCCCCTCCGCTCTTGGGAAGCCAAGCTGGCCAACAAACAAACAAACAAGCAAACAAACAAATAAATCCCAAGTCTCCCCCCGCCCCGTCCCTTGGCTGTCATTTACGTGGGTGCGTTTCTTTGCCAGCCCGTTTGTTTATCCGTTCCCAAAGGTTTCCCCGGGTGGCGCAACGTCTGCCGAATGGCTTTTGTTAGGAGCCCAGAGAGCACCATGGAATGGTCGGTCCGACGGCGAGCGGTCAAGTCCATTCCGACGGACGGCGACCCGTTTAAAGGTTTTCCAAGGAGGGAAAATACTCAGAAGTGGTTTCCCCTTCCCTTCTTCTGGGGACGCCCTGGAGTAGGGCAGCTTTTGCCCAGCCTCCCCCCCCCCCCCCAGGCTGGCTCTTCTCCCCCGGGAGGCACCCAGTGGGGGATTCGAACTCCGAACCTCTGGCTCCGCAGCCAGAGACCTCTGAGCTCTCCAGCCTCTTAGGATGAATCGGAACGGCACAAGCTACCTCACAGGGGTGGCGTGTAGATAAAAGGGGAGGCGGAGGAGAGCCAAGCCCGGCGGGCTGCACTCTCCGGAAGGAAGGAAAGAGAAAGCGAGAGAGGGGTAAAGCAAGCGAGGCAGAGCCCACCCAAAAGAAATAATAGTTGTTTATTTATTGCATTTATACCCGGCCTTTCCATTAAAATACAAAAAAAAATTAAAAAGAGTCCTCAAAGTGGCTTGCAAATTAGAAAAGAACAGGAACAAATAAAATCACTTCGAGAAGGCATATGACGGGGCAAAGACACACTCACCCCCCTCGGGTACATGGCCAACCTTGCCATTTTGAAAAACACACGCCATACTCGAACGAGGAAAAGCAGGAAAAATAACAATAAAGGACTGAGATAGATAGATAGATAGATAGATAGATAGATAGATAGATAGATAGATAGATAGATAGATAGATAGATAGATAGATAGATAGATGGCACAACCCTGTCATCACTCAGCAATAGGCTAGACTGCCCTTGTGCATGGAGGTTCCATTCCCAACTAACAGGCCCAATGAGAACGCAGGAAGAGAGTGGGGCCTCTCCAGCCGCCACAGGATACAGGCCGAGCAGGACCTAATGCAAGAGTCCTCGCTCCTACTGTCCTGCCGCTAAAACTGTTACTGAGAGATAGACTGCTCATGAACACAGAGGCTCCATCTCTCTCTAACGTCCCAAAGACAAGCCAAGGAGCAGCTAGGATTCGGCATCAGACCAATGACTTATTCCGTCTAGTGTTGACAGAGGGGGTCAACCCCCCATGTAAAACCTGCCAGGAGGACACGCGGGCGGCAGCCCCCTCCTGAACCCCAAGTGGTATTTTATAAGCAGACTGCCTCCAATGCCAGAGATCACACACAGCATAAAGGCAGGGTGGACAGGAGATCACTTGATCCTCTCTACGAGCTGATCTAACCAGTGGTTCCTAAACCTTTTGGGGGGGGGCATCATCCCGCAACCCGACACGCTCTGAATTTTTTTAAAAAGACAATTTATCATTCCAAAATTAAAAAACTTACAAGGACAAAATGAGGGCAGGTATTTTAAATGGCAAATCAGTCCCGCTAGCGTTTCTTGACACAAAAAACGGAATAAAAACGCAGTTCGCCCGAAGAAGCAGCAGAAAGAACAGAAACTGAACGGAGAGGGTGATGCTGTAACTCAGTCTTAATACCATGTGCCGAGGGGGGTCACACCTCCCTCAGTTTGGAAACCAAGGACCCAGTCCCCTTTTTAAAGCTAAAAGTAGAGCATGTGCAGAGATCCAATCCCTAACAAACAAGCCCAAAAATAATCTAAGAAAGAAAAAACTCAGAAGTCTCACGTGACCGTTCATAATCTAAGACAGGCTGCCCCAGAGCATGGAGGTTCCATTTGGGGAACATGCCAGGCTTTCTTAAAGGTGGGCTTTGCTTTCTTTGATCCTGTTCTTTCATCACACCATGGATCCCTGCTGTGGTACGCTGAAACCCAGCTCGTTGGGTCCAACCCCCCTCCCCAGAAACAAACCACGGTTCCTTAGGAAGCAGTCAACCACCATTAGAAGTCTTGCTTTTTTAGCTGATCAACCTGGGCCTCTTCAAACCATGGCTTGCGGCGACACCTGCACGGAAGATGTTGGCTCGTTCTTGGCTTGTTCCCCCGTCACCTGATCTGAACTCAGGGGCTGACAAAAAGGTGTGGGAAAGAAACCCAGAAGAAAGAAACCAAGAGGATGGATGCTTGGCCATGGTTTGTTTGATCATCTGCTGTGAAACTCCTTCTTAGCCAAGAAACTCTGGTTAAGGCAAACCATGGTTTATTGTGACATGCGGAGGTTAATTAATACGCGGTTAATGCAGCTGGGGTTGGCAATGCCAAGGAGGGCCTGCTATCTTCTGCCACCAAAACTACCAGTTTAGACCTATTCCCATGGCAAACATTCCCACACATCTCAAAGGGGGTGTGTGTGTTTTACTTCTGAGTAGACCCGCAGAGAATGGCATTCTAACGGCCGATAACTGGGAGCCTGGAATTGCAAGTCATGAGAAGGAAAGGGGATGGCAGATACCCAAGGGTTTCGGGGTGCTCAATCACCCGGGGAGAAGGTTCAGCAGCCCAGGAATGAGAAAGTGGGGTCCCCTTCCCTCCGCCTGACTTCAAAGACCAGCAATTAACCTCATTACATCTTAACAGCCTCAAGACAAACGTGACCTATGAGGCCCTGGTTTCTGTTGGAACGGTGCCTCAGCCATAACTTCAAATTAATTGCACTTTAATTGCTACCAGCTAAGCCATTGCACACCGTCAACCACACCTGCCTGTTCTATTTTAACCCCACCCCCCAAAAAATTAACATGAAGTCTGGAATTCCATGCCTATAATTTCAGGTCCGAAAAAGCTCTCCGTGTATCAACAACCACCCGTGACAAAGCCGAACGACAAGCCGCTATAAAGCCAATTGGAGGCAACTAAAGACCAACACAGGTGGTGGAATGGTTCGTTAGGTCTCTGGGAGAGGAGGCAGAGGTTGGGAGTTCGAATCCCCCCCCCCCCCCCACTGGGCCTCCAGCGAGCAGAGCCCAGCCTGGCTGGCCTCGGCCAAGTTGAACAGACCCCAGGATGCGCCCGGAGGAAAGGAAAAGTAAACCACTTCGGTGTGTTCACGACGTAGAAAAACCTGGAAATTGTCCCGAACTGACTCGAGGGCACATAATTCACCGCCATCATCTTTGCACTGCAGAAACGGAAGGGACCCTATCATCATCGTCGTCGTCATCTTAGAACTGCAGAGCCGGAAGGGACCCCTAAAGATCATCCAGTCCAGCCTCTGTCAAGGAGGACCAGTGGGGGATTCGAACTCCGAACCTCTGGCTCTGCAGCCAGAGACCTAAAACCCCTGAGCTATATTCGCATATATGATATATGTTATTTCCAAAACGGGCCAGGAAGATACGAAGGAGCACAGTTAGTACAGATCAAATATATATATGTATAGATTTCCGAAGCAGGAGTTATAGGTAGATGAGAAGCACGGGCTCACAGGACACCCATCCGAGTCGCCGAAAAGTCAAACCAAGGGCCCGTGTGTGTGTGTTCAAACCCCCCCACCAATGCAAACCTGGGCTAAAAGCAGCCAATTGAAAGAGGAGCTCCCGATTCCAGAACCAAAACCCCCCTGGAACAGGACTTTCTCTCTCCCCCCCCCCCAACAAAGACTCTGGGGTGTATCCGAAACGTCCGTGTGGGGGTTTAACCATTTGCCTCCCATTTTTCCCCACGTGTACCCAAGATAAACCTCCAGTGTGCCGCTCACTTCCCTAAAATGTTTATAAATAAACATTTAACAGATAAACAGATAAACAAACACAGAAAAGCCCATCCCAAAAGATGAGTTTTTACCAATTTAAAGCAAAAGATCACTCATTTTAGCCTGTTTTCGGCTCCCACCAAACGCCCCACAGCACAAAACTCCTGCTAGATCCAAACCAGCAACGGTGAAATCCACGCCGCAGGTTCAAGGGGCGTTCCCCCCTTCCTTGTTGCACAGCTATTCCCTCTCCCATCATCTTCCGTCATCCTCTCTGCAACCGGCAAAACCCCAAAACCATGGGGGCTTCTCCCCCATTTGGGAGGAGGAAAACCCACCGCCATCCGAGACGAAAACAGAGCGATAAAGACGAGGGTTGTAAAAGACAGAGGACTGTCCTCTTACCTGAGGAAAATCGCCGTTTTTGGGTAAGAAATCGGAAAACCCCAATGCCGCATAGTTGGTGTCCGGGAAAAGCTGCCCGCCGATGGAATTTGCATAGAAATCCGAAGTGGTATTAAAATATTGCCTGTTAAAAGGGAAGAGACAAAAGGAAAAATAATTAATTGGGACGCACCAAGGTCTGTCTGCTCCTTTCCCCTCCACAAAACATAATAAGAACTCCAGGTATCATTTATATATAACAGCTTACAGGCCACCTTTCTTCCGAGAAGGGGACTCAAGCCGGCGCCCAATATTAAAAAGAAGGGAATTAAAAACACAGTAAATTATACATTTTTGCTCTGTCTCCGGTTTCAAGGCTGCCTTCTCCAACAGAGGGGAAAAAAATAAATAAATACCCAAATGGGGTGAAAAGCTGAACAAAAAGAATTCAACAGGAAGTTTGATGCCGTCGCCTGCGGCTTGAATACAGACGAAGGCTTTCTTCTCTTCCTTCTCGGGCTGCTTTTACGAAAGGTGTGAAGGCAACTCTTTTTCAGCGGCCTTCCGACCCGATTCAATTCCTTCAGCCGGTTTTGGCCTTTCCCAACAGCACCACAACCGGACACTTTATCGCAATGAGGATGCTTTATCGCTTTAACTGGACACGAGCAGTGGGATCCTGCCCTTCGGTGGAAGTGTTTGGCTTTGTGTGGCTTTTCGTAATCCCGTGGCTCTGGGGTCCTGGTTTTCACAACGCTTTACCGTGATGGCCAAGCTCTGGCCGAGACCCTCTAGAAGCGGAAAGGAGGGCCGGAAACACACCGAATAAAAGCAGGAACAGGAAAAGGACCCCCCGGTTGAGGTGTGCCGGCCGTTCCCTTTAACCGGACCCTCCTACCTAGACTGAAGCCTTCGGCACGGCGTGGCTGATGAACCTGGCTTTTTTCTACCTGGGCGGTTTCCAGGCATTCCCGCCACGGTCTTTCCAGCTTGTTTTCTGTAAAGGTTCGGTAGGTCGGCGGGTGGTTGGTTGGTTGGTCTCGTACAAACCCTGGGGTTCCCCCAAGGCCTGCCTGTCCCTCCCCTCTTGTGCGTGGGTGGCTCTGCTTCGGTGATATGAAGCATCTGAATTGAAAAAAGAAACCCACACAAAACAAAAGGATGTGGCTTCGGGTTGCGGTCTCCGGCTGCCGAGGCCAGAGGTTGGGAGTTTGAATCCCCCTCCCGGGAGAAGAGCCAGCCTGGGAGGCCTTGGGCAAGCTGTACATGGGTCCCAGGAGAAGGGAGAAGGGTCAGCCACTTCTCTGTATTCTCTACCTAGGAAACCCTGAAAAGGGTCGCCGTCAGTCAGAATGGACTCAGAACGGCAGAGCCGGAAGGGACCCTAAAGGTCATCCAGTCCAGCCCCTGTCAGGGAGGCCCAATGGGGGAATCAAACTCCCAATCTCGGGCTCCGCAGCCATATACCTAAACCACGGAACGATCCCGCATTTAACTGGACAGGATGATTATTATGGATTTCAAATGAGAAATCAAGTCTGAAGGGAAGGCTGAGTTCACTAGGGGTGGACAGTGTCAAGAGACGAGACAGAGCAGAGAGAAGCAGTGCGGTCGGGCAGCCTGGGTTCACAGGGTCGAAGCCCCCCCCCCCCCGGGAGGCTTCGATTGACCAAGACCCACCGGTTCACCCCACCCTGATCTCAGCTCTCCTTGCAGAAACGGGGGAGAGCTTGGTCTTCCATGGGCAATCAAGAGCCATTAGCTTGGCAAAAGACCTGCTTCCAGATGGACATAAAAAGGGCTAGGCTAGGACCCGTTTGATCCACCCAGGGGCCTGCCTTTTCAGACCCTGGGGGGAAGGCTATCCTGATGGCGAAGATAAATTATTCTGTCCCTCCCCACGAAAAAAGATTGCACTGTCACTCAACTCCTGGACGGACAGACACCACATCACATCCTGATTGATTCCATTTCAGGGATTCGGTGCCCTCAAGCCGTTCATCCTCCTTAAAATCCAGAATGGCATTTTTATAGCCTTTGTGGTTCCCAGTCGCTACTGGTTTTATTTTAAAACGAGCCAAGCCTGGAGGCGCCCCATTCATGTTTCACACAGGCAAAGGTGGGGAGGGGACCTCGTTTAGATCAGGGTTAGGATCGGCTGAGAGAGCACAGAGGGATCGGCACCAGAGATCCCCCCTGACTCCGGGATTTAACTCCGCGTAAACTTTCCAGGACTTGCCGCCGACTTTGGTGGACAGGAAGGATAGGCGAATGAAGAAGGCTGCCATCTACAAACGTTTATGTCAAATAACCCTTATTTAAAAGTCTTTTAAGAGGCCAACAGAGAGAGCAGACAGAACAAAAAGTGTCAGGATGTGTCCCGGGAGAACAAGATCCAAGATCATCCATGCTACTTTATGAGAAAGCAGACGGGCGGGGGGGGGGGGGAACTGATTTGGTTTGAAGTGTGGCTCTGAAGGAGACCTTTGATGATCCCCTGGACGGCCAGAGAAAGAAACAAGGGGGTCCTCGGTCAAATCAAGCCTGAAGTCTCCCTGAAGGCAAAAAACGGCACAACTGAGGTTGCCCTACTTGGGTCACCTCACGAGGAGGAAGGCTTCTCTGGGAAAGACCATCCCACTGAGAAAGGGGGAAGGCAGCAGGAAAAGAGGAAGACCTCATGTGCGACGGATCGACTCCCTGAAGGATCCCACGACTTTTGCCGTTGCAAGAGCCGAGCGGGGCTGTTCACGGCAGGACATTCTGGAGGTCATCTGTTTATAGGGAAGTTGGAAGGGACTAGAATGAAGCCGGGGGGCGGGGGGGGCAGGAAAAGGGAGAAACGCCCCCCCCCCCTCCATCCAGACGAACGGGATTCTTCCTCCCGGGTTTTAAAAAGGCATTTGGCCCAGCAGGTCCCACAGCACCCCCTGGGGGGAACAAGTGGGAATTGCAAGGCCACTGATGTCTCTCCACCCCGGGAGACCTCGAGGGCTCATTTTGGCCCTCCTTTGGCCGTCAAAGCACAAATTCAAGGGGTCCGCTGGCCGATGGACAGACCGGGGACGGCACTGACCACTCAGAAGGGAAGGAAGGAAATGGGGAGCCCCAAATAAATTCTGCCCCCTGCTCTAAACTCTTGCTCATTTCTCCCCACGGCAGGACCCTATCGTGGCTGCCCCAGCGAGCAACTCAACGGCCTTTAAAAACTAAAAATAAAGCACAATAAATCCATGGATTCTCTTGTTGTCCTAGCAAGTGGAGGTGGAAGGGCCCTCAAAGGCCATCCAGTCCAACCCCCCGGCTCAAGTCAAAGCCAGTGAAGCTATGCACACATGTTTTCCAGTCGGCTCTAACCAGTGCTATGGGCTAGAATATAAGCTGCACACCTTGGTTTTGCTTTCTACTGATGTAAGCGGCCTGGGGTTCTTTTTAAAAAGAAAGGCGGGGTGAAAATATTTCAAATAAATAAATAAATGTTCTGCACACCGGAGGCAGGGAAGACTCGCTTCCTGGTTTTGCCTCCAAGAGCAGCCCAGTCCGGACGGAACGGTAGGGAAACGGCTCGGCAGGAGCCAAGAGGTTCTCCGGGTTGAGGGAAAGAAAACCAACTGACTGATTGACCGGGTCAGTCCCGTCCTCCGCTGCCCTGGGGGGCTCTTGCAAACTCAGCCTTGGGGCTTCCTTGATGGAGTCCGTCCATTTCGTGTTTGGTCTTCCTCTTTTCCTACTGCCCTCCACCTTTGCCAGCATCACTGTCCTTTCCAGGCAATCCTGCCTTCTCGTGAGGTGCCCAAAGTAGGAACAGCCTCAGCTTCATCGGGGTTTTTTTTTTTTTTGGTTTTTTTTTGCTCCCGGAGATAGTTCAGGCTTGATTTGACGAAGAGGAGGCCAAGGCGGGTAAGCACGTTCCCAGAAACCGTTGCCCACGAGAGAGGGGTGAGACGGGCCACTTGGGAAGCAAACAGTGGGGAGGGTCAATCAATAAACCCTGCGCACACTCTGTTCAATAGGCAGTACCGGTTGGGGGGGAGGAGAAGAAAAGACGAGAGGAACTTCGGTTAACACCTCCCGGGAGGACTGAGAAAGTGAATTTACAGGAATTCTCTTGAAAGGGGGGAAAAAAGCCCATTCCAAGCATGGGCAGCCGTGGCGGCTACCCAATCGCACAGAAGGCAGCTGGACGTGTCGTGCCAAAGTCTTCCTGAATTTGGGCAACCAGGAGGCAAGAGAAGAGAGAGAGAGAGAGAGAGAGAGACTCTGGCCAGGGCCTGAGTCCCCTTCTCCCTGCGCATGGGGCCAAGACGGGTGTGGTCGAGCATGGACCCGCACACCAGTCTAAGGCATGCATGTACACGCACACAGGCAACAGTTTTTGAACTCCCCCTCAGCCACCGAGAGATTTTTTTTTTCAGTCCGGAGATTTTTTACCCCCGCATGACCCTGGCTTTCCCCCATCCACCCCCGCTCACAAACGACACGTTATGAACCCGCTGCCTCGGATCAGGCCTGCCACGCCAAGGGTCGGTGTGAGGTTCCTGCTCAACACCCCTGACCTGGCGCCAACGCAGAGGGAATCTGGAGCCACGTCCCGCCTCGGTGGGCAAATGAGTCGCCTATTGCTTGGGAAATAGTCCCTGGACTACAATGCCCAGAATCCCCCAGCTCCCTGTCGGTGGCCTACCTTCCCCCCCTTTGCAAAATTCCTGGGGCTGGATCTGCTTCGGAGCCCGAAAGGATCGTGGCACGTTCCAGGCGGGCTGATTTATTGCAGAAAATGTCTTTCTGGTGACCAATCCACTTCTTCCGATGACGGGCAAGTGGCCACCATCCCATTGGACCAGTAAATGGGCTGACGGAGCCGGCTGAAATCTCACACAGAAATTGATCTGCGAGTCCATGTTGGCTTCGTTTTGACTTGCCCCTGGTTTCTGTCACTATTGAGACTTTCAAAACCCTAAAATCAAGGCTGGAGAGAAGGCGGATCTGGGGAACCGCCCGTCCCTCAAAATAATTCTTCTGGGCTCTGCCCATGAGTCAGGATGAGCACTGCCATCAGAATCGCAAATGTAGCTCCCGGGTCAAAGCAAGCCTTTAGCTAGAGCCACAAGGACTAGAAGCTTGAGAGTTTGTGAGAAGGAGGCACGCAGGTTGGTGGTAAAAGCAGCCGTGAGCAGAACACTGCAGGTCGAATTCCCACCATCTCCAGTTAGAAAAGATCAGGTAAGAAGTGCTGGAGCCTGTGAAACACTTTATTTTAGTTGCCTTTTCCAAAAGTTTGAAGTAAGGACACCTAGCATCATGCTAAGATTTTGCTGACGGGTTTTGTCTAAACCACAAAATAGATGAATGCGTTTATTTTAGCACAGGTTTTCATGGATGATAATCTGGCTTTCCCTGATGCCTTTTCCAACCCTAACTGGGGTTTTGAGGTCGGTGAGAGATTCAAAGAAAGGCTCGCCGTTGCCCTTCCACTCCTCCTGTGAGTTTCTCTGGTCAATCTGGGATTCGAACTCAAGTCTCTCTAGTCCTATTCCAATACTGTATCCACCAGGCCACGCTGGCTCTCTAATTTCGTTAGCAACATCGGTTAATAAGGCAGGAGTCCTTAACACTGCTGCTGACAACACAACCACCCAGGCAGAAGACCGATGAATCTGTCGAGAGTGAGATGAACAAACCCTGATCACGGTTCAAACCGCCGGGGACAGACTCAAACTTCCAAACGAATGATGAGCCGGCAAGCTCTCATCTCAGTCCTCCGTTAACGTTTTCCTGCCCCCTGACGGCTACTTTTTCATAATGCCTTCTCCGCGTGTCCCTGATCTCCTTTGACGGCCACTTTTGTGCATGCTGGGGAAAGACAGACCGGAGGACGTACCCTTTTCTGCCCTCCTCCCCCCCCCCCCACAATACTGCCACCCTAAAAAGGGAAACTCTCCCCATCTCTAAAACGCAACAAAAAACAGAGAAGACGCTTACTGGTTATTGTTCAAGAACGATGGCGCCGTGTATGGAGCCGTTGAATATGGAGTCGGAGTCCACCATTCGGAAGGGGAATTCTGCAAAGACAGGAAGGGAAGGCAGGGTTAAATCCAGGGGCCAGAATCCGGGCTTAACATTTAGACAACCGTCAGCCACCCACATGTAGCCTGGTCAGCTGATGATCGCTGCGAGGACTGTGGTCCAAAAAAAGAGCCTACGAAAAACAAGGCTGGGATAAATCTAGGCCTGGTAGAACTAACAAAAAATATATATACAGTATTAAAATTAAGGATGAAAATAAATCCATCTTTTTAAGACTCGGGAGATCCTGAAAGGGGAGAGGTTGAGGAAACACTGAGTCAAAAAGACAGCTGGGTGAACTGCTGGAGAGCTCCCGGGTGGAGGTCTCTGACTGAGGTTCGGAGTTCGAATCCCCCACTTGGCCTCTTTGAGAAGGGCTGGACTGGATGATCCTTAGGGGTCCCCCTTCCAGCTCTGCCGTTCTAAGATGTTGTTGTTGCTGCTGCTGCTGTTATTATTAGCTGAATATGTCAGCCTCCTTGGATCTTTTCAAGACCCTCATGCGCCTGAGCCACGCACCCCTCGAAACCATCAGGTTGGCAAAATCAGAGGGGAAGGAAAGGAAAGGAAAGGGGGGAAAGGAGGGTGGGAGAAAGAGGGCAAACTCTCGGGGCACTTTAAAGATGAGCAGATTTAGTTCGGCGGGAGGTTTCTTCTGCCCCCGAAGGGAGGGAGTGCTCACCTCTAAGGCAGGCATGCTGAGCTGGGCCTGAACGAGGGGCATTCCGTACAGAGCGGTGCCAGACGGCTGGTGGGTACAGGGTGAGTGGTAGCCTCTTCCCCCGTCCATGGCCAGGCGCAACGCGGGCATCAGGCTTCGGGTTGCTTCATGGAGGACGCCGGGCGCTGGCAGGGCCCCAGGAGACGCAGGAAGGAGACGGAGGTTTTATCTAGGCCCATCGCTCTGCCACATGTCCTAAGGAAAGAGAAAGAGGGGTGGGGGGATGCATTAATTATGTTATTTAGAGCATGCCTACCCTGTCGCTTGGCCAATGGGGCTGCTGGCACAGCTTACGCACCGGCGGGGAAAACGGGGCCACACCAGCTCCTGCAGGGCTCACGCGCTGAGAAAGCCACGACATGAAAGGAAAGGTGGTGCGGAAGGATGAGGAAGAAGAAAAGCACTCTGATCTTCAGCAGAGCCGGAGGCCTGGCTCCTCTTCCCGCCTCCTGGGGAGCTGCTTTAGGACAGTCCCGGCAAGCTCACGAGCGACTACACTGGCCGGTGGCCCTCCCGTTTTACACGGAGAGTAGGGGCAGCTACTTTTCCTTTCTCCTTCCGCTCGGCCTCCAAAGCTGAAGGCGGAGCGGAGGGAGAACCGGACTCTGTGTCCCCAAGCCAAGCGGCTGTCCGGCAGGCAAGAGGGCTGGAGACTCCCCGACTTCAGGAAGCCCGGACCCGTTGCAGGCTCAAGCGATCCAAGGACAGAGCCGAAGGCGGGGCCCGCCATCGCAGGTGTACAGTCGAGAGCAGCACTCACGCATTCCTCACCAAAGGAGCCACTTCCCTTTAAGTGGAATTTAAAGCATTCCTCCAAAAGCGCACCTCAAAGTCTCAGAAACTTGCATTCACAGAAACAGGGGGTCCAAACCGGTGCAGCGAGCAGCCACCGCCCAACCCGGCAGCAGGCTTTCCCTCGACAAAACAGCCATTCCCTCCAGCTGGCCCGAGTCTGGAAAAGTGGCTGATGATCCCCAGACGACTCCCAGGTTTCCAGGAGTCGCGAAAAAGGTGCGCGGCCAGCCTCTGCTCCCGGCCAGCCTCTGCTTTCGGCGGATACTTGGAGCTGCGATCCCAAAATGTCGCTTCCCCCACATTCCACCCTTTTCCCGAACAGCGCAAGAAGAGCCGGTCGCCATTCCTCGAGTTTAAGAGTTTAAAGCCTGGCTGGGCATCAGCTGTTCATTGTTCTAATCATCTTAGAAAAGCAGAGATGGAAGGGGGACCCCTAAGGACCATCCAGTCCAGCCCCTGTCAAGGAGGGCCCATGGGGGGATTTGAACTCCCAACCTCGGGCTCCACACCCACAGACTTAAAACCGCAGAGCTATCCACTCTGAGCCATCAAGTCACAACTGACTTCTGACAACCCTAGTAGGGTTTACAAGGCTTTGAAGAGTGGTTTTTACCATTTTTACCACCGCCACCTGGTCAGTTTCTATGACCGAGTGGGGATTTGAACCCAGGCCTGACACTGTACACCCACGCGGGCAGATCTACTAGCTATTTTCAAACTAGGATCCTGGAGGTGGAGGACCGCAATGTATGAAATAAAGATCTTAAGTTCTCCAAGTTAAGGAACAAGAGTGCCTCTGAGCACAGACCGAGAGCTTTGGGTCTTTCACACCCAAAGCCCAATCTCTCTGGGTTTTCTCCACCTTTGGTGCTTCCGGCTGCCACAAAATCGCCCAGAGATCTACTACCTTCAGACCAGCGAGATAGCTCTGGCACAGCTAATTGATCACGATAAGAAAAAAGCAGATTTAACTGTTTTCAGGCGAAGGGCCAGGGAGAAGGTCGGCCGCCTTTCCACCTCTGTGCCTCTGGGCTGCTTTGCTTCCAGATCAAGGCAGCCTGATTTAAGGTGTTCTACTGAAAAAAAAAAAATCGATAGCCATTAAAAAAAAAAACACGGAAAATTAATATTGGAAGAAGAAATGACGACGCCAGCATCTCACGGAAACACCTGGTTTTCAAAACGTCCATCTCCTGGATGGCTTTCCAACTGTAAGGCCATGACTTCGTCTCTGAGATATCGTCGTTTTAAAGGTATAATTCGTTTTAATTGAGTTTTATTATTGTAACACTCTGTGGCTCTATTTATATTCCTTCTTTTTTTAAAAAAAAATCAGCCGCCTTGGTTCCCCCCCCCCTTTTTTTTGGGACAAAGGAGGATCAAAACAGGATCAAGTCCTCCGTCGAAGGATTTAGCCCTCTGGGTTCCTTTGGGGGAATTCGAACTCTGAAAGTCATCTCTCGCACTCAGACCGGCCAGCCTGGCTAAGGAGGAGGAGGTGCTCCCCGCGCATCTGGAGACTGTGTGTTGGAGACTGTGTGTTCCCTTCACACATCTGGAGAGCGCCTGGGGGTGGGGAAAGCAGCTTTCAAAATTTAAAAAAACACCCTTTTCTGTCATCAGAGAGGGCTGATTTCACAAGCTCCTTGGGGGTGCCGGAGCCGAAATAGCTGACATTCCTCAGAAAGGGACAAAAGCAGTTTCGTAAGAGACCGGGAGCCTTCCTTCCCGTCTCATTTGAGGAACCAGCCTTTCTCTCCTTGCGCAGAAAGTATGGAAGGATCCCACATGTATTAACCCTGCATCAAATGAAACAAAGGTTCCTTTCCCCATTACCAAGAGGAACCGCCGGCGAGGCCTGGATCAAATCAAGCCTGCACTCTCTCTCTCCGGAGGCAAAAAGGTTGAAAACGGAGGCTGTCCTCTTTTGGTCACCTCGTGAGAAGGCAGGATTCCCTGGAAAAGACCATCCTGCTGGGAAAGGGGGGAAGGCAGCAGGAAAAGAGGAAGACCCCCCATGTGAGAGGGACGGACTCCCTAAAGGAAGCCACGACTTTCGAGTTTGCAAGAGCTGAGCAGGGCCATCGAGGACATTCAGAGAGTCGACACAAGTTGGAGGTGCCTTGATAGCACACAACAACAACAATAAATATTTCAGTTCAGCCCAGCTTGACCAGTGGTTGCCAAAGGTCTGTCCCCAGAACACCTTTGCAACGCTTGGGTTTCCCGGCTGCCGATGACACCGGGCCCCACTCGCTAGCGAAGCTTTACCGACCGTAGAAATGTCAACCGCTGCAGTCCAAGAACGACGAGGAAGAAATCAAATGATTTTATGGCACGTTTGGGAAGCATGTAGCCCGGTGTGGGTTCCTCCACGACAAGTCCCATCATCCTGCCCTGCTCTAGATAATTAGCGGCCGCTGAGTCCATTTCTGCCCGGAAGGGATGGGAAGTTTTAAATCACTCACTAGGTTTTTTTCTCGAAGCGAGAGACAAATGGGTGTCCTTTACGAGCGAGCGAGCGCTCTCGCTTTTTAACGGGGCCATAAAACCGGTGTCTTTTTAAAAGACAGCCACAGGTTCCCTGCTGCCTTTAACAAGCGCACCCCAACAGAGCGCGGTTTATGGAACTCACTGCCACAAGGGGTGGCGGGGGGCAGCAGAACTCAAGGTTGTGCATATAGGTAGAGTTCGGGGTGTTATGCTCTCGAAGGAAAGACCTGAGAAATTCGCACCGGGCAAAATCATCGGGAGCAATCTGCTCTTTATTGTTATTTATTTATTTCCATTTAAAATATTCTTTACCCCGCCACGGCGGCGTCCAGCATCAAAAGAACACCTGAATGGCCAAAGCAGTCAGGACACAAACGTTGAAGCGGAACGGAACGAAGAGCACACATTAAAACGGCACACAAAATCAACCCCACCGGTTCCCTTTTGAAACTTAGGACGATGGAGCTTCCACGTTCAGGAGCAGCACACCGCAAGAGCGCGCGGCCCTAAGAGCAACGAGCCGTGTGCTTCTCAGGAGGCCCTGGGGCCGGGCCGGAGAAGAGCAAAGTCAGAACATCCCAATTGAAGGCCCCCCGCGCGGGAAATGCCTCCCGTCTCCGTCCGCGTGGCTACCTCTCAATGCTCCGCGGTGCCAACTCGGAAGGGGGGGGCCCTGCTCCCACTCCCTCCCAGCCCACCCCTGCGTGCCATCCTCTCTCTTTTTTTTTTTTTCCAAGCCCGGAACAGCTTTTGATAGGAAAAGCTTGAGCAACCGGTTCCCGTAAGAGCTGCAGATGCTCGGCTTCTCTTACTTACGGTTTCACGAAGGGTAACTTATTATGACGAGTATAAAATCAATAGCAGAAAAAGGGAGGGAGGGAGGGAGACGAACCCTCCGCCCCATTTCTGCATTATCTTGCAGCCACCACTCCTTCAACCTTGCGCTTGCAAGCCTGCTGAGTTCCATAAATGGCCTTTTCTCCCCTTAAGAAAGAGAAACTTTTGCTCAGTCCTGCCGGAGAAACGAAAGGAGGACAGACTGAGAAGTCTGTAAACAAGGGGGGAGAATTCTAGAACCACCCTCTCTGCCCTGTGTATATTTAAGTGCTTAAAGAAAAAACAGAAAGAAAGAAAGAAAATATCCCGGTTCAAGTTTCTAGCCCTCAATGAGAAAAAGATCTCTTTTTCTATCAGCACCGAGCGTAACCAAAACAGTGCCAAGGGAAGCCAGGTTCTGCTGCCATTTCCATCCCTATGGCCAAGTCGGGTGGATCCGTGACGTTTACTCTCTCTGGTCTTGTTGGTTTACTTCTTCCTTGCTGAGTTCTGGAGCTTCTTCCACATCCTGGAAATAACAGTCGACTCTTCCTTGGTTTTACGAAATCAGCTAGCTTTGACTACTTGCAGCAAATTCTCACTCGCCACCGGCCTCTAAGACGTATCAGGATAAAAGTGGGGTGAAAGGGAACTTTATCTCTCTCTCTCTTTTTTTTTTTTTGAAAGCCAATCAGGACTGGAAACTTGCTTTTAAATAAAACAGCCCAAAGAATCCACTCCCCAGTCGTTATGGAGGGTCTAGTTCTGCTCCCGGAGTCAAAGCTTGGGTGCAGAAAGGCGTCACATGCAGGCAATCCGCAAGACAGAACTAGGAGGATCCGAACGCGAGGGAAGAAAGCTGGGATGCTTGGTAGGGTCCAGGAGAACGGGCCCTTCCTTGCCACCTTAACCATACTGTGTAGTAGTAGAGGGAGGTTTCCTAGATTTCGGATTCCGGGACCGTACCAACCATCCCAGCTTTCTTTCCTCGCACTCAGATCCTTCCTGTTCTCAAACCCTTCGGAAGCCGGAACAGAATCTCACTTGTTCAAGAACGAAAGAGTCGGCCGGCCGACCCCAGTGCTGTAACCACTCCACCTGCTTCCCGGAGCCATGCTGAAATGCGATTCCCCAACGGTCCGGCGCACACTGAACAGGCATGAGCGGCTCCTAAAAGGGGGGGGGGAAACACACCACCGGGGAACCGTGCCATTTCCAAACCTGGGTGGCGTAAAATTGCCACGAGCCCATCCTTCCGTACTTGCACCCAGGACTACCTTTGCACATGAAGGGAAGAAAACTTTTGCCGCGTAACTTCCTTGTGTGTGCCACAAGGCGGGGGGGGGGGGGCGTGGAGAGGGAGTCAAACGGAGGCCGTTAGCTTTCTTTTTTTTTAATTACTGTTCGTTAGATCTCAGTCCTGGCTTCTTTCCCCATCGGGAGGTCAAGGCTGCGTACACAACTCCCTTTGCCAATGCTACGCACCAACACACACACACACACACACAAAACCTCCCAGTAGTTCGAGCAGGACGAACTGGGGGCAGAAACTGGCCCAAATTGAACACCCGGACAAAAGCCAGAACATTTCGGGATGGGGGGGGGAGAGAGAAATGTGTGGGTTTTCTCTCCAGTTTTCTTTTTAAATAGAAACCTGGGAGGAAGTTTTCTTTCCCCATGTTTTCCATTTTTATTTTTATTTTTTAGGCTTTTACATCTCTACTCAGTGGGAGCTAGAACCTTGGTTTCCTTTGTCCCAGCTTAATGCCCTCATGTAGAGCCAGAGGTTGGGAGTTCGAGTCCCCCACAGGGCCTCCTTGACAGGGGTGGACTAGATGGTCCTTAGGGGTCCCTACCAGCTCTGCTGTTCTAAAATAATTCAGGATGGGGAGAACAAACACAGCCCCCCCCGTCTGCCCCCCGAGTTCCACTATCTTCGATTCTCCACAAACGTAATCCCGTCGAGTAACCTCAGAAGCCCTTTTTTTAAAAAAAAAAGCATAAAGAGACATACAGATATCCCTGCTGGGGGACCGTATTTTTATATTAAGTGAGCGCAAAAGCCAGGGGGGGGGGGGGGGAAATGAGCTGAAGATCATCAGGCAAGATCAGAGGAAGAGATCTAAGACACTCAAAAACCTGCACTTGTTAATAAAGACGCTACTATAAGACGGACACCAGAGGTTGGGAGTTCGAATCCCGCACCACCCCCCAGGACAGGGTCCCCCCCTTCCGCTCTGTTGGTGCATGATGATGATGATGATGAATTTGTGCCTGGGTTTTCCTGTTTGCCTTCTCCCTCCTCATTCCTTTCCCCCCCAACTTTAATCATTTGTTTTTCACGGGCTCCGGTGAGCTGCTCAGTGAGAGAGAGAGAGAAAACCCAGAAGTGTGGCATTAAAACCTTTTATCAGCTCTCTGACTTCCCGGCATCTCTGAAGCACCGTGACCAAAAAAGGGCTGTCGGGTCAGGAAAAAACCCCTCGGCACAGCGGAGTTTCTGCCCCAGGCCTGCCAGTGGGGCCAAGAAGGACGCCACCCCAAATCCCGGAGACAGACGGGTGGGAACGTTAGGGCAGACGCGGCTGGAAAGACCAAGGAGGGTCTCTATCCAAGGCAGCTTCAGTCAGCCCGTTCCTAAAAAATCATGAGGGCTAGCATCTTACTCTGTCTTCAGAGGGGGAAAGCATGCAATTTCCAGAATGCTCCCACGGGAAACCCCAGGGAGCTGCTACGTGCCGGCAGAGAGCGCACGAAGACAGAGCCACTGAGTCGCTAGAGGCCCCCTTCCTCCCTTCCTGTTTAAACCTGCCCTTTCTTTTAGAACCATGAGGACTGGAGTCTTGTGTTCTTCTGAAGGGAAGAACCGCAGCTCTGAGGTGGGAACGCAGGCTTGGGAGGGCAAAATCTTCCGGGTCGGACCCCTTCGAGACCGTCTCCAAGGAGGGCTGGGCACGTCTCTGCCGGAAAGTGCGCTAGGGAAACTTTGGGGAGGGGTGTGTGTCGCGAGACCAGCTTCTCTCCCACGGGACCGGCCGGAAAAGGCATCCCCCAAATCCACAAAGCCTTTCGGACGGGCGGGCGGGCGGCCCACATCGGAGCAGACCCAACGCTGTGAAAAGCATCCTCTCCTTTCTCCGCTTTGGTTTTAACTGGGGAAAGGCTCCCCCCCCCCCATGCATTGCCTCGAGAGCCAGAATCCGGCCCAAGCGTCTCTGTAAAGGGAGCGATGACAGGGGCTCTGTCTGGCAGCCTCACTGAGAACATCTCCCAGCCCATCATCCTCCCTGCTTTGCCCACCCTGGCACTTGCCAGGTGCCGTCAAGCCACCCTCGACTCATGCCCCCCCCCTCCGAAGGAGCGCTCTCCAAAAGGTCCCGTCCTCTACAGCCCTGCTCAGCTCTTGCAAACTCAAAAGTTGTGGCTTCCTTTCGGGAGTCCGTCCGTCTCGGGTCTTCCTCTTTCCCAGCACGATGGTCTTTTTCCAGAGAATCCTGACGTCTCCTGGTGGGCTTGACACAGCCTCTGCATCAAAGCTTTTTTTCTCTCCGGGCTTGAACCGCTCTAGGACCCGCTCGTTCATCTTTCTGGCGGTCCAGGATATTTGCAAAGGCACCCCCTCCTTTCGAAACAGAACCGAGTGGGCACGTAGCCCTCCAGGTGGTCATTTGACTGCAATGACCAGCAGAGTCGGGGGCAAAGGACGATGGGAACTGCAACCCCACACCATCTTCAGGGTCACACATTCCCAAACCCTGTTTTAAATCCAACAGCAGGAGACACCAAACCGATGGAAGTTCAAGGAAGGAAACGGCCCCCAAAATTTGATGAAGGGCACACAGCGCACGCCCCTGGGGGTAGGAACCGGCTGCTAAGAAATGCCTAAGAAAGCAGAATGACCTTCTGGCTTTTTCAAGACTTACCCTTTCAGCTCCAACTTCCTCATCGGAACCTCACCCGTTACAGAACGGAAAACCGGAGGAAAATTCGTGCTGACCAAGGAGAGGAGGTCAAGAGACGGGCCTTGTTCCATTCACGGCCACTTTCTCTGGCTGAACGGCTCACGTGCAAAGCTAGCTTTGGGAGACGGGTCGCCAGGGGCGAGAAGAAATCTCCGGCAGGTGAGCAAGCGAGCAGGTGGCTGGAAGAGAAATCATATTCTCTAACAACGCCCAGAAAGCAAGCTCGTATCATTTTGGCAGGCGTTAATAGCCCTTTTTCAGGTTTATTTACAAGCCGAGTTGAAGCTTTTCCTCCTCTTGCATGTTTATACTGGCCCGGGAAAGATACCAAGCCGTCGGCAAACCACGGTTTGCTAATTCAGGAACCGGCCGTGGAGATATTAAGCCTTCCCTTCCTCCACCATCATCAGTCCCCTTGTTTGTTGTAAACACAATTAGTACTGTTGGATTCCATGGAAACACAGGAAACCCACAGGATGTGGTAGAGGAGTAGGGCAGTCCAGATTCCTGGAAACTCTTCTGCTTTCAATTTTTAAAAAGCCAGGTTTCTAGTCCTTATGATGACAGAGGTGCAACACCTCTTGACGTTTCGAAGGGCAAAGCAGTCCAGAGAGGGGCAAAAAAAATATTTCTGGAACGACAAGTCCCGCAAGTCCACAGAGAGCCAGGGCCACCTGGCCAGACTGCCATTTCCTCCATCTCTGGGTTGAATCGGGGGAGAGGGGGGGCTTGCTCGGCCCCATCTCCAGCATCAACGGGAATAAAGAAACGGATGGCGCTAAACAGAGTACAAGGACAGAATTATTCCAGGAAAAAGGAAGTGCTGACCATCTGTGCAGTTTGCATCATCTAAACATCTTTGCAGCCCTGAATCAAGAGTTAGAGGCATCCAGGTGATCCCCATCTGACTGGTTCTGGGTTCAAGATTCGAGTTCCCAAGCAAACAGGGGAAGGCTTCATCCATGAAGCCCAGAACTGGCTCCACTTCACAGGCAGAAGCTCTCCAGGGCTGTTAACTATTAAAACACGGAGTCTGGCAGTCATTTGGGGAGATTTGGGGGCAATTTTCCATTTTTATTTTTATTTTTTAAGTATGCTTTAGCTTTTAAACAAATGACAGGCGAGAAATCGTAGAGGCAACGTGTTATGAGTACAAGAAAGAATCACGTGCAATTCTCGTTTCCAAAAGAAAAGGAATGACTCTCACAAACACAAGCGTTTTAAAGAGCGTCCTGCCCAACCACCACCCTCGAAACCAGCGGCCACATCGCCCTTTTCCAAAAAGGGGGGGGGTCCTTTGGCCTGCAGAGCCAAGGAAACTGTGGCAGACCCCGGCGCACAGAAAGAGGACACGCTCCGCTTAACTTCTATGCCATCCTCTCGTGGAAAAAGATTTGCCATCAAAGCCCAAGAGAAAGAGGGAGAAAAAGAGAGAATAGTGGCTCCAAAAGGGGGGGGGGGGGTTTACAGATAGACTGCCTCCAAGCTTAGAAGCTCCATTCCAGTGCCAAAGCCCAGACGCAGGAACTGCCTTGAACTGATTTGTGCTCTGTCTAGTCCACTATTGCCTCCATCAGCAAGGGAGGGCCCTGGGCCCTCCAGAGGTTGAAGGACTCCAGGTCCCATCATCCTCTGTCACTTTGTTATGCAGGCTCAGGCCAGGGGAAGTTACAGTCGAGGGGGAGTCCCCCGTTCTCCTTTGAGACGTCACCAACCCAGCCTGGGCCCTCCACGCTGGTGAGTTATGAACGACACAGTTTAAATAAAGATTCTAGTCCTCATGACTGAGCAGGCAGATTCCAATTAAAACAGAAAACTCCCTTCTGCAAAGACTGAAGCTTTGGCGCGTCTACCCCCGCGCCACCGGTGCTGACGAGGTGGCGGCTCTCCATGGGGGTTAAGCTCAGGGTTGTTTCGGGGGCCCCATCGGGAGGTCTGTTCCACAGACAAAGCAGGTAACCTCTCTGCCAGGCCCTTCTTGAAAAGCAACGAGAGGCTCGGTCTACCTACCTTTCGGCTTCCCCTCTCCCCGACACGCTAACCCTCCTCACCACGATCGCCCAGTTCCCCGTCAACCTCCTTCCATGGCTTGGCCTGTTGCTCCACCCAGGAATCCTTCTGTTCCTCAAAACCAGGCGCGCGACAGGAAACCAAACACTCAAAGGCCGAACATCCAGGACAAGCGTTAGCGCAGCCAAAGGAAGACATGGCCTCGCCCCTTCTGCTCTTGGGGGGGGGGGCTTCCTACCCCATAGGCAACCCCCACCAGCCTTTGGGAAGGGGGTTAATTCCTTGCCACCCTTGGTAAAAAAAAAAAGAGAGAGAAACTTGTCAGAGAATTCCCTCTCTGGTCACCTGGCATTCACGCTCGGCTCGCCAAAGGCAACCAGGCGAATGCCTGCTTAGATTTCTGGTGCCCACCGGCAGAGGTGGCCTATAAGGTGGGAGGGGGGCAGGGAAGGTTCCCCCCCCCAAAAGACACTGGCTCCCACTGGCCCCATCCAGCGCGGCCAACTGTCGGGGATTACGGGTTACGTATTCCAAGTTTCCCCACTCGAGCGCTCGGCCCCTCTGCCCGTTCTCCGCGACAGCCACCCTTTCCAGCAAACCCAGGAGCTGGCGCAAATCCCTGGCGCTGAGCAAAGGCCACCCCATTTACAGAAAAGCCCCCAAATATCCTCCGAACATTAATGTGTGCTGTTATCGCCCGTAACGGGCACCTTTTATCGGCAGCATTAAATCCAACCGGCGCTTTACACATATTTAATGCAAATGCCGATACACGAGACGTTAAG
Source organism: Intellagama lesueurii (assembly GCA_037013535.1). Classification (NCBI taxonomy): domain Eukaryota; kingdom Metazoa; phylum Chordata; class Lepidosauria; order Squamata; family Agamidae; genus Intellagama; species Intellagama lesueurii. Next base: position 6,305,073 of record JBAJHW010000020.1, read on the forward strand.
AGAGTCACCGAGGGCGCGCGCCGGGTCCAGAAGCAGCACGGCGTTTAAAATTTTATCGCCGGTCAGCTAACTCCCGCACTCCAGAGCTCGTTTTTCAAGCCTTCGGCTCGGCTCAGGCCAACTACGCCGCATCACACGCGTCACGCTGCTTGTGTCAAGAGGACCGAAGCCCGATCCGGGTGTTTTGGGTTACTTTCCTTCCCCCGGTGCCGACCAAGGAAGCAGCGCCACGCTGGGACGTTTGGGGCCGAAGCCGTCAGCGCCTGGAACGTCAACCCCGGTTCCCTTCGGGTGCGACGAAGAAACCGAGGCAGAGTTTCTTCTACCCACCCAAAATCATTAATTACTTATTATAGCTACTGAAAGAAAAGCAGGGGAGCCATGTGGCCATTACCAAATTCAAATGCAAGACCAGGCGATGTACCTTCTTAGGCCACTCATCAGAAACCAAAAATCATTCACTCTGTGAGATTTTGTGGGTAAATCCCCACGTCTTCAAAGCAAGGGACAAACGTCCCCACATTCATGGCAAGATGGGGTTTGCCAGGCGGATGTTCTTAGAGGTAAACTTCTGGGCCAGACGAATTTTCGCCAGCTGTGTTTCAGCTCGCTCCCCGGTCTGTCTGCCCGCCTCAGGCAGAAGGAGGGCTCGGGACACCCTCCAGCCGAAGAGGGCGGGCGCTGGACTTCACCCTGCCTGGGAGCAAAGATGGCACTCTGCTCGGAGAACCATCATCATCATCCTGTGCCATCAAGCCAGTACTGACAGAAGGCCACCCTTTCCAGGTAAAGAGTACTCAGAAGAAAGCGGTTCCCTTCTTCTGGGAAGAAATCCCTGGGACGGCGCAGCTGGCCCAAGGCCCCCCAGGCTGGCTCTGCTCCGCAGGAGGCACACGGTTGGGGATTCGAACTCCCAACCTCTGGCTCCACAGCCAGAGACCTAACTCACTGAGCTAGCCAGCCAGTATCTGATTTGACACAGAGAATTAAATTCCCAACATGCACGCACACACACACACACACCAAATGCCGTTCATACAAACAGCCCTGGCACCTACCGACCTCATGAGCCCAGCATTTCAGAGACAAACCCCCTTGCCTTCCGATTTGGAGGGAGACGGGATGGCCCGAGGTAAGGGGAGTCGGAGACCCATGGAAGCGCTGGTTGATTTCTCCAGAGGGGCGCTGGATTGAATCTCCAAGTTTCTGCCCACAATTGTTTTTTTTTAAATAAATCTTAATCATCATCATCTTAGAACCGCAGAGAGGGAAGGGACCCCCTAAGGATCATCCAGCCCAACCCCTGTCAAGGAGGCCCGGGAGGGATTTGAACTCACCACCTCTGGCTCCGCAGCCAGAGACCTAAGCCACTGCATCCCCCACAAAAAAGAGAATACACTATCTAAGACTATAAGCTTAGGCTGCAAAGCCAGAGGTTGGGAGTTCGATTCCCCCACGGGGCCTCCTTGACAGGGGCTGGACTAGATGGTCATTAAGGGTCCCCTTCCAGCTCAGTCGTCTTATTATTGTCACTCCTGAGACGGTCTTATTTTCCAAAGCACCAAAAACGTTAAAGAGAGAGGAACCCAGGGCACTTTCTCCGCCACCATGGGGAAAGGAACGAGGCGACTCGTGACGGAATACCTAAACCCTCTACCCCCTCCTGCTTTTCCAAGGGCAGTCAGGCGCCACTATGGGGTGGAACCTCTCAGGGAAGAGACAAGCCCATCTCGCCCTGGGGCATAAAATGGTCCTTCCCCAACAGGGGGTCCCCAGATGTTCTTAGACTACAACTCCCAGAAGCCTTCGCCACCCACTGTGCCAGCCAGGAGCTCTGGGAGTTGTCGTCCCAAACCATCTGGGGACCCAAGGTCGGGAGCCACTGGCCTAAAATGACCCCCAAGAAGTTTGTTTCAGGGCTGACCCCAAAAAAAAAAGCCATTTAAAAAAAGGACCCTGTTTCTAGATTTGCACGTGGGAAGCAGCGCCCGCCGGCCGGGACCTCTCGCTTCCGGCTGTTTGGATTTTGCAACCCGAGGCATTTCAGGTCCCTGCGCCCTCTGGCCCTCGCATCTCATGACTGCTGGGGGGGGGGGGGGGGAACCAACAACAAAAAACGAGAAGGTCCGAGCCTCCCGGAGGGGTGCCATCTGCCTGGGGCGGCTCCTCAGCTCGGCTGCCCATCCACTTCCGCTCAGCGTTACTCCCGAGCACGCCAAGGGCTGCCGAGAGAACGAAACCCTTGACAACCCGTCCCCCCTTGCTTCCTCCACCGCCAAACAATCATTCTCTTTTGCAACGGAAATCTTCCGGGGTGTTTCTGGGTGTGGGTGTGTGTGTTTTAAGCCAGAACTTAAGAGCCACTTCTTTGCTCCTGGTTCAAAGCGAGGCAGCGTCGTGGAGCGATTTGAAAAGTCACTTGGAAAGCCATCTGTCCAGAGGAGGAGGAAGCAAAAAGAATATGCAAATGCCCATAAGCCCCCCCCCCTTCCTTAATCATCATCATCATCTTAGAATGGAAGAGCTGGAAGGGACCCTCTGGGTCATCCAGTCCAACCCCTGCCAGGGAGGCCCAACGGGGGATTCGAACTCTCAACCTCCAGCTCTGCAGCCAGAGACCTCCACCCGACTGAGCTAGCCAGCAGTTTATAGAATCGTAGAATAATGGAGCTTTTCCAGATGCTTGGAAGAAAGCACTCTGTAGCAGCTAAAGCAGAGTCTTCCTTTCCATCAGCACAGAAGACTACAAGTTCCACTGTGGCTGCAGAGGGGGGGATGATGGGTGTTGTACTCCAGCCCATCTGGAGGGTGTTTGATTGCAGCACGGTGAGGGATTTCTGTGGGCTTAGGGGACCAGGGTGGATAAAAATGAATGGTGCTTTTAAAAGTGATTAAAAAAATTTTAAAAAAGGATTTTTAAAATTTATACTGTAAAAAAATATCCAGATTTTTTTAAAAATTTAAATCATGACTTATATTGATTTGATTCAAAATAAATCCACCCTGCCTCCAGCTCCTGTTTTGGGCCACGCTGGCCCTGGGACTGGTCAGAAACAGCCATTTTAACGTAGGCAAAGAAAACCCACCCATGGCTTTTCACTGTTTCTTCCTTCTTCTTATCGAAGGAAAGGAAAGACAGAACCCCAGAACACTTTTCAACCGGCTACATTCAGTGCCCCCCATTTCGGAGCTGCACTTCTAGGAGCTGCAACCAGCAATAAAATGGAAAACCTGTTCTGAACAACAGAAGAGAGAAAAACAAGGATCTTCTGGCTGGCTCTTTTCATGAGTCCTCCATGTACTGACCAGGATACCCTGGACGGCCAGAAAGACGAACGAGTGGGTCCTGGAGCAAATCAAGCCTAAACTCTCTCTGGAGGCAAAAATGTTGAAGCTGAGGCGGTCCTACTTTGGACCGCATCATGAGGATTTCCTGGAAAAGACCATCATGCTGGGAAAGGTGGAAGGCAGCAGGAAAAGAGGAAGATCCAATACGAGATGGACCGACTCCCTCCAGGAAACCACGATGTTTGCATTTGCAAGAGCTGAGCAGGGCGGTGGAGGACGGGGCCTTTTGGAGAGCGCTCCTTCATAGGTTTGCCATGAGTTGGAAGCGACATGACGACACATAACAACAGTCGCCAACTTTGATTGCCGTGTTCCCACCGGCAAGTAGAAGAAGAAGAAGCCGGGGCGAAAAAATAATTTCCCTTCCCCAGAGACACTTCCTGGCTTTCCCAACCCAGGTTTTTGTTGCAGTAAGAACCTTTTCTTGCGCAAAATCGCAACTGCCCCGTGCTTCTTTACGAGGTCTCTGAAAAGCAGAAGGCCGGAATCGGTCTGTCGTCTATCTCTGATCCATCCGCTGGGCCTTCTGCACACAGACACGCTTCGATTTGCAAACGAAAGGGTCGCAAGGTTTGTAGAGAGGAACTTTCCATCCATTCTCCCCCCCCCCAAAAAAAAATCACCTCCATTTACCTTGACAGGGGGGGAAAAAAAACCTGCTCCTTCTCTTGCTTTCGTGCCCAAACCAGGAAGTGTCAAGAGGTGGCAATTCCTGGGCTGCTTTCTTAGCAAGGTGGAGACAGACTGACCCAGCGGTGAGCGTTCTTCATGTCCACTTCTTACCCTTCCTGGGATCTCTCTAGGCTCTTCGCACTCTCTAGGCTCATCATCCTAAACCACAGCACGCGGGGAGAGAAAACCTCCCTGGGAAAAGTCGTGGGACGGGTTGCGTGAGCAAGTCACCTTTCTCCGACAAGATCAGGCGGTCCCGGGGCGTCATCAAAGCAGGTCCCGGTGGCCCAGGGGCTGGGCCGCCATCTCACCCGCCACCCAACCTGATCCGGAGGGAACTCCTGAGCAGGCCTGGCGCCCCACCCTGGACCCGACCGACCGCCTTGGGAGAGGCAGAGGCCAGAGCCCGGGCACCCCACCCACCCGCCCTTGGCCCCGGGCACCCCTGACTCGGCTCCCCGAGGAGGTTGCTCCGGGAAGTGACTCAAGAGCCAGCCGCACCTTTCTGGGATTCCCTGGAGATTTCCAGGGATTAATCAATACACTGCGAGGGCGGGTGAAAGAGCAGGGAAGAGGAAGGACGCAGAGAGGAGAGGATCATCAAGAGAGAGAGAGAGAGACAAAGTCTACGAACCACCAACGGGGCCCAAAGATTGGCCAGAGAGACCTCTCCTGAGACCAGACGTGGTGGCCGAGACAGACACGGCATTAGCCTCACCGATCGCACACACGGGAGTGAGACGGCGAGGGCCACGTTGGTGCGTTTTCCGCCCCCCTGGAACCGTCCGAGAGGCACCCCCAGATTGCCAAAAATGCCCCCCAGAAACCGAAGACAGTGAAACCGGGAGATGCTAAATATCCATCTCAAAGTGCTGGCAAATAGGGGCGCTCCGTGATGTCACACATTCACCGGTTCCCGGCTCCTGTCCCGGCACAGCGGCCATACCGGAGGAGGTGGCGAGTACTCCCAGTGCCGGAGGCATCCCGGAGGATGTCAGGCCTCCGTCTCTCAGATATACTTATTTATTTAAAATATTCTTTACCCCGCCTTTCTCCTTAAAAAGGACCCAAGGCAGCTTACATCGTTAAAAGACGGTATTTAAAACGGAAAACGGCAAGTATATAAATATCGACCGGGCCAGACACTAAGAAACAGAAGCAACACCAAAACACACTCATAGCAGAAAGACACCACAGTCCATTAAAAAAAAACCCACTCAGGCAGCCGTTCACTCTGAGAAAGCTTGCCCGGAGGCTTTAGCTTGCCTGCCGAAGGACAGGAAAGATGGGGCCCGCCTGGCCTCCAGTGGGAGGGAGTTCCACAGGCCGGGAGCTTTGACTTGGGAATCCTGCCTTGAGGAGGGGGTTGGACCCGATGGCCCCAGCGGCCCCTTCCATGGCATGTTAAAGGGGGCTTGCCAGTTCTGGGGGCTTCTGGCAGCTGCCGTTCACTTTCGGCTGGGTAAAAAGGGGAGCAGAATCAGCCTTGGCCCGCTTTGGACACCCCTAAGGGCTAAGACGACGGCTGCACGGTCAATCTCCGACATATTCCGCACGAGAGGCAGCGCCGGGACAGTCAGAAACGGACGCCGACATCGGTCTTCAGGGGACCTCCATCTTTCTCGTTTTGAACGTGGGCAATAAACACGAGCCATTAAAAAAACGGGAAACGGGGGCTGAACCAAGGCCCTCTTTCTCGTCTCGGCCTGCGAATCGCATAAAAAGACGGGTCGGGCAGAAAACGATACGGCGATAGGCCCGGCGCTTCCTGGAACGCCCATCTCGTTCGGCAGGAAGCCCAAAAGCCGTACCTCGTGAACACCTGAGCTTTTGACACCGTGTCTTCTCCAACGACCCACGTCGGCCTTTTCTGTCCTCCACCAAGTCCTCCTAAGAACCCTGCAAGGTAGGCCGGTCTGAGACCCCCGTGGCTGGCCCAAAGCCCAAGAACCCCAGTAGTCGCAAGCGTCCTGCATTCAGCAGACCGGCTGGGGGATCTCGCCCACGTTGGAACGGCTCCAAAACGGGAGCCGGGTCTCATTTATCTCGGGGTGAAAGAGGTGGCCCGAAGCCCCACCTTTGTCTCCCGCGGAGCAGGTCCGGCTGGGAGGCCTCCCGGGGCTTGCTGGGCCAGAGGGGGCCTGGAATCCCAGTCTCCCCGTCGCCCAGGGACCGAAGCACCAAAATCCCCCTCTGGCTTGAACGTCAAGGACCAAACTACGGACTGGCCTCCACTTCGTCACTACCTCGGGGGACAGGGGTGGAGGGAGCGAGCGTAGGGGAAACCCTTGCTTCGGGAGACGGCAGGCCCAATCCTGCTCCGTTCCGCCTTTCTAGCAAACAGCCGGGAGGACCCTGGTCAATAGTTACAAGCCCGGACATCCAACAGCCGTCCTCGGATGAGGGGCCTGCACCCACACGCCTGACGGCGTGACTCACTTTTGCAAGCGGCACATCATCAAATCACCAACCCCCAGCTCCTGCAAATGGGAGTCTTTGCCTATGGGAAGAGGCAAACGGAGGCTCTCCTCCTGCGGGCACCTCACGAGGAGGCAGGATTCTCTGGAAAAGACCCTCATGCTGGGAAAGGAGGAAGGCAGCAGGGAAAGAGGAAGACCCCAATGTGAGATGGACGGACTCCCTAAAGGAAACCACAGGCTTGCATTTGCAAGAGCTGAGCAGCGCTGTTGAGGACAGGGCGTTTTGGAGAGCGCTCCTTCAGGGGGTGGCCATAAGTTAGGAGAGACTTGACAGCACGCCACCACAGCAACGGAAGTACTATCAGTGGGATCCTGGCCCATTTAAATAAAAGTATTCGGCCCGGCATTCACAGAAGCCAAGCGGTTTGCACCCATTCTCCCTGGGTGCCAACGTCAGGGACCTACCAAATCCGTCCGGGCAAGAATTCTGCTCCGGAGCTTAAGCAGGAGGAAGCAAAGGGTTGCGGCCGCACGGCAGGACCTCAGGGGCGAGGCAGAGGTACGGCCCTCGCCGGTCTGCAAAATGACTCACGACAAAGCCATCCTCTCTCAGATGGGACAGAAAGCAAACGCTTTCAGACAAAGAGGAGGGAACAAACTTTTCCCCAAGCTAACACGCTCTCCCAGCCACGTGGAGCATCTCCCGGCGGATCAGCTGCCTGAGGTTTTTGGCCCAAGGAAGACTCAACAAGGGAACGTGCCGGAGAAGGAGGAAGTGATTATAAAAGGCCTCCTTCTTCCCAGTCAGCAAAAGGGGGGGGGAACGGGGTCACCGGATCCTTCCTCCGCATCCCTTGAGACCTGGGGGTGGAACAAACGCCCTGCCCTGGAGAACGAAGCGGCAGAAGATTTAAAAAAAGCCCCCCCCCCCCCCCGTCACCAGTCCGGTCCGAACATTTCATGCGTCCCACCGAGCAGACGGTACATCACGGAGCCCTTCTGCCGGGACAGAAGAGCTGCTCTTTAAATATGCCCCTGGATTTGTCGCCTCTTTAAAGACTATCGACAGACGGACACAGAGAGGGGACCCCCGCTTCAGAGCTTGAGGAAAAAGGATCAGCAGCCCAAGACAGAAAGAGGGGGGTGGGAAGAGGAGGAGAAAAAGGACAGGGGTGTCGAGGTGAGAAAAGGATCCGGCCCTCACAGACCCTTCCAACGGGATGATCCTCCCTCCCTCCCTCGCCCCTTAAATCGACACAGGAAGGAGGAGAAGCAGGGAAGTCTATACAGGGAATAAGAATAAATCATGTGCTTTCAAGCCCATTCTGACTTACGTTGACCCTTTCCAGGGTTCCCCAGGTAAGGAATACACAGAAGTGGTTTCCCCTTCCCTCCTTCTGGGGTGCCCCGGGACTCTGCCACTGGCCCAAGGCCACCCAGGCTGGCTCTCCTCGCAGGAGGCACCGAGGGGGGATTCGAACTCCCAACCTCGGGCTCTGCAGCCCGAGACCTAAACCTCTGAGCTATCCAGCCAGCTATCTTTACCTGTAGGTAAGGATGACCAAAAGCGGCAACAGGAAGCAGGAGCTGCGTTTTTTTTTTAAAAATGACACCTGGTATGGGAAGTGTAAATGAAGAAGAAAAAAAAAGTGCTTTTTTTCTCACCAAAACGATCCAATAAAGTTAAATTGTGCGAGGTTTGGGTGGGGGAAGAAAGGTATTCTTGAGATAGCCCATGGCCATGCCGAGGAATTCATTGCCACCGGCAAAAGGGAGAGGGTTTAGAAAGGTGGCTGGGCCGGCTGAGTGGGGATATGGCTATTAGCCACGGTTTAACAGAAGGGTGCCATGTTGCTTCCAGATTCTGGATCATGAGTTTCTGTCTGCAGCTTGGGCTGATTCTGATCTCATTTCGGAACTGTGCAGAAAGAGGACACGCTCCGCAGAAGGCAGAAGATGCAGGCAGGGCAGCCTGGTCCCTCTTCTCACCCCACTGTGGTGGAAAGCTGGACAGGACAGGGAGATTCGATCTTTGCTCCCTAACTTCCAAGAAAGGGAGTTACGAGACAGCCAGATGAGATGCATGGATTTAACAGAAGGGGGGAAATGACTTGACTTCGGTAACTGTATTTAGAACAGGGTGGATTTGATCTGACGGTGTGTTCAAAATTAGGGTGGATCAAAAACCCATGATTTTAAAAATTACGATTTAAATTTTTTAAAAAAAAAAAGATTTTTGTGTGATTTAAATTAAAAAATGATTTTTTTTTAAAAAATGTAAATTGTGATTTAAAACAATTTTTTTTAAAGATTTTTTTTAAATCCACTCTGATTTTAAACATACCGTTAGGAGACAAAACGTCCTGGAAAGGAGAATAATGGTGGGAAAAGTGGAAGGCAATACAGAAAGAGGAAGACCCGATAGGAGATGGATTGACTCCATCCAGGAAACGATGAGTTTTGGTTCGCAAAGACTTGAGCAGGGCTGTTATTGACCAGAACCTTTGGGGGTCATTCAATCATAGGGTTGTTATGGGTTGGAACGGACTTGGTGGAAAACAAGGACGAGCGAGAAAAAGATCAACAAAAGACAGAGATACATAGAAATAAGAATATACGCAGGTCTCAACACAAGTAGCTTTTAGACCAGCAGATCAATGTAGGGGGAAAAAAACCCCACATACTTCACAAAGATAATCAATGGGGTGCAAAGTATGAGTCACTGTCCTCACTGTCCACAGGAGAACTTTCACCATCAACTTATTTATCCACAGAATAATCATAACAACAACCACCACCACCATCATCATCTTAGAACTGCAGAGCTGGAAAAAGGGACCCTGTGGATCATCAAGTCCAGCCCCTTTCAAGGAGGCCCTGTGGGGGAATCGAACTCAAAACCTCGGACGCCGCAGCCAGAGACCTAAACCCCTGAGCTATCCATCATCATCTTAGAACTGCACAACTGGAAGGGACCTTAAGGAAGGGGAAAGGGGGGGGGGGCAGCATGGGAACCGGGATAGAACTGCACAGAAGCAATGGAAAAACGAAGACACAGAAAAGGGAATATAGAGGTTTGTGTCACTTCAACAGTTGAAGACTTGATGATAAAACCTCAAATCCATCATCCTCCTGCACGAACTGACATACCACCCAGGGCATGGAGGTGCCCCTTCTCTGGCCTGTGAGTCCCAAAAGGTGCCCCCCCCCCCCGCCAGTCAGTCCGAAACAAGAAGGAAACACACACACACAGTTTCTGGGTGGATAAAAAGCAATATTTGTTTTTTAAGCATCAAATGGATTTCAGTCAAAAAAAATATCAGAGACCCCCCCCTCCCTTTGGCCAGTTTGGACCCCCCCTTTCCCTCCTCCCCCTCCGGTCGCTCTTCTCAAGGCAGCCAAGCCAAGCCTCTCCCCATTGAGACCCCCTGTGGGGGGGGGGGGGTTAGCGAGAGGAGCCCCCAACCAGGAAAAAAATTGGGCCATCCGTCAAATCAAATAAAGGGGCAAAAGTTAAATTAAAAGGGGGAGAGAGGGATGAAAACAAGAGAGAGAGAGAGAAAATAAGTGGGGGGGGTCTCTCTCTCTGTCCTCCCCCCTCTTTTAACTTCCTCCTTTCTGAACTTGATTTCATGGGGGGCCCCTTTCCTCCCAAAGTGGGGCCCAAGAGGGGAGAGGCGCAGGCTGGATGGGGGGAGAAAAAGCAGGGGCTCCCCCCTGAGCCCCCCCATGAGTGAAAAGAAGGGAAAGGGGGCTGGGGGGGGACAGGGGGGAGGGAAAAGGGGAGGAAATAAGGGGGGGATCTGGGGCTGAGGGGAAAGGGGGGGTCTGCCCCTCCCCCAGCCATGGGGCCCCCTCCCCACAGAGGAGCCTCCCCCTTTCGCCCCCCCCTCAAAGGGAACCAAAAAGAGAGGGGGGAAAGCCCTTAATTCTAGGGGGGGGAAGTTAGTTGAGACAAGTGGAGGGGGTTAGTAAAGCGGGGGAGGGGAGGGGGTGAAGAGGGACCCCCCCCAAAAGAAGGGGGGCTGAGGGGTCGCCTGAGGTCACTCCCGAGGGAGGGGGGGCGCTCTCACCTCGTCGTCGCTTTCCTTCCCCCAAGGCCAAGAACGGACCGGCGTGGGGTGGGGGGGCCACGAATAATGGCGGCGGGGGGGGGGCGCCGCGGCCTGACGGACTCCCGACCCCTCGGTCAGCGCGGGCCGCTCCGGCTCCTTCCCACTTCCGGGTCCGCGGCCGCCATCTTGGGAGGGTGAAGGCGGACTTCCGGTCGCGGGCCAGAGAGGGGCGGGGCGCTCCAGGCGAAACGATGGCGACACTTCCGGTTTCTCTTCCGGGACCCGACGCGGTGACGTCACGGGGGGGGGGCGAGAGGCCACGCTAAACCAATACACTTGAAGGGCCGCCCCTCTTGGCAAGAATTGTAATCAGTTACAATTGATGTTACAGGATGAATAAAAAGTCTATTGAAAGTGAAAATGTGAAGTCTATGGTTTTTATTTATTTATTTATTTAACTTATATGCCGCCCACTCTACCCAAACGTCTCTGGGCGGCTTACAACAATTAAAATACAATAAAAAAGATAAAACAATTAAAATAGATACTCTAAAAATTGCCATCAGGACCCACAGTTGATATTATTTCAATTAAAAGCCTTCTGGAACAGGAAGGTTTTGACCTGGCACTGAAATGTCATCAGCGTCAGCGCCAGACGAATCTCAATTGGGATGGCGTTCCATAGTCTGGGGGCAGCTGCCGAAAAGGCCCTTTGTCTACAAGCCATCCCTCTTACCTCCTTGAGGGACGGCTCTTTCAAAAGGGCCCCCTGGCTAGATCTTAACTGCCGGGTAGGTTCATATGGAAGGAGGCGGCCCTTCAGGTATCCAGGGCCCAAGCCGTTTAGGGCTTTATATGTCAAAACAAGCACTTTGAATTCGGCCCGGGCAGCAACTGGTAGCCAATGTAATTTAAACAGAATCGGCTTGATGTGTCCCCTAGCGGCCCCACCACTCACTAGCTGCGCAGCTCGATTCTGGACCAGTTGCAGTCGCCGGACCGTCTTCAAAGGCAGCCCCACGTAGAGCGCATTGCAGTAATCTATGCTTGATGTTACCAGTGCGTAACTGTCATGAGACTCCGCTCGTCCAGGTAGGGCCGTAGCTAGTATAATTTCCGCAGCTGAAGGAAGGCGCCTCTGGCCACCGGAGTCCACCTGGGCTTCCAGAGTTAGACTGGGGTCCAGGAGCACCCCCAGGCTGCGGACCCTGTCCCTTAGGGGGAGTGTAACCCCATTCAGGGCAGGGAAATGGCCCTCCAGCCTGTCCGGCGAAGCACCCACTAACAGCACTTCCGTCTTGTCTGGATTGAGTTTCAATTTATTAACCCTCATCCAGTCCATTATCAGGTCCAGACACGAGTTCAGTACAGAAACCGCCTCACCTGGATTGGTGAAAAACGAGAGGTAGAGCTGAGTGTCGTCAGCATATTGCTGACTCCTCAGCCCAAACCTCCTGATGACCTCTCCCAGTGGTTCCATGTAGATGTTAAACAGCATGGGGGACAGTATCGACCCCTGAGGAACTCCATGACTTAAACGCCATGGGACAGAGCAACTGTCCCCCAGCACCACCCTCTGGACATGGTCAACTAGGAAGGAGCGGAACCACCGTAAAGCGGTGCCCCCAACTCCCAACCCAGCCAGCCTATCCAAAAGGACACCATGGTCGACGGTGTCGAAAGCCGCTGAGAGGTCCAGGAGTATCAACAGGGTCACACTCCCCCTGTCTCTCTCCCGGCAAAGGTCATCGTACAGGGCGACCAAGGCAGTCTCCGTACCAAAACCCGGCCTGAAACCCGATTGAAATGGATCCAGAAAATCCGTTTCATCCAGCAGCGCCTGGAGTTGCCCGGCCACAACCCGCTCCAACACTTTGCCCAAATAAGGGAGGTTTGCCACTGGTCAGTAGTTAACCACCAGCCTTGGGTCCAGGTTAGGCTTTTTAAGGAGTGGCCGAATTACTGCCTCTTTCAAGGTGGTAGGGACCACTCCCTCTCTCAAAGAGGCGTTCACGGCCTCCTGGACCTAGGTGCGAACCCCCCGGCAGATCTTCCAATTAGCCAAGATGGGCAAGGGTCAAGCGGAGTGGTGGTAGAATGGACAGATCCAAGCACCCTGTCCACATCCTCAGGTCTCAACAATTGAAACTCATCCATTAATACTTGACCTAAGCACGGCACACTGGACACATCCTCTGATTCTGCAGTAACGGTGGAGTCCAACCCACTGCGAATCTGAGCGATTTCCCCCTCAAAATGAATGTCAAACTCATCACAGTGAGCTGATGAGCAGTCCGGGACCTCCACCAGATTTCCCGGTTGAAGAAGATCCCGGACCACCCGAAACAGCTCTGCTGGACGACATTCTGAGGAAGTAATACGGCTGGAGAAATATTGCCGTTTCGCCAGCCGTATTGCCACGAAATAGGCGCAATAACGGGCTCTAAGTCATGTTCGATCGGACTCCCAGCGGGATTTCCTCCACCTGCGCTCCAGCCGTCTCTCCTCTCGCTTCATCGCCCGCAGTTCAGAAGTATACCAAGGAGCTGTATGGGCTCTGCATGCAGGGAGAGGGCGCTTAGGCGCAATCGTGTCAACCACCCGGGTCATCTCCCTATTCCATAGGGTGACCTGAGCTTCGACAGGAGCGCCGACCATATCAGACGGATAATCCCCCAGAGCGTTCAGGAAACCATCCGGATCCATTAGTCTCCGAGGGCGGATCATCTTAATAGATCCCCTACCCTTGCAGAGGGAAGAAGAAGCTAATAGACTAAACTTGACCAGGAAGTGGTCTGACCATGACAATGGGGTCACAACCAGCCGCTCCACATCCAAACCACCATCTTCCAGTCCCATTGAGAAAACCAGGTCCAAGGTATGGTCAGATATCTAACCTCTCTTCTCCTACGTGGGCATGTTGTACCCCCACCGCCATTCCTTCCCCTACCCAGCCTTGCTGGGAATTCCAGCCCAATACATGTGCCTCGCCCCTTCCTGTTCCTTCAGATCCACTGTGGGTCTCTATGTAACCTGATGGCAATTAATAATCACAATTAAAAAAAAAAAAAACTTTTATGCTCTCTTCTCCCGGAAACCGGACCCTTCTCTATGTTCTGCTGGAAAAGGGCCGCTCTAGCCGCCTGGAGGGTGACGTCAGGAAAAGGGCGGAAGTGAAGAATGAGGCTCTAGGGGGCGGGGCGCCAGAAAGAAGGCAGGGCGGGGCCACGCCCCTGCCTTAAGCTACAGTCCACTTCCCTCTTTCTCTTCCTCCTGATGGCCACCGAAATGATTAATCCTGATTATTATTTCCCGAGACAGGAGCGTCCCTGTGTTGTATCGATCAGCCATGCAAGAGTGAGCCCGGCCAAGAGACCTGTAAGGGCCTGGAACCTTGCCTTTTTTGTTTCCCCCGTCAGCCTGAGCAAGCCAAGCCAAGGAACGGCCCAGGAGGATGGGAGTTACAGCTGATCCGGAGTGCCCACCCGTGAAATTATTAAACTTCAGCTCCAGCTTAATAATATTTTAAACATTACTGCCTCGCTTAAACTCAACTGCAGTGGAAAGAAGGAGTGGGACCCAAACCCTTGAATATATATTTATCTTACAGGACTCAGTAAAAAAAAGACATGTTGTTCATATCAGACTGGGAGACCGGGGTTCAACTCCCCACCGGCTCATAAGCTTGTTAGGTCACCGAGTCCCTTTCCTCTTTCTTTCAGTCTGTCCCACCTCGCAAGGTGGTTGTAAAAAAAAATTTTTTTTAAAGAGCAGGGAGGGTAGAAAGCCATATCGGAATGATCCTATGGAAAAGCGGGGGCAGAAAGGTAACCAATAAATTGAAAATGAATAAATACGGAACACTTTTCCTACCTTTGGAACGCAAAGACGGGGAAGCCGCGACAGATCCGGAAAGGCCAGTAAAATCAAAGGAAGGAGATCAGACACGTTAAGGGCTACAGGAAGATTCTTACAAGAAGTCTTTCTGGAGATGCTTCGGAGTTTGGAGGCTGGGAGGCATTTGCAGCGACCCAATACGAAGCCTATTTCTTCCGGAAAGCCTCAGCTTGGTTTTTCCTAGGAGCCTGTGTGCAAGGTCTGCTTGACGTTTCTTCTCAGAAATCAACCTCCGAGTCCCAAGGCTGTTATCTAATCAATAAAGCTTGGCTTGATTACCCTCATCCAAGGAAATAAGTTTGACATTTAAAGTTTTCAGCAGGGCCCAGAGCTTTGGTATTTGAGTAGAAAGGCTGGGTGAGCATTTTATAATTTTTGCTGTCTGGGTGGTGGGGAAGGAAGGAAGGCCAACATTTAGGGAAAACTTAGACGACTTAGATGATCACAAACCAAGACGGTCAGTTGCACAACACTTTCCCTAGAACAAGACAGAAACATTGCCCAAGGGTGCAAGCGTTGGAATTCTCCAGAATTCTTCATCAGGTGAAACAGTTAAAAAAAAAAACCTAAATAAAGCCTCTGGGACATACAAACGGATCTCATAGCCACTGCATCTGCAGGGGGGTTGTTGTGATGATCAAACAGAGACAAGGAGAGCCAGGAGCTAATTAAAACGCTGCAAGTGTCAATCAGAAATAAAGCCAAAAGCAAGGATTGCATGCAGTGGCTTGGGATTTACCCACCCGCCGTGACCGTGGCACAGGTCTGCTGGCCTCCACATTTCTTGCTAGGCTGGGAGGTTTCGCCTTCCTGTTTCAACAAGCGGTTGTTATTCCCAAGGTGGCACGTGGTGGGCAGCTGAATTAGCGCACACACAAAAATCTATTGCAAAAAAAACCCACAAAATTGAAAGTGCTGAACGATCATCCTGTGAAGACACGGCAGAAATGTCATTTTAGGAAAGTAACAATGACGTTCCCATACCCGACGAAAGTGGTTGCCGGTCATGGGTTCACCTTGGGGGCTGCTTCTTCCTGGAATATCCCCCAGGAGCACGGTGGCGTGCTCGATTTTGGAACCATCAGCACCAAAGGCAGAGTGGGAAGGCAGACAAGGTCCATGAATAAAACAGAAGCCTTGTCTCGTGGTGGCTGAAATTGGAAACCGTGTCCACCGCCACCGACAGACAGCAGGCCAGTTCTAGTTTCATTCAGCGCCACATCAGGAAGAAACGTGCTCCCTCTTAAGAGGAAGCAGAATGTTTTATTAGGCAGATTTGGCTCCAGACTGGAACTCACTGCCGTGATAAAACGGCACCAACAGGTGCAAACTTTAGAGTAACACAGGAGTCTTTGTCTGGGCATCACCTCTCAAGCTCCTGAAGGAAGGCAGACCTTGTTGCAGAGTTTTGAATTTCTGGTTAAATTATTTTTGTTACGCAGCAGAAGTACCGAGACTCACAGAGGAGACTAGCTTCAAGTTCCTCAGATCGTTCACCCCTTTCTCCTGATCCGGCCCTTACAGTCTCAATCACTCACTCCAAGACATTTGTAGAAGAATTAAAAACTTTTCACTACTTACGGTTGTGAACAGATCAACAGCAAACAGACAACCTAACTTCAACAGAGCAAAGAGAGGGAAAGAAAACACCCAGCGGAGAGGCGGGGCCCTCTTTGAATTTAGAGGCAGGATGAAATGATTGGTTCGTGTGGGATAGACTGACAGTGAGGCCAGCCCTGAAAAGTTCCCCCCAGTCAAACAAACTATAGGCAGCATGCGAGGTTGTAAAAAATGTTGGCCCGATGATGGAAGTCTCAGTATTCTCCCACGATCCCCCACATTGTAGACATCTAGGGTTAAGGAAGAGTTCTGTGTAACTCCTTAAGCCACCTATTGTAGCGGAAACCAGTCTCAAAGCTACATTCTCTCGTGTTCTTCCTCCACCCTTCTACCTCCCAGGAGGAGAGACCAGCCAGGACCTTCTAGAGTGTGTGGATGATGGGATACCGTGCCCTGCTAGAACAGTCAGAAACAACAAGATATAGGCCGTAGCACACTGTAGCAAAGAGTGCGAGTTTTTGGATTCACCAAACACTTGATGAAGTTTCCTTGATTTGCAAGAACAATGGTGTGGGGGTCATGGGGCGGGGGGGGGGGGGGAAGAAGCAGGAAAGTCCCAAACTAATATCCATGTGACCTGGATATTTCACACACACACCACACACACACACACACCGGGGATCGGGGATTCTCCTCTGGAAACCACCTAGGAGACCAACCAGTCCAGCCCAGTTCCTTGAGGCATGCTTTTAAACTTCCCATCTCTGAATTTTCTGGGCTTACCTGTACACACTGAATCTTTCAATAGCAGTGTCTCTCTGTGTGTGTTTTGCAGCAGTTCTTCCTTCCTTCCTTCCTTCCATGGGTTCAGGAGAACCTCACTCAACGTTTGGCTTCACTTTCTTTTTCAGCTCCAAAACCCCTGGCTGGAGTTTCACTTTCTCCTTTCACAGTTCTCAATGCACGGGGCGAACACTCAGGATCACGAGGAAATGACAGGATCTCCCTGTTGTCCTTATGAACAACCGTCATAATTCCTTCGACTAGTGACTCTGTGAACGAGTGGACGGCCCTCCTTGCTCAGCTCTTGCAAACTCAAGGCAGGGGCTTCCTTCAGGGCATCGAGCCCTCTCACGTAGCATCTTTCTTCCTCTCTTCCTGCAGCCTCTGGCTTTTCCGATCCGAAGAAGGAATCCGTTTTTAAGACTTTCCCGGTAGAAAAACGCAGCGCTTGGCCGAAGTGCAAAATCTTGGGGTGGGCTCAGATCTCCTGGGAGGAAGGGCCAAACCCGAAGTCTTTAGCGACGAGAAACTCACCGATGGGCACCAACAGGGCCGGCAAACGTTTATCTAGGAGTCGCTGGGCAAAATCCTGCTTCCGAGCAAATCTCTGGATCAGGTAAAGTCGGGAAAAGATGACCTCGGGTTTGGTGAACCCAACTTTCAAGGTGACTCGAGCCAGTCGCTCTCCTACAGTTGTTTTCTCATAATCATCATCATCATCTTAGAGCTGGAGAGCTGGGAGGGACCCTGTGGATCATTGCATGTAATGTGGATGCTCCCTTGGTACTGGGGGGGGGGGGAGCCAGATGGATGGATAGCGTCTGAAACTGACCAATACTGTATGTATTGGTCAGTTTCAAAACTAGGCAAGAAATACCTAACCTATAAGGAAGTCAACCCTGGATTGGGATCTGTGCCATCTAATGGACCAGCACTAAAGAAGGGCTTGTTACACCCAGAGCTCGGTGTCTCAGCTAATTCTGTGAAGCTAAGGCCCAAGCAATAAGAATAATAGGCGGACAGTTTCTTGGAGGAAAGGGCAACAGGTTTATTCAGATAAGACAAGTGCGCCCTCAGGTGCCCAGCAGGGTGGGGGACCCCGAGATCAACAGGGTTAAAGTTTTTATACGGTTCTAAAAAGGAAACAAAAGTATGCAGCAGTTCACTGATCCTTGAGGACTATGTGCATGGGTTTCAATTCCTCGCATCTCAGCAAAGCAGTTAGTTTCTCATGCGCAGAGCAGCTTATCTCTAAGGAATGTTGAATCTTCCTTACAAAGCGCTACTTTTTCTTATTTGGCATGTGCTCCCTTCTTACAGGCTTCCTAGTTTCTTACCTGTTTAACGCCCCGCGTGCTTAATTGCAGAAACCTGATCCACCGTGTGTGCATGGCCGAGGTTTCCCATCTGCTAAATTGAGTGTGCTTTTGCTACGGATCCGCAAAAACAGGATTAAGAAAGAATAAAGGGAATCGGGTCCTGTTTGGGTGGGAGCAGAAATAAGACACTAGGAATTCTCAAGAACAGGAAGGTACGTGGAGCCTTTTCCAGTTTTTACTCTTTCCGTTCACAGCCAACCTTCATCAAACACATCACTCAGTAAATAAACCAGAGCACGAAATACTCAATGACAACCACAGTGGGTAACGAGAAAGCAGCCTTCTCTGGGAAAGGCGATAACTCCGGGAAAAGAGGAAGGAAGTAGGAAAAGAGGAAGGCTGGACATGAGATGGGCCGACTCTGTGAAGGAAACCACAGTCTTGAGTTTGTAAGACCTGAGCCAGGCTGTTAATTAGAAGCTTCCAGAGGCTCCTGATTCATAGGGTCACCGTTAAATCTGAAGCCACTTGATAGCATGCTAGCAAGAACAACAACGTTCGGACCTCCAAAATACAACCATACCCATCGGCAACAGCTATTAAAAAATTACCAGACAGGGTTGGTACAAAATATCTAGGGTTGTTCCACCTTCTTCAATGATCTTATAGTTATTTTTAATGCAATTGATGGTAGATCTAGGGAGGAGGGAGACTTTTCCTGTTCCTTTCAGTACTTGTTGAGTCCAGACGGGGAAAGGGTCGCCAGTGGGGAAGTTGCTGGAATGTCACAACTTTATTTGCAGCCGTGCAGGTGAGGAGGCCCGACTGCCATCTTCCTCAGTGCCCTGTAGAGGCTTGGGACACCAAGTCCCATCATCCATCGTCATTTGCCAATCTGGGTGTGGCTGGTGGGAGTTGTTGCTCCTGCCCAAAAATATTTATGGAGGGTCCTCAAATAACATTGAAGGTCTATTTTTTTCCGCATGGCGTTAGGTAGAACATCTGGCCCTTCCAGATGTGGTCAGGTTCCAGGCTCCACCTTCCCCACTAGCCAAGGTCCAGAATACAGTAGCAGGCTAGGACTCAGAAGACCTGGGTTTGAATCCCGCTGTTGGCTATGAAAAACTCCGGGTGGAATCGGAAGTGACCACACCACCACCTGGCAAATAGATCACATGTTCTGTATGCCATATTAAGGTCACCCTGAGTGGGAAGAGACTTGCCAGCGCATGACAACGGGCAAGAAGAAAGTGTGCGGAATGGTGGGTTTGGACTACAACTCCCAGGGTTCCCCAGGCAGCCGGTTGTGCTGCTCAGGGGATTCTGGGACTTGTAGTCCAAAAACACACCTCCGCAGTTCAAAAGGGTTGGATGAGATCTATCTGTGTGTGTGTGTATCTGTAGTCACTGAGCTCCCTTTCCATACAGTATATGCTTTAAACATATTTGTGTGCATGGGTAACAACTCCACAATTGGCAACTTCTCTAATTTTGATGACAGTTCCCAGAATTCCTCAGAAAGCACGGCCATGGGGGGGGGGGAATTCTGGGAACTGTCTCCCCAAAAGTAACGTTTCCACGTTCCCCACGAACTACTTCCATGCCCTCCACGGGGCTGGAAGAACCTCCAAGGGCGACTAGGCCCCAAGCCCCTTGTTGCCTACGCGTCGCCGTGGCAACGCCTCCCCTTCCCGGCAGCCCCTCCCCCGACTTCTCCTTCCCGCACCATCTCTTCCCCTCCGCTCCGCCTCTCTAGCTCCTCCCTTCTCTATGGTACCCTTCCATCTCCCTCCCTCCCTCCCTCCCTTTCGCGGTCTCTTCCGTCCAATCCTTAGCGGGCGAGGAGGAGGAGGAGACAGCTGAGCCAATCAGCGGGCGGGGTGAAGTTAGCGGGAAGGAAAGCGGAGAGGGCCAAAAACAACGGGGCGAGCGCGCGAGGAAGGGAAGAAAGCGGGTCGGGTGGATGGGCCAATGGCGTCTCTGGCACGCTCCTCCTCCTCCTCCTCCCTCCGGCCGGCGAGTCGAGGGCGCATGCGCGGAATGCGCCGAGAGGGGAGGGGGGAGGACAGTGAGCCCGAGGAGGGGGAGGAAAACAAAATGGCGGCGGCGTGTTAGTGGCGGCGGCGGCAGGAAGGCAAGGCGGCTGAAGGTTGCGGGAGGGGGGAGGGAGGGGAGCGGGGGGGGGGAGCTCCTGCAGTCTGTCCCCCCCCCCGAGGCCTCGACGTCCCCCTCGGAGGTCCTGGCCGGAGAGCGACCCTGGAGCTCCAGGAGGCCCCCCTCCCCTTCTGGGGGGGGAATCACAGAGACCGACCCCCCCTCAGTTTCCCTCAGGGAGGGAGGGAGGGGGTGCTTTTGGGGTCTGAGGGGGGGGCTTTCCTGCCCTTCTCTGCCCTCGGCGGGGGGGGGGACACCAGGAGGGGGCCCGCCTATAGGGAGAGTGATTTCTCTCTCTCTCTCACCTATAGAGTGGGCCCATGCATAGATATAGAGAGAGATGTGTGTCTTGGGGGTGGGGGGTCTATATAGGTCTATACAGGGGGGGGGTGAGACCCTGATGTTGGGAAAGTGTGAAGCCAAGAGGAGAAGGGGACGACAGAGGACGAGATGGCTGGACAGGGTCATCGAAGCGACCAACATGAATTTGACCCAACTCCGGGAGGCAGTGGAAGACAGGAGGGCCTGGCGGGCTCTGGTCCATGGGGTCACGAAGGGTCGGACACGACTTAACGACTAAACAACAACAACAACAACGGGGGTGGGGGGTTATATATCTATTAGGGCTATGAATGTACACTCACACACACACAGAGACAGGTACAACCCTTCTCCACCCCTCCCCGCGCACACACACCCTCCCCGCGCACACACACACCCTTCCCCTCGCTTTACTTCTCAGGGGAAGGTGTGAGATGGGGGGGGGTTTCCTGGAGAGCAGGAGGAAGAAAGGGGGTGAAGGGCTGGGTGTGTTTTCCAGAGGGGGGAAGTTTCCATTAAAAAGGGTTGTAAAAAAAAGAGGGTTTCTCTTTCCTTGACACAGACCCCAGAAGGGGTGCGAATCCTGAATTGGGCCAAAAAGTCACTTCTGTTTCAGTGGAGGGGGTGTGTGAGACAAGTCCCCATATGTTAATTCACTCCTTTGTTACTGGAGAGGGGGTTTAGCTCTCTGTGTCCTGTTCCTTGACTCCCTTTTATTTGTCAAGCAGGTTAATTAGCCCCCTTGATTCAACCCTTTAAAAAAAAACACGTTTGGGTGAGTAATTGGTGACTCTCCTTATTTTTAATGGGGCTCCTTTTCAAAACGATTTCAAAATTGTGTATGTGGAGAGTGGTGGAGAGAGTCAATTAACCTCTGGCTTTCTTTCTCTCTCTTTTTTTTTCCAGGGGAAATACCAGTTAGTGACACGAATTGAACCAGGGAGATTTGGCTTGGCTCACTTTTGAAAGGTATTATGGAACTTATGAAGTCCTTTCCTTAAAGTTTTCTTTTGGGGGTTGGGGTTGGTAGAACTGATTTCCCTTCTGGGTGAAAAAAAACTCTGCAAGTTTTGAAAGATGGATCTGGTTGTCAGCAGAGGAGATTCCCTTCCCTCCTCTGTCCCCTTTTCTAAAGGGGAAAAGACAACAACCTTTCATTAGCAAGAAAAAATTGCTCTGCTACCCCACCCACCCATTCAACTTTAATTTCCCCTCTTGATGTGGGAAGAAAAAGTGTGTATAGTATATTTGAGGCATGTGTATCTGTCAGTTGATGTCCTTTGCTCTTTCATGAGCTAGAGAAGCTTCTGAGGAGGGGGGAGAACCCTTATTTCCTGTTGTTTTTAAAAATGGTCACTTTTTGTTCCTCCCTATTAGTGTCAGGGTTTTCTTTTCCCTGGCTGTTGCACAGAATTGTCATTTTGGCATCTTGCTGCAGAGCCAGAGACTGAGAGTTCGATTCCCCACTGAGCCTTCTTGACAAGGGCTGGACTTCATGGTCCTCAAGGGGTTCCTTTGAGTTGTTTTATTTGGAATAAAATATCTCCATCTTGTATTGCAAAAGAAGCCGTAGCTCTTTCACGGAACCGTTTATGTGGGCTCTCTTGCCAGACTGAGATACATGTAAAGTTAGCAAGGAGGCTAGGTCATTCCCCCCCACCTTGTGCTTGGTGTTAGAAAGCACAATTTAAGGCTCCTTGTATCTGTCTGGCTGGTGATCTTGTCAAAAACTGGGGAGTTCTGAGGTTCAAGAAGAAAGAAAGAAAGAGAGAGAGAGAGAGATACAGTAAGTAAGTGCCCATTTAGGGGTTGGAAAGAGGTGAGGGGTGGTATTAAAAAGGGGCACCTACCCATCCATATTTTCCCCACTGCTTCAATAGGTGCCTTCTTCACCAAATGTCAATGTGTTGGAATTTTTCCATTGCCAGTTTCCCTTTTCTCCTGCTCATGGTAAATATAAGTAACCCTTGAACCTTGTGGATTCCTGAATGTCATGTTTGTTTCCCCTGGCTGGGAAGGAAGAACAAACATAGGTACGTACATCTGTCCATGGGTATTCAAAACTTTCTGTAGCAAGATAGATCAGGAGTTAATTGGTCTTTTTTTGAGTGGTGCTTCTTAAAGTCTAGCTCTGCTGAACTGCTGTTTCAAAGGAGGTTTGGCCAAGATTAGGATCCCGAGTGGCTCTTTCTCTTTCTTCCAGGGGAGTGGCTTAATCTGGAGGACTGTGTAAATCGCTTCACCTTGCTTCACAAAAAAAACACCCTCTCCTGCCGTTTGGGGGGCCAGCACGGAGTCGGAGTCGACGTGGGTGGGGTTTGCGCTGCCTGCCTTGATCCCTGACGCAGTGGGGTGACACATCATGTGTCAGATAGACCCCAGGTGGTTGAAGGATGCCCCTGGAAGGATCTACTAGACACGGAAAGCCTCAAACTTTTGCCAAGGGTGAAAGAGAAGCCGTCGAGAACAGCGTTGACGATTCCTTTAAAGAGACTTGGTTCCAGTTGCCCAACGGCTGAGAAGACCCTCGGGAGAAGGCCCGCCTGGGCGGAGAGAGCAGTGGGAAGGCCGGGCCGGGGTTCGTTTCTGCACGGGGCCATTTGGAAACGAGAGCCGCCTTTTGTGGCTGGCGATGGAGCACCCTTACAGAGACTAGTTGGCTGTTTTTCATTTCTGACGGGGTCAGTCTTTTAAAGATGGCATAGATCTCGAGGAAACTGAAGAGGAGAACAGCCGGCGTTGACCCAAAAGGCTGGGAGCAGCGAAGCAAGATCAAAATGTGAAGGCTGTGACTTGTCAACGTAAGAAAAACAGCTTTGTATGATCGCTTCCCCCCCCCCCCCCCTTGTGCGCACACACTCTTTCAAAAGAGACACTATAGTATTGAAACAAGGTGCTGGATTTGCGTAGGACCTTCTTGGCTGAACAGAAAAGTTCTCATATGCTTTTTGGGTTGTTGTTTTTTTTTTTAATTTTTAAATTAAACTGTTTGTACAATCTTCTGGAAAACGTACGGACTTACCTCCATTGAACTTTCTGTTCCTCCCCTCCAAAAAATAAAACAAATCTAAATTTAAAAAAGTTGGGAGTAAAAGGGAGCCTTGGATACGTCAGAAACTGGATTGATCAATCTTCGGCGCACGCTTCGGCTTGGGCGGGGTTTTTTGTTTTGTTTTGTTTTGTTTTTTACTCCAAAATGGATCTGGAACCCCAGCAACTGGGCATGTTTGTGGAAAGCGAGTTGATGTCGGTGGGCATGGACACCTTTATCCACCGCATCGACTCCACGGAAGTGATCTACCAGCCTCGGCGGAAAAGAGCCAAGCTCATTGGGAAGTACCTGATGGGGGATTTGCTCGGGGAAGGCTCTTACGGCAAAGTCAAGGAGATGCTGGACTCTGAAACCCTCTGCAGGAGAGCCGTCAAGATCCTGAAGAAGAAGAAGCTGCGGCGGATCCCCAACGGAGAAGCGAATGTCAAAAAGTGAGTGTTTCCGGGGGGGGGGGGGTTCGCCGGAGCCCATGCCATCCAGAAACTGGGCCACGGTTTCTCCAGCATTGCAGGGTGGGCTGGTGGACCTCGTTCTCCATCGTCCTGGAAGGTGCTGGGCTGCGGGAGGCCAGGGAGCACCACAAGAGGTGAAGTGTGGAGGTGAAATTGCCTGGGACCCGTGGAGAAGAGTTTCTAGAGGGGGTGGTGATGGGCCATCAGGTCACCTCAGACCCCATGAAGGAGTGACCTCCAAAATGTCCTGTCTTCCCTAGCCCAGACTCAGGGCGGTGGCTTCCTTGAGGGAGTCAGTCCGTCTTGCAGTTGGGGGGGGTCTTCCTCTTCCTGCTGCCTCCCATTTTGCTAAAATGCAGCCCTCTGAAAGCGAGCCCTAGCGGGTGGCGCCTGCGGCAAGGACTGCTGAGAGGTTGTGCCGTTAGCCACCATAGCCCATGGTGAGGAATGCTGGGGCTTGCTATTCAGAACCCGCTGGAGGGCTGCTCTTTGCCCCCCCCCCCCCCAACTTTAGAGGTAATAATTCGGGCAAGAACTCTGTATAGGTCTCCCCTTCTTCAGGCACCCATGGGGTGGTCTTTAGGCCTCACTGCTTCTCTCTCGGCCTCACCTTCCCAGTCTGTAAAATGGACGGCCAGACCACACTTTGCGTAACCGAGGGGTTGCAGAAAGAGGCCGAAAAACGGTTGGGCTTTGTCCGCGTGCAGTTTCCCTGGAAACACCAAAGGGCCCTGGTTGTTCACATGCCAAACACTTGCAAACAAGGATATTCCTCTCGTGTGCGGTGTCTGGCTTGTGCCTTATAAAGCAAGCCCATAAATCAAGGGCAGGTTTCCCCCCATGGTGACCTTTTGGAGGGGGGGATGGGATCCTGTGATTGTGCCACAGCCACAGACTGCGAGCCCCCCCCCCCCCCGCCTCCCACCTCCTCACCGTGTTTACTTTCTGGTGCTTGTTCTGTTGGGAACCGAAGGAGTAGAAAGGGTTTCAGGGAGAGCCACAGGGAAAAGCGGGGATGAGAGAGAGCCGAAGGCGGGGGCTTTATCGGCACGACAAGTCAAACAGTTGCTGGTTTAGAGGAGGGGAAAAAACAGCAGCCCAGTGGCTTTGGATGGGTGTCCTGATGGCATGGCTGGGCTGGAGATGGTGAGGCCTGCCTTGATGGTGTACCGTCCCTTGGCAAGGGGTCAGTCCGGTAGGTCCTCTCGGACAGAGGTGGGAAAACCCTTAAACCTTCCAGATGTTTTGTGTTGCCACTTCATTGTCTCTTGCTCTCAGCCCTGTTTGGGGGGGGGACTCAAGAGGCTGAAACTTCTGGTGGGCCGAAGGCCTTCCTGTTTGGGATGCTTGAGGTCACATTCTGCGCCTCGAAAAGCTGTCCCTGGGGTTTTTCGAACGATGGGGCCCCAAACCCGTCTGTCCCAAGAGCCTCGCCTGTGATGAGCCCGGGCAAGTGGGAAGCTTTGTCCCCTGTGGGTGAAGAGGCAGGGTGTAAACATAGGAAGCACGACCTTCCACCCTTGCCTGACCCCACAGACCAGGACCTTCTGCGGTCTTGTTTCTCTCCTGCAAGGACCTGGTGCTAGTGACGGACGTCAAGGTTTTTTTAAAAAAACAGACCCGCTTCTCCAGGATTGGGCTCGTGTGTGGCTACCTGGTGGCCCCAAGCCCGGTTCCCCAGAGGTCCTGCCCTGTTTGGAGGGGAGCAGCCAGGAGAAGGGGTGCCCTGTTCTTGGCAGCCCGTAGAGGCAGAGGGAGGTGGTGGACGGATGTGAGGTGGTGGGGGCTCTGCTCTGTGTTTGATGCAAGGTGGAGGGCAGCAGAGGGGGAAGACGGCAGAGAAACAGGCAGGCAGGTGATAAGAAGGAAAGGCCCGGGGGAGAGGTCTCTGAGCAGGTGATTTGTCCAGGAATGGTTGTGGACCCGCTTTCTACAAACCGCGGGTCAGGCACCCTCCACAGTCTGCTTCAGGCTGTCCAAGGGATCCGTCAGGAGATTCGGATCTGCCTCCTACCCATCCTTACCGCTTGGCCCCGGCTTGTATTAAGTTTTCCTGCGTCCGGGAGAAAGAAGGCATGCGCTGCCTTCCGCTTCCTGCTGTCCGGCTTTCCTCCGCCTTGAAAGATGGCGGGCCCTGTTGTCCTGGTGGTGAAATCGGGGCGAGGAGTCTTCTTGGGTTAGCCCCCCTGGCATTCCCAACTAAGGGGTGACGGAGGCAGCATCCTGAAACCGAGACAGAAGCTCGGCTTCCAGGTTGGAGAAAGGAGTTGGCAGGGCCCCCCCCCCCCTGAGAAATGGGGGAGCGGCAGAGCAGTGGGAAGGGAGGCTTTGTGGCTTTGGTGTCCTGCCCCCCAGTTGCTGGGGGCTTTGGATTTCCTCAGGGCCCTTTCCCAGTGGAACTAAAACAGCACCCCCTTTCTTGAGGCAGGTGTTAGGTTCAGTTTCCCCCCCAAGTCAGCAGCTTCCAGTCCCTTTGGCGGCTCACGTCTGGTTTAGGAAAGCTGCCGGCCCTACTGTTTGCAAGCCACCACTCCACATCGTACTTTTAAATATCTGAGCAAGGGGCTCTTTGCGCGCGATCAGTGTGACCCGTTTTGCCCCTGCCGAATCAAGACAAGGGCAGCCAGTTTTCGATCCGTTAAAAGCAAAGTTGCTCGTTGACCGGCAGGCCTTTCATTTGAGCTGGGCCTGAGAGTCTGGGCGTGAACCCCCACCCGGGCAGTTGTTCTGCCGGCCACCAAGCTGCGTCGGGTCTGCGCTCTGCGGCGTGTGAAGTGTGTGGTGTTCAGCAGCCAGTACAGGGTGGTGTGGCTGAACCCAAGCTCAGGGGCCGTGGTTCACGGCCTTGTGCTTTCCCCCAGCTTTTAAAGTTGCCCGAGAGGAATGCCAGGGGGTGGGCTGTGCTTTGCTGCTTCTCCGTGTTGATGGCCGGCATAGGGAAGAAATTGGGGGGTGCAGGTGGGGGGGGGGAAGAAACAGCTTCAAAACTCAACCTGTTCCAGTGTGTTGATCTCATAGTGGCTCACTAGCTGCCCCAGAAAAACCTACAAGGAGCGTATGAGCAGGGGTTGAGGTCTCTCTGGCTGCGGAGCCAGGGGTTGGGAGTTCAAATCCCCCTCTGGGCCTCCTTGACAGGGGTTGGACTGGATGATCTTTAGGGGTCCCTTCCAGCTCTGCCGTTCTAAGATGATGACAATGATGCTGATGCTGTGACATGGAAACACACTGCCTGATATTGCCATGACTAGTAGCCCCTGATAATTCTGTCTTCCATGGAACTACCGTTTGTTCTCAGTTTCTGATGTCATTAAGTCAAGCCATTCTCCAAAAGAGGATCATAAACCACTTTTGAGTACCATCTAGCGTAGCCATGATGATGATGATGATTTCCTCAGCGCGGCAGCTAAACATGAACCTTGCTTGCGCAAATAGACATCTGACAGTGTTTGGCAACTTAATCCCCACAACCGCCCTGTGCCGAAGGCCAGAGGGAGGGAGAGGGAGGGAGGGAGGGAGACAGCAGGACCGGAGTTTGAATCCAGGTCTCCTGGATCTGACTGTAGCCACTCTACCACGCTCTTCTTCTTCTTCTTTTCTCCTTCCCAAACCCTCCACTCTTGAGACGGTGTAGGTGACCTCGTGGAGAGGGAGGGAAACATCCCCTGACCCCCACTTCCCTCCCCACCAGGCCCCTCGCTTCCCGGTCATCTGTGAGAGGCGAGCTTTGAAATTTAGTCCAAAGGAGTTCCCCTGACCCGACCGACAGGTCAGCCTTTTCTAGCTTGCTTCATTCCCCACCCACCCCCATCCCCATCTGTGGGTTTTGTGTTTTTTTGCCTCCGGTCACCTCTAGCCAAAGTCAAGTATCTTGGCATTTTGTTTATCGGTTTATTTCATTTTATTTCTATCTCCACTTCCCCCCCAATTCAGGAACCCAATGTGGCTTAAAAAGGGAAGCTAGCCCCTCACAGAGGACGGAAAGCTTTAAAGCAAGACCTGGTGTGGAGACAAACAGAGAAGATAATAAATTAAAAGATTAACAATGCTATGAAATGTATTAGTATTAAATAATGACCTGTCAAGTCAGTTCTGAGGTATGGCAAGCCCTTTCCTTCCCCCCGCCCCCGGGGTTTCAAGAAAGATTCCTCAGAAGTGGTTTCCCCTTCCCTTCTTCTGGGAGGGGATCCCTGGGACGGTGCAGCCTGCCCAAGGCCACCCAGGCTGGCTCTTCTCCCGAGAGGCACCGAGGGGGAATTGAACTCCCAACCTCCAGCCCTGAGCTCTCCAGCCATCAATATTATTAATGGGGTTATCGTTGAGGGCATTAGGAGGGGGCCTGGTTTAGGGAAGGCTGCTGCAGAAGGCGATGTGTCTAATTCTGCATAAAGTACATCTAAAGATCTGCCTAGTGATTCTGCTTGTTCTGCCGGGGCTTCGGACACCTTGTTTAAAAAAAAAAAACCCTGGACAAATTGGAAAAAAGAACAGTCTGTCCTTCTTCCACCAGTTGGGCGGTGAAGAAATGATATTTATTTTATTTAAAATATTTTTGTCCCGCCTTAGGGATCACAAGGTGGCTTTGCATCATTAAAAGACAAATTTTAAAGCTAAAAGCAGCAAGTCTACAAATACTGAAAAGGACCAAACGAATACCACACTAAAAAAAAAAAGGTAAACAACAGCAACACCAAAAACACATTCCAAGCAGCAAAGGCACAGCTTTTAAGAATCCCACTTGGGCAGTCGATTATTAACTAGGAAGAGGATTTTTTTTATTTTTTGTTTTTTGCGTGTGGATTCAGTTCTGTTCCGTGAAATGGCCCTCCTGCTCATTTCTGACACCTCTCTCCAAGCTCTTGGGGAGTCCACGTTAAAAAAAACCAACAACCCAGAAAAACCCTCGTAAATCCTGCAAGCTTCAGGCCTTCCGTATCTTTTTATTCTTCTAGCTTTTGAAGATGTTATTCTATTTTAAGAATTTATCGAGCCGCTCCCAACAGCAGGTGAAGCGGGGAGGCAGAGACGTCCGAAAGCCTACAGAGGTTGGTAGCTCTGGAACCCTTCCGATGGCCCGGCTTCCCTGCCTCTCAGAATAAAACGGAGACGTCAAATCTGCCGGGCTGCTTTTCAGAAGTGGAAGGAGAGGCAGTGGGGCGACGCTGCGTTGGGTGGATTTTGCCCGGCCTCAAAGTGGACAGCCCGCCCGCCCACCAGCCAGGTGGCCTGGGTGGGGAATGCACCTCCTTGGGCAGGAAAGGTCCTGGGCCCGATGCTTCAGTCTCCCTGTAAATAAACGGATATTGTAGAGAGAATTTAAACAGATGTTGCAAAAGCATGGCTCGTATCGTGCGGTTGGGGTGGGACGGGACTCCACAGGTTCCTGGTCGACTCCACTGGCAGCCGATCCGTGGTTTCCAGGCACCCTTCAAAGTGCCGGTCCTGACCTATAAAGCCCTCTTTGGGTCCGAACTCTCTCAAAGACGGTGCCTCCCTTTGCGTGCCTGCCTGGGCGTTAAGATCATCACGGGAGGCTTTCCTCTCGGTCCCACCACCTTCACAGGTCCGTTTTGTGGGCACCCGGGAGAGGAGTCCCTTCTTCTTGGCGGCTGCTCCTTGAGACTCTGGAACTCCCTCCCACTGGAGGCCCGCCTGGCCCCATCTGGGCTCTCCTTCCGCCGGCAGGCCAAGAAGACCTTCCTCTCCAGGCAGGCTTTCCCTTTAATGACCGCCTACCCCAGAGGGTTTTTTTTTAATGGATGGTCGGTCCTTACGGCTTGGAAAGTGTTTTTGGTGTGGCTGGTGTTTACCGTTTCTTAGCTGATTCTTCTTAGCATTTGTATAACTTACTGTTTTTAGCTTTAAATGTTGAAGCCACTTTGTGGTCCTGTTTAAGGAGAAAGGTGGAGTAAAAATATTTTGAAAGAAGGAAAGAAAGAAAGAGCGAAGGAAGGAAGGACTGAAGGAAGGAAGGAAGGAAAGAAAGAAAGAAAGAGATGAAATGCTGGCTCCTGCTTCCTCAGTAGACTTGGGACCAGTCTCCGGTCTCGGTCCATGCGAAACGCGAGGCCCTTCAGAAGCCCCCACCCGGTTTGCAGGCGGAGGGCTTGCGCGGTGGGGCTTTCCTACGTTCGCCCAGGAGAAGGAGAAATGCTTCTAACAGCTTTTGAAGCATTAGCCGAGCTTGTGGCACCGCTCAGCTTTTTCCTCTTCCCTGCAAGGGCGGTGGGTTGGTTTCGCTGTTTCCCGGCCACCTTCACCATCCCCTCTACCTAGTACCTAGCTAGGGCGGTGGGTCCTAACCTGGGGTCCCCAGATGTTCTTGGACTACCGCTCCCAGGAATCCTGGGCCGGCACAGCGGGTGGCGGAGACTTCCCTGAGTTTTAGTCCAGGAACATCTGGGGGACCCCTGGGCTCTAGGGGTGGGTTGCTGAGGGGGGTGGAAAGGCATCCTTAAAAAAATAAAAACCAAGTGGAGAAATTTGGACATCATTCTGCAAAGGGGGGCTTGCTGTTTCTGCCGGCGGCCCCAGAGAGGACCGCACCGTTCAAGGCAAGAGATGGCGAGGCCGACAACTTGAAACCTGGCCTGCTTGCTTAAGCCACCCTCGCAAATTATTCTTTTTTTTTTTTACTTACGGGATTTCTATCATGCCCTCCTCCTCCTTCTCAGAACCGGAGCACGAGGTGGCGCAGAGTATAATAATGATCTTAAAGAGCAGATGGTGATACAAAGCTGGCCCCCTTCTGCTAAAAGAGACACGGTAAGCCAAGTGCACCGGAGTGCAGTTGCACGAACCAACTGCACTCCGGTGCACTTCAGTTGGTGCGTGCAACCGACTTGCATATCGCCAGGGCGTTCGTGCTGATCGGCCCTTTGGACGTTTATGGCCAGGGTTCATGAACGCGGCTGTCCTTTTCGTCCGTCACTTTGTTCTGTGACACCCCAGAACCAGAACCCGCGAGCGTCACAGCCGGTGGCTGGAATCGCGTGCCCCGTGCCTCTGAAAAAGTGTCCCACGTCTGTGAAAGGTCTGGCCAGATCAAACTTGGTCATCTTCCAGGTACCACAAGACTCTTCATAGGAGAGAAAAGACATGATACACATGAAAGCAGATTAACCTCGGGGTTTGGCCACCTAGGTAGACACCAGGAGTTCACGATCGGAGACATGGCATGAGCTGGAGGCGCGGAGCGCACGAGCCGGCCGTTAAAAATTTTGGGCAAGGTGCCTCAGCCTTGTCTGCCGTTTGGGCAGGATCCTTCCCAGGCCCTCCTCCCAGCGTGCAGCCTCAGCACCTGGGCCCGTCCTCCTGCCGGAGAGGACCCGCGGGGCGATGCTCCCTCCCCTGGGAAGATCCAGGCGCCCTTCGCCTCCCTGCGGTTCTGAATCAGGAGGGCTGGTTCCAAGCAGAGCTGCCTTCTCCTACCGGATCAAGTCTCTGGTCCATTGGGTTCAACGTTGCGCCCACTGACCGGCAGCAGCAGGATTTTCAGAGATTGCGTCTTTCTCGGCCCTTGTGAGGAGACAGCCGGGGTTGAACTTGGGTTTTTTCTCCCTGCAAAGGTTTCCACCGTGGCGGGGGTGGCAGAAAGAGAAGAATCTGACCAGCTTCACTCTCTGGCCTGCCGTGGGTCTCCTGTTTCCGGTCTCTCCTGTGCCTTTGGCTGTTTTCATGAATGCTCCCCCACTCGCCCTTTTCCTGGACGTTCTTCCTGGATATTCATGGTTTTTCTTTCCACCGAACGATGTTGTTTGTCTGAGAAGCGTTTCGCAATTTCGTTCTAACCGACACTCTAACCACTAACCATGCTGGCTCTTAGCAGTCTTACGAGCCTCCTGAGATTTGCAGAAGTATTAGAAAAGGGGGCAGAAACCCATGCCGTTGGGTGCGTGCGGGGTGTTTGGGAAGAAGAGCCCCACGAGGACGGAAGGGTTGAGCGTCATGGAATGTGGAAAGGAGAAAGCTGAGCGGAGGGCAGAAAAGTTGGTGTATTTTGGACCGGCTCTCCAGTAGGTCTCGAGTTCATCTGGCAAGGGGCTGAGGAATTCTGGGACTTGTAGTCCAAAGGATCTGTTTTCCAGGCTCTGGGAGAGGGGGAGCCAAAGGTTAGGGACTGGAATCAGAAGGCTTAGAACTGCTGTGGAGCCAGAGGTTGGGAGTTCGATTCCCTCCACCGTGCCTTCTTGACAAGGGCTGGATTTGGTCGATAGGGCCCCTTCCAGCTCTTCCCTGCCATGATGATGGTGATGATGTTCTATCCATGACCCTAATAAGCTTAGGTCTCTGGCTGTGGAGCCAAAGGTTGGGAGTTCGATTCCACCTACGGTGCCTCCGGGATAGGGGCTGGACTTGATGGTCTTTAGGGGTCCCCTTCCAGCTCTGCCGGTCTAAGATTCATACTAGAATGCTCTGTACACCGACGTTTTTGCAGATTCCCCTCGTATCTACTTAAATAATTGCATTAAATAGCACACTGCTCCTCCTGCAGTGTCTCCGTGGGCCTTTCTTCCGAAATAATTTTATTATAATGAAAATATTTTTATTGTATTATAATGGAAACATGTAATTGGATTAAAAAAATAATTCTTTTTAATATAGTGAAAGTAGTTCTTTTTAACATAAGCCGTCTGTAGGCACTGTACTGGAGAAAAGCTTTCTGCCCTGCCCGGGAGAGGAAGCGTTTCTTCTCCTATAGCTCATCTTTATCCCAAGCCAAAAAGCAGCTTTCTCTAGGATTCTCCCCAGGTCCTGCCACCAGGTCCAGATTTAATGGATGCCTGGAAAGTTTTTGAAGGACCGTTTGAGTCGCCAGTGTAAAGTTAGGTCTTTTGATACTCCCTCTTCCTTTGGGAATGATTAACTTTTTGTGTTTTCTTAAAATTGATTTTTATTATTATTATTATTTTTTAAAAAAGAAATCAATTTAAAAAGATGGCCTTTTTTGTTGTTGTTTTTTTACAACGTGCAGCTGCAGAAGTGGCTTCCATGGTTTGCTGGCTTGTCCACCAGCAGCGCCCCAGGCCCAGTCGCCCTTCCGCAATCCCAATAAGATTCTGGCGATCTGTTAGGATAATCTTAGCGCTGGGACGGTCCCCTAGGGATCCTTCCAGTCCAGCCTCTTTCAGGGAGGCGCAGTGAGGGGGGGGGGAAGGGATTCGAACCCCAGACCTGAGCTCTCCAGCCGTCTCTTGTAGATGGGAATCGAGGCTGGGGAGTGCGGTCGGGGTTGGAGGCCAACCGGCCTGTGGACGCTGCCCCAGCCTGCCTTGTCTGCTGCTTTTAAGTTCCTTGGTGGTGGTGGTGGTGGTGGGGGAAGCAAGGGAGACCCACCCTCAAAATCCAAGCAGCCTCTCTGAGGGCGGGCGGCTGGGGTCAGCTCAGGCCGGCTACGAGCCTTCCAGCCGGTGAGCAGAAACATTTTCCTAGCATGAGGAGAAGGTTTGTTTTCCCTTCTTGTGGCCCAGCCCGTCTTTTCTTTCTGGCGGATACGGCCATCTGGCCGGGCCTGGCGAGGGTCCAGATCCCTGCGTCCTGCCCCGTCACGGTGACAGTAAACAGAAGGGGCGAGTCCTTGCGTGAACCTCTCAGTGATAACAGGCAGGGGTGA
Organism: Intellagama lesueurii; assembly: GCA_037013535.1. NCBI lineage: Eukaryota > Metazoa > Chordata > Lepidosauria > Squamata > Agamidae > Intellagama > Intellagama lesueurii. Next base: position 6,338,716 of record JBAJHW010000020.1, read on the forward strand.
AGTGTGCCATCGCTCCTCCCCTTCCCCAGGCAAACATCTTCGCTAGGAAGCAGGCGACGAACCTTAGCTGGACTGCACGGGGAGGTCCTGCTTTTAAGATGTTGTTGTTGTTTAGTCGTTTAGTCGTGTCCGACTCTTCGTGACCCCATGGACCAGAGCACGCCAGGCCCTCCTGTCTGCCACTGCCTCCCGGAGTTTGGTCAAATTCATGTTGGTTGCTTCGATGACCCTGTCCATCCATCTCGTCCTCTGTCGTCCCCTTGTCCTCTTGCCCTCACACTTTCCCAACATCAGGGTCTTTTCCAGGGAGTCTTCTCTTCTCATGAGATGGCCAAAGGATTGGAGCCTCAGCTTCAGGATCTGTCCTTCCAGTGAACACTAAGGGTTGATTTCCTTCAAAATGGATAGGTTTGTTCTCCTTGCAGTCCAGGGGACTCTCAAGAGTCTCCTCCAGCACCACAATTCAAAAGCATCAATTCTTCGGCGCTCAGACTTCTTTATGGTCCAGCTCTCACTTCCATACATCACTACTGGAAAAACCATAGCTTTGACTATGCGGACCTTTGTCGGCAAGGTGATGTCTCTGCTTTTTAAGATGCTGTCTAGGTTTCTCATCGCTTTCCTCCCAAGAAGCAGGCGTCTTTTAATTTCGTGGCTGCTGTCACCCTCTGCAGTGATCGTGGAGCCCAGGAACGTAAACTCTGTCACTGCCTCCATATCTTCCCCTTCTATTTGCCAGGAGGTGATGCGGCCAGTGGCCATGATCTTAGTTTTTTTGATGTTGAGCTTCAGACCATTTTTTGCACTCTCCTCTTTCACCCTAATTAAGAGGTTCTTTAATTGCTCCTCACTTTCTGCCATCAGAGTGGTATCATCTCCATATCTGAGGTTGTTGATATTTCTTCCGGCAATCTTAATTCCGGCTTGGGATTCATCCAGTCCATCCTTTCGCATGATGTATTCTGCATATAAGTTAAATAAGATACTTAGGAGGAAAGAATTTGGAGAGAGAGAGAGAGATACAAGAATTTAAAGATATCTATCTATCTATCTATCTATCTGTCTATCTATCTATCTATCTATCTATCTATCTATCTATCTATCTATCTATCTATCTATCTATCTATCTATCTTTAAATTCTTGTCACCTCTTCTTGCTACTGCTGGTTAAAAACTTCCTACGATCCGGTAAAATGCATTCATTCATGTGACGGTTTTCTCTCTTCCGACAAGCCGGCGAGTTTTGCTTCTTTCAAGCACGTTTTCCCGCGGAGAATCAGGAACCTGTAGCTCTCCTTATCGGACGTCCAACTCCCATCGGCTCCGGTCCGCTTGACCACAGGACAGGCAGGGGTGATGAGTGGGATAATCCACCGGCTCTCGGGAGGTCTGGCTCCCCTTTGTTCCCCCAAAGGCAGCCCTTCGCAACGCCCTGGCCCGTTTGAAGAGGGCCACCGATCGGAAACCGTTCCTCACACAGAGGGTTCGTTATGCAACCGATACAGTCCTGGTTCAGCCTCTATTTCATGTTGTGTTTATGGCCGTGGCCAAAAAAGAGTTTAAAACGGCTGCTCTAGAGCCGTGGATCCCGGTCTTGGGTTCCCAGATGTTCTTGGTCTAAAACGCCTATCGCCGGCTGCTCTGGCCAGGAGTTCTGGGAGTTGTAGTCCAAGAACATCTGGGAACCAAGGTTGGGGACCAGTGGCCTAAGGGGTCTGAAGGTGTCATCATGTGATTCACTGTCCCTGCCCCGAACCTGGGAAAGAAGTGAGGTTTAGCATGAGGCGACCAACCAAAGGTCACCCTGTGAGTTGCTCGGTCAAGGGAGAATCTGAACTTGGGTCTCTCTGGATAGCCTGATGCTTCATAGATATACATATATATAGGGTGTTCTCCGGAGGCCTTCCTCCAGACCTTAAGGCGGTCGCTTTCGGACAGGCACAGATGTGAAACTGCCCACGCTGGTTGAGCGAGAGTGGTGGAAATGGGGAGCCGGGGGGGGGGGATTGTCTGATCCCCCCCCGCTACCTCTCGCCTGGCATCCTTCATATGCTCAGAGACCCCACTGTCCTTTGGCTCTCCCTTTTCCCACAAAGAAGGCGCTCTGAAAGAGTCACTGGCCAGAAGCATAGAAGATGGCCGCATTCCGCGTCCCACGGTCTTTCGGGAAGAGATCTCGGGAAGAGATGGGCGCCTGGCAGCGTCATGTCCCACCGTGCTGCCCTCTTGGGTGTGGGGGGGGAACCCCACCCGCTGGCCCCACTCCGTTCGAAGCCTCTTCAGCGGCAGGCCTTCCAACCCCTGTGGCGGATGGGTCCCTTTCCACCTCGGAAGCAGTGCAGCCGCACACGGGCGCGCTTGAGAAGGCCAACGGCTGGCAAAGGGGGTGGCTGGCAGAGAACAGAAAGCGCTTTCACCTGGAGGGACCGCGCGTCCTCGAGCCTTCGAGGAGACCGGAGGCAGGCGAGAGAACTGGCTCCCGTCGCGGCCTTGGCACAAAGCGGCTGGGCTCGACACAAAGCGGCTTCCGGGCAGAAACAAGCCCTCTTTCAAATTCTTCACCAGGCCCGTGAAGTTTATTAACAGAAACAAGAGGCTCTCGGGATGATTTGGGACGCCGGGACTGGCTTTCTCTTTGCAGCTGCGAACGCTTCCTGTGGCGCTTTGCCCGTCGCTTCGGAGCAGCGCCCTTTCTTTCTTAAAGCATGTCCGGGCAACTTTGGCCAGGGGGTTGTGTTGCTTTAAAGAAGGAAGCGATCTCTCGGTTTGCAGTGGCAGCAAGCCCCAGGGAGATTAGGAAACTCCGGGCGGGGGGAGAGAGAAAAACCCTGTGTCTGCGGCTTGCCATTCAGTTGGGTCTCCACCCTGTCGTGGGCCTGGTGCACGCAGGTTTATCTGCTCGCTCCTGCTGCAGGGATGTTGCTTAAAGTCAACAGACGTCCAACCCACGTAGCGGCTGCTTCTAACATGTGTTGTGGGTCAGCACAAGGCGTGCGGGGTGGCAGCCCTTTGGGGCGGGTGGGGGAGGATTCGAAAACTGGACGGCCTCCGTCCGATTTGGAGACGAGCACGCCGGATTTGCTTTTTTCAAGAGAATTTTAGGCAAGCTGCCGTGTTCACAAAGAGGTTCGCTCGGCTCCTCTGGAGCAGGGCCGGATCAGCCCTGCCCGTGGATGTGGGACCCTCTCCGGTCTCCTGGGCGCATCCAGCAACGCGCATGCAGGCGCCTTCCAGCACCGCGGCTGGGTTTTGAAGGGTGATTCACTCCTCCTTTGGCAGCTTCTCCGCCGACGGGCCAGCTCGCCTTGCCGTGCCTTGCCTTTTATGGCCAGAGGTCTGACCTGTTCCACTTCAGCACCGCATCCGGCTGGCCTGTTTGTCATTCAGAAAGGAGGCTGAAGAGGAAAAGCGGGCCGCGAACCCCGATGCCTGCGCTGAGCTGGGTTCTCTCAGAGTCGCTTTCCTCTCTCTCATTTGTCCCCTGATTTTTATTATTATTATTATTTTAAGGCAGATTGCCCAGGTGAAGGGAATCATTTCTGCATCTCCTAATGAGTTTTTCCGGGAGAGGAAGCCCATCACCCTCATGGTGAAAGTGAAATATTCTCTACAGGCTGCAGTGCACCCCCTCTCTCTTTCTTTAAAAAACCCTCTGTGCCTTTTCCTTTTGAGCGCCCGCCTTCCTCAAGGGAGGCACCAGCGCCGCCTGAGCGCTTTCGGATCAAAAGCAATGCCCGAGCTTTAACCAAAAAAACAATATTATCTGCCACCTTTTTAAGGGAGGGGGGGGGGGGAAGTACAGTTGGGACCTTTGTCTTGTTCCAAACGAGGAGTCAGGTCTGCAAAAGTCAGAGCCTTTTCTCGCTTTGTTTTTTTTGGGAACGGGGTGCCCAAAGTTTTACGACCGGACATCTCAAGGGACGTTGGGTCTGGCTGCGGAGCCCGAGGTTGGGAGTTTGATTCCCCCACGGAGCCTCCTTGACAAGGGGCTGGACTGGAGGACCTTTAGGGGTCCCTTCCAGCGCGGCCATTCTGCTCTCCTCCTTCTCTCCTGTCGCCGACCGAGCCCCAACGGTCAGCCCGAGCCTTCGCTGGAGGAGGCCTCTGGCTCGGTGAGAGTCCGCTTCCTGCCTCCGTGCCTGCAGCGTGGAAAAACACCGGGGGGGGGGGGTGTCGGCGGGGTGGGGGAGACATCTCTGAAAAAGACAGCCAGCCCCCCCAAAGGAACAGCCGGCGTGTCCCCGCTGGGCGGTGTGGGTCTCCTTGGGTTCTGGCAGCTGAAGCTGCCTCCCGGGGGGCTGCTCTAGAAACCAAAGCACCCCCCCTTCCTCAGTATGAAGGGAATTCCGGCTGGACAGATCCGGGCACCCTTGAGAAAGAGCAGTGGAGAGTAGTGGTCACCATTGCTCCTTTTTGTATCAAGTTGCCGTGAGCGGCTTGGCCAAGGTCAGAGACGGGGTTTTGAACTCGGGACCTTCTGTGTTGGTAGGGCGACTCTTCCTGTCCAGGGAAGGAAGGGGATTCGTTATATCCGTGCCCTGTGTGTGTGTTTTTTTTTCCCCCCCAGTGAGATCCATTTCTGGGCACGATTCAAAGGGCTGGTTTTAAGCTAAAAAGCCCTAAATGGCCGAGATCCAAGAAATCTCAAAGACCGTAGGTCCCATTATGAGCCGGCTCAGGTGCTAAGATCATCACGGGAAGCCTTTCTCTCGGTCCCGCCACCTTTACCGGTGCATCTGATGCGGACATGGAAAAGGGCCTTCTCGGTGGCTGCTCCTTGAGACTCTGGAACTCCCTGCCACTGGAGGCCCGCCTGGCCCCGTCTTGGCTCTCCAAAGGCCTTTCTCTTCAGGCAAGCCTTCCCTTTAATGACCGCCTGCCCCAGAGGGGTTTTTAAAGGGATGGTCGTGCCTTACGGCTTGGAATGTGTTTTTTGGTGTCGCTGTGGTTTCCCATCTTTTAGTGTCGTCCTTTTTTGGTCCTTTTTAGCATTTGTAGATTTACTGTCGCTGTTTACTTTAAATATTGTCTTTGGTCGATGTAAGCCGCCGTGGGTCCTTTTGAAAGGGAAAGGTGGGGTCAAAATATTTTTAAATACATCCGTAAAGTGGATCACGCCGAGAGTGAGAGAAACAGGGAAAGGTGGCTCCAGAGTCACCCAGGGCGCTGCGTGGGTCAGTGGAAACGTGAACCCGGGTTGGTTTTTGTTTTTCAAAATCTTTGGACAGAATTTGAACTCCCAGGCGTGTGTGTGTGTGTGTCAGATTTTTGCCGCCGACAGGCCCCATCCACCCCGTCCTCTTGTGTGTTCATTTTCTCCAGCAAACATAAAATAAGTTTCCAGAAGCAACGATTCACCTTCAGATGAGATATGGGGCTGGTGGGAGGCGGCCGTGTTTACCTTTTTAAAAACGGAGATTTTAATGAAACTTTGACGGGAGCCACCACTTCTGGTTCTGCTCCCTCGCATTTCTGGTGGTCTGGGAGGAACCCATGTGCCTAAAAAGCCGGCCTCCAGAGCTGCCCGCCGGGCTCTCCCCATCAGGGCATTTGAGTTTCGGAGACAGAGATGAATAGCCGTGTAGAAATATTTCTCATACAGGACTCAAAGGTGCCTTATATGTACCCTAAATAAGGGTGGAAATAAGGATTTTCCATAAATAATGGTTTGTTGGTTGGTTATGTTCGTGTTGGGATGTGGTGGCGCTGCGGGTTAAACCGCAGAAGCCTCTGTGCTGCAAGGTCAGAAGACCAGCCGTCCTGAGATCGAATCCACGCGACGGAGTGAGCTCCCGTCGCTTGTCCCAGCTCCTGCCAACCTAGCCGTTCGAAAGCATGTAAAAATGCGAGTCGATAAAGAGGTACCACCACGGTGGGAAGGTCACGGCGTTCCGTGTCTAGTCGCGCTGGCCACGTGACCACGGAAACTGTCTTCGGACAAACGCTGGCTCTACGGCTTGGAAACGGGGATGAGCACCGCGCCCTAGAGTCGGACACGACTGGACTAAATGTCAAGGGGAACCTTTACCTTTACCTATGTTCGTGTATCCAGTCAACTCCAGGCAGGGGCACACGGCTTACAATCCTCCCCATGTTATACAGTAGGACCACCACCATCCCATCCGTGGGATCAGTATCCACAGATTCACATGTCTGCTGCCTGGAAATATTAAATAAAACCCCCCAGAAATATGTATTTGTATGTATTTCCACGGAGTAGCTACCAGAAGCTGCCACTGGAGAGGGATAGAGAGCATGCTATGTATAGGTTTCGCTATTTCCGCTGTTTTCGGCATCCGCAGGAGAGGGGGGGGCTTGGAACCAGACCCCCCACCCCCAGTGCAACCCTTCTGTGCTCTGAACAACCCGGTGAAGTAAGTCCGCCTGTCGGAGAGCAACTGATCCGAATTCCCCTGGTCAGCTTTGTGGCTAAGGGAGAACCTGGATCCTGCTGGTCCCTCTTCAGGGCAGTGCACCCCCCCCCCCCCGACAAGGCTGCCCTTTCTCTCGAGAGCGGGTATTTAATCCTGCCTCTCCTTTTTCTTTTTAAATCCTCACAATCAGTCGACGGGGTAAGTCATGCTGATTTTGCGCCCCTCGCCCAGTGAGCTTTCGGGCTGAACAAGGATTTTAAACCTACCTCCCGTGGACCATCATTCAGGACTGCTTGTTTGGGGCTGTCTGTGGCGATCGTGGGGGGGAGGTCTTTCTGGGCTTGGGGAGAAGCATCCCCTACTCCTGCCTTTGCTAGTAGAGCCGGGGGGGGGGGGGAGTCTGCATCTATATTGGGGCATTCTTGAAGTACATCTGAGGACAGATGTACAGAGGAGGGGGAAAAAATCTGTTCTCCATCACCCCAGAGGTCAGGACGCTCCACAATGGGCTCAAGCGACAGGAAGCCAGATTTAGGCTGAATCTCAGGCAAAACTTCTGAACTGTTAGAGCAGTACGACAATGGAAAAGAAAAACAGAGGGGGGACAGGAGAGCGCCCTTCAAAGACTTGGAAGAGGTTGTTCTACAGAGGAGGGGCAGGATCTGTCCTCGATCCTCCCAGAGTGCAGGACGCGCAACCATGGGCTCGAGCGACAGGAAGCCAGATGTGGGCTGAATCTCAGGAAAAAACACCCTGTTCGAGCAGTATGAGAACGGGAACCATGACCTCAAGGGGAGGTGGTGAGCACTCCAGCGCTGGAGGCCTTCAGAGGAACAGGGGACCACCCTCTGTTCCGATTTGCGTTGACTTGGATTCCTGCGCTGAGCAGGGTTTTTTGGGACTCGGTGGCCTTCGAGGTTCCCTTCCTACTCCGTGATGCTAGGATTCTATGATGCTAAAAAAGAGCCACCCGGGCAATTAACCCTAACCCTATTTGTCCCGTTCCCTGGGAATTTCAACCCTGGTTGAAGGTGAATTTTTGCATGTGGGGTTTTTTTGTGTGAGCTGAAAAGTGTAGATAAAAGTTTGGGATCGAAATGGAGCAGGTCACCATACCTTTGGAGGGGGGTCCAAACCGTGTTGGAACGGGACAAGGACCCTGTGATGATTCCACTGGTAAAACAGCCGTTGAAGGAAGGAAGGTAGAATCTAGGTAGGTCCTCTGAAACATTTCCTTGTTCCGTCTTCGGCAAAAGGGGGCCTGTCTCCCAGCCCAGGGACCCCGACGCGTCAGAACGGGCAAGAACAACAACCGATGGAATTTAATTCCATTAAATTGCTTTCATGAGGCTGCTTTCACTGGTGATGGAGTGGAAGGTTGGCTCAGTACGGGTCGTTTCTCTCCATTTGTACATATTTATTTATTTATTTATTTACTTACTTACTTACTTACTTACCTCTCTCCCTCTCTTTGTTTCCAGGGAAATACAACTTCTACGGCGGCTGCGGCACAAAAATGTCATCCAGCTGGTCGATGTACTGTACAACGAGGAGAAACAGAAGATATATCCTTTTCCAGAGTTTATGGTTGTTAACTTTATTGTTACTGTGACCGTAGGTCAGCCCCGTCAGGCATACAGAACTAAAATACCATAACAGATTGTGTAGTATTTATTTACAGGCGGTACAGAGCAGACTAAAATTCAAATGGCAATTAGGTGGAAGTTTCTAATCGGGTTACTGCAGCAATCTAATCATCTGTTTTCTTATCATACCAGGCGCGGCACAGCTTTTTTGCAACCTTAGCTGTAACCTCAGTGGAGGAAGCGGAGAGGAGAGAGACGTGAAATGTCTCGGGTCTCCCTGGATAGTGTTTCAAAATTGTGCGAATCTTGAGAAACTGTGCAGGACTTGTTCCAGTTTTCACCATCCCTGGCTGGCCAGGGCAAAGATGTTGATCATAAGGGAAACATGACTGTCTTCCCTCTAGAACTGCTGGATAGTTCGGGGGATTCGGTCTCTGGCTGCGTAGCCAGGTTGGGAGTTCGAATCCCCCACTGGGCCTTCCAGACAGGGGCTGGACTGGATGACCCAGGGGGTCCTTTCCAGCGCTGCCGTTCCAAGATGATTATTATGATTATTATTATTTTAGAAGCTTCCTATTTCCACCAGGCAGGGTCTGGAGACGGCTTTTCTGTGCCCTGAGCCCTGCTGTGGGGAAGCCGCGCAGACCCCCAGAAATGCCGAGAGGCCCACCAAAGGCAGCCCGGAAGTTTGGCAGAAGTGCATTTCCGGTTTTGCAAAAAAAAAATCAGTGTTTTGGGTTGTTCATCATTGCAGGGAAGGCCCCTGGGAGCCATTGAAAAGGTGAACTGTGAAGTCTCAGAAGAGGAGAAAAAGAACAGGTTGAGTTTTGCATTGCAGTGCTTTGTTGCGCTGGCAAGCGGAGCATCTGGTAAGGTGGGAGTGTCTGCCTTTAGCTTTCAACGTTGTCGCTTAATGATGTGAGCCCCCTTTGGGTCCCTTTTAAGGAGAAAGGCCGGGTAAAAAATATTTCAAAGAAACAAAGCCGGGGACTGAAAGCAGCCTTGGAGGTCACACGTGGCCCCAGACTTGCCCTTCCTTCACCCTGGAGGGGTGAGGGCGGGAACCGTTCTCGGCCTCTTTGGGGCAGTGCGCGAGTTCATCGCAGTGCCCGCGTTCTGCCGACAGAAGGAAGGTCTCCGGGTTAGTTCCTGCCCCCCCCCGGTCAAAATGGGACGGGACAGGCCGGGGTCCCGGGAGGAGGGCGGCCGCCGATCAGGGCCCGGCCGAGAAACGTCACCCCCAGGCGACGCTTCCTTAACTCTGCCTCGCACGTATATGGTGATGGAGTACTGCGTTTGTGGGATGCAGGAGATGTTAGACAGCGTCTCGGAGAAAAAGTTTCCAGTTTTTCAAGCGCACGAGTAAGTAGGGCAGGACTTTCACCCGCGAAACGGGCTTGTTTAGCCTCCTCTCTCTCTCCCGCCACCTTCGACCGCCCAGGTGTTGCCCGGTGAAATTCAATTGCACTTGTTAAAGTCTTTCTTAATATTGTAATAAGGGGTGGTTCTTAGCCTTTAATACCGTGTTGTTGTTTTTAACACTATTATAAGCTGCCTCGGCTCCTTTTGAGGAGAAAGGTGGGGTATACATTTGTAAACAAAGAATTGGCCCTTGCTTTTCCAAAGGTTTGGCCTGTAACGCAGTCTGGAGCGTGGCTTTTGAGGGTCCTCTTTGCCCCCAATATTGAGGACGGTGGAAGTTCTTTTAAAAAAAGAACCCTAGGGTTTCTTTACGCTTTTCTCCAGCCGTGTGCGAAGTTGGGAACTTTAGCCGATGCTTTTTAAAAAACACACACACACACACAAAAACGCGAGCCTGTTAGGAATTCCTGCTTTTTTTTACTTAGGGTTATTTTTAGGATCCTTTTCTCCTCCAGAACCCTTTTGTGAAAATCCGTGTGTGGCTTTAAAAATAAAGAAAATCATTTCTTCAGGATAGACTATTTTCCATTTATAGAACACAGCAGCCCTGTGAGGTGCGGATGAGTGTGTGTTTGTGTGTGTGTGTGTGTGTGTGTGTGAGAGAGAGAGAGAGAGAGAGAGAGAGAGAGAGAGAGTGGACCAAAGTTATAAGAAATCCAGGGGGAGGGCTAAGAAAACCCCGTCTGAAGGCCAGCTTCCCCAAAAGCCCCTGAACTGGCCGGTGATGGAGGGTCAAGGAGAGACGTTGAATAATAATACATTTTGGAAGAGGGCTAGACTCTTGAGCTGAAGCGCTTCCCGCTGCAGCTCTCTGTTGCAGCCCACCCCTTATAACAGCAGCGCTGCTCGGCTTGTGGCTTGTGTTCGACCCTTTGAGCTGCCCAAAGCGCTCAGCCTGTTCTTTCTTGCACTTCCCCCTTACGCCAGCCTTTTAAGGCAGGCACGCTGTGCTGTCCTCCTAATGCGGAGGGAGGGGTTTGGGGAACTGCCCGAGGAGGACCCTCAGGGTGGTGCGGTTTGCCACGTTGGTGCCCGGCAGGTCCTCCGTCGGCGCGTGGTCGGGTCTGCGCTGTTTCCCAGGCGGTCTCCCCTCCCGGTGCCAGCTGGGTCTCAGGTCCGTCTGGACCGGGTCCCGGAGGTTCACAGCAGGAAGTGTTACTTCAGCCTGCCCGGGGGGGGGGGGGGGACACCTCCTGATTTACAGCTCCCCCTTTTTGCCAGCGATGAATTCCAGCTGCACTCCAGCATTCCAAATCTGGACACGTTTGTTTGTTTGTCTCTTAACTTTTCATCCCTTTTTATTTCCCCCTCGTACCCGGACCCGACCCTTGCCCCGCGATGCAGGTATTTTTGCCAGCTGATGGATGGCTTGGAGTACCTCCACAGCCAAGGCATCGTCCACAAGGACATCAAGCCAGGAAACCTGCTGCTAACCACCAACGGGACGCTGAAAATATCGGACCTGGGCGTGGCGGAGGTACGTGGGAAGCCACAGAGGCGCTCTGGGCGCAGGTCCATAACTGTAAAGGCAACAGTTTTGGACACCTTTGGAAGGGCCTGCCGCCCGCCCGGGGAGGGTCGCGTGCGCTCTGTGGTCGCTAGTCAAGGCAGCCGTACGTTACCTTCAGTGTCAGGAGCAGTCTACCTCTGGATTTGTAATGGCTTGCCACTGTGGTTCTGGCAGGCCTTCCAGCGGCATCTGATTGCCCGGGGTGGACGGATGGCGGGGGGGGGGGGGAGCCACGGGGCATCCGTTCCGTGAGGTTTGGTGCCGTCCCGGCCCACAGGGGCAGGGGAAGTTCAGCCAGCAGCTCCTCCGCTTGTTTGAAGGCGGCTTTCACTTGGTGGGAGAACCTCCGTCAGCTTTTCCTGGCGCCAGACCCTCTTGACCTGCGGGACCCCAAGCCCCGTCCCCCGCACGCCAAGCCGGTTGGGCGTCAGGCTGGTCGTAGCTTGCATGGGCCCGGGCTTCTGGGGCCGGAGGTCTCCAGGGACGCCCGAGTTCCCCAGTGGCTCACGGAGCCGTCCGCTTTTATTTCTTGTTTCCTGGCTTTGCCTAAGAGGGAGAGACGGAGAGAGAAAGAATGCAGTTCCCTTTCACCCCATTGAGGGCCAAAGCTGGCCGTTCGTTTGTGGCGTTATCCTCTGTAAAACTAACCCCAGAAAGTTGGCCCTGTTCCCCTGGTGAGACAGGCACGGCTCTCCGACGGGCTTCCTTCCAGGACCGGAACCCGAGAGGTTTGACCCTGAGGAGGCTGACTGTTCTTGGCGCCCACGTGGCCTCTGGCTTTTAATGGCAACCCAGTGAGTGAGTGAGTGAGTGAGTGAGTGGCCTGCAAAAAATGCCCGCACCTTCACAGCCCTGGCTGTCAGCTCTTGTAGACTCGAACCTGTGGCTTCCTTTAGGGAGTTGATCCGTCTCCTGCTTGGTCTTCCTCTTTCCCTGCTGCCTTCCGCCTTTCCTGACATTATTGTCTTGTCCGGAGAAGCCTGCCTTCTCCGTGATGCGCCCGAAGGAGGATTCCGATTCGTTCGCAGCTGTTGGATGGAGGGGTGGCAGAGAGCACTGGCTCTCTTAATCCACCGCCCTGCCTTTCGAAGGCTGACCCCCCCTTTTTCTCATCTTCCTCCCCCAGGCGTTGCACCCGTTTGCGGAGGACGACATGTGCCGGACAAGCCAGGGGTCCCCTGCTTTCCAGCCGCCGGAAATTGCGAACGGCCTGGACACCTTTTCTGGCTTCAAAGTGGATATTTGGTCCGCGGGCGTCACCCTGTACGTACCTGGGGGTGCAAAACGGAAATTCGAACCCTTGATTTTCCGGGCGGGGGGCAGGATGGTGACTGCAGAGGAGAGACAGGCCGGGCGCCCTTCGGGTGCCTCTTTGCGTAACCTCTGGCAACCCCTGGCTGCCCAGGGAGTGGGGTGGGCTCTTTTCTGGCGCTTCTTCTGTTAACCGCCGGGAGGGAGCCTGGACGAAATCAAATCATTTCTAGGAGATTTTGCAGGGCAAATGGATTCTGTGAGTCTGTTGTTTTCGTGAGTCTGTCGTTTTCCCAATTAGCCGCTTTAGTGGGTTCCGGCAAGAACGTTCACAGGAGCGAAACAAGCAGACAAAAAGCACTGTTTAAGTGCTTGCGGTATAAATGGACTCTGGAGAAAAGGACTGCAGTCTGCAAAACTTCACCCTGGAATAAACGTGTTAGTCTTAAAGGTGCCACAGTATGTATGCCAGGGAAAACCCAAAGAGATAGAAAATATAAAGACAAAAATGTTGTGGCACATTAAGGACACACTGCTGCATTTTAATGTGAACTTTTGTGGACAAGCTTACTTCTCCTGGCCCTTCTTTGATATGGCGTCTCTCCCCTTCCTGTTCTGAGTTCAGATTGTGTCCTTCCTTCCTTCCTTCCTTCCTTCTTTATGTATCCTTCCTTCCTTCCTTCTTTATTCTTCCTTCCTTCCATCATCAGCTCCTTCCTCCCTTCCATCCATCCATCATCAGCTCCTTCCTTCCATCCATCCATCATCAGCTCCTTCCTTCCATCCATCCATCATCAGCTCCTTCCTTCCATCCATCCATCATCAGCTCCTTCCTTCCTTCCTTCCTTCCTTCCTTCCTTCCTTCCTTCCTTCCTTCCTTCCTTCCTTCCTTCCTTCCTTCCTTCCTTCCTCCCTCCCTCCCTCCCTCCCTCCCTCCCTCCTTTCTCTCTTTTCCTTCCTTCCTTTTCTTTTCTTTTCTTTTTTTTTTCTTTCTCTCCCTCTCTCCCCCCCCCTCTGGGCCTTCCTCCTGAGTAGACATGCATCGAATGGAGCTAGCTTTGTGGGAGAACATCCAAGGTAGTCCACGCCTCTAACTACCCCCCCCCCCACCTACAGAAACGCTTTACGTCCCCTGTGCCATTTGCACACACACGCACACACACCCCAGGAAGACCCTGACCCTAAATCAGGACTTGGCCTCTGGGTTAAGAAAAGATGCTGTGCTCCCTCCCGCTGTGGCAGGAAGAGAGAGGACGGGAAGCAGGAGGAGTTGGCCAAGATCCTGCGTGACGGAGGCTGTTGTTCGGGGCAGGAGGGAGACAGCGGGTCCTGCGTGCCAGCCTTGGGAAGCCGTCCCCCCCCCCCCCCCCCAGCCATCGGGGGCTTCTCTGCCCTCGTGGCTTGAAACCTTTTGGCATCAGGACGGGGAGGGAGGGCAGGGAAAAAGGAAAGTGTGTTTATTACAACATGAGGATCCCTCTGTAAATCCTCAGGACACGGTGTGCGCGCGTGTGCGTGCGAGGAAAGGAGAGCCCCACGCATGCCTCTGCCCAAGTCCCTGCTCAGTGCGGTGACCTTTTTTCCTCCTCTCCCCCCCCCCCAGGTACAACATTACGACCGGCCTGTACCCCTTTGAGGGCGACAATATTTATAAGTTATTTGAGAACATCGGGAAGGGGGACTACACGATTCCCGAAGACTGCGGGCCTCCGCTTTCGGATCTGCTGAGAGGTGGGTGAGCGTCCATCGTGTCCAGAGGGAAGCGGGCTGGCGGGGGGGGGGGGGCGGGCGGCCGGCATCTCTCCCGAAGCTCCTCCTCGGCCCAGGAGTCGCCGCGTCCCCCACGGTGGGACGGAGCCAGAGATGGGGGGAAGCCCGGCCACGGGCCGAGGGCCCTGGGGGTTCACGGCACCCCCCCTGAAGGGTTCTCGCTCAGCTGCCCGCAGCAGCGGCCGGGGATAATAGGGTTTGTAGTCCAGCAGGGTATGAAGGGCAGCAGAGTGGGGAGGCCAGGTGTCCACACTTCCTCAGCCTCCGAGTGGCTCTCCGTAAACAAAGCAAGCCTGCAGTTAAAGTGAGAGAGTGTGTGTGTGTCTGTGTGTTGGTTCTGTCCCCTCAGAGACCCTCCCGCGCTTTGCAACCCTTGGAATAAAAGCACAAAGAAAGCAAACCCGAACAAGGAGGCATCTTGCCTGCTGTCCTCGCTGTGTCGGTGGCTCTGTTTTTTTCCGGGGGGGGGGGCCACTGTGCGCAGCCACCATTGTGGGACTGAAAAAGCCGCAGATCAAGGCCGGAAGAGTTGCACCTTTCCTTGGTGGGGGCAAAAGCAGCGCCGTTGGTCGGTTGCTGCTCTCTCTCTCTCTCTCAGAGGTAGGCACTCTTCCTCCGTCTTACAAGAGATCAGAGGGGTCCTTTCTCCCGTTGGCGCATCAGGGCCGAGATTTCTTTACTCTGAAGGTGTACACCCTGCGTGTCGAGGTGACATACGAGAAGCCAACCACCCCCACCCCCGGAAAGGCAGGACTTCTATAGCCCGGCGGCCTTTCCTTCAGGTTTAGGGATGGTTCCATTTTCCCAATCCTCCGAATGGACAGTCTTACCCCTGAGAAGCCTCCAGGGGATGTTTTAGAATCATGGAGTTGGAATCGAGTGCAACCTTCGGCTCGAGGCAGGAATCTTAAGTCAAAAGCAGATCGGGCAGGGGGTGGTCTAAATTTCCCTTGAAGGCCTCCAGCGTGGGAGCGCTCCCCGCCTCCCGAGGTCATGGGTTCCGTTGTCGTCCTGCTCTAACAGTTAAGAAGTTTTTCCCTGAGATTCAGCCTAAATCTGGCTTCCTGTCGTTTGAGCCCGTTCTCACGGTGGGATGATCACGAACAGGTCCTGCCCCTCCTCTGTAGGGACTACCTTTCAAGTATTTGAAAAGTGCTATCATAATATCTCCTCTCCTGTTACCCTCCTGTTTTTGTCCCTTAACAACGGGAAAGCAGTTCGGTTCTGCAGTCGGGGGACAACATCCTTGTGTTGGAGCTCAGCGGCCGGATCCCATCCGCTCTCCTGCTTCTCCCAGACTTTTTCCAGGCACGTCTGGAGAGTGCTCTCCTGGCACCCCCCCAGAGCCCGGGCTGCCTTCTCTTGCCACTCCGAAGGAATCGGCAAGTCACAAGCAGATGCCTGTTCTGTCAGGGAAGAGGGTGGCCAGCTTCCCACAGGCGACAGCGCCGCTGCTTTCTGAGCTGACCGGTTGGAGAAGCGGAGGGAGCAGGTCCCAGGGGGGACCCGGGGTCCCCGGCCACAGGGAGGCGCCGGAGCGATGCTTCCCTTCTGCTCCAGAGAGTCAAAGAAGCCAGGGGAGTTTTGGACTTCCCTGGAGAGCCTGGGGGCCGTCCGGGTGTCCCTTGGCCTGTTGTTTTTCCATCGTCTTTTACCCGTTGCTCACCAGCGAGGGATGAATTGGGTTGCTCTCTAACGATACCCGGACAGGTTCGGTGGCACGCGCTTCGTTTAGGATGGCACTGGACCTGTCTGGGGTGACCAGAGCAGCCGGGTTCCTTCCAACAAAATCTGGAGGTTGGTCCTTAAGAAGTAAAGGGTGTTTTGACAGGGTTTTTTTTTTCTTTCTTTCCGATTTTAAAACCTTATTTCGGACGGAAAGAACACCGTTCTTAGGTTTTTGTCTTTTTAAGTCATTCTGAGACGCAATAGCAGGGGCGGCCACGGGGTGGCACCAGAGGGCGTTGCATTGCAATGAATCGCTGGCGTTAATTGGAGAAGTGCTTGAATAGAGAGGAGGAGAAGGTATATATCTTCAAATATCTATATTTCCAGGCTCCAGCAATGGGGGGGGGGGGGAGTGAAAGGCAGGTGGGAGTAGTAGGAAGAGCCCCAATCCTGTCTGCTTGGCAAGAAACAAGGAATAGATGGCTATTTGGAAAACAGCAAGTGGGGGGGGGGGCCGCGCACGCCTTAGGCATTCTCCCGCTTCGATGCCTGCTGGAACATTGGCATCTCTGCCCTTTTTTTTTATTGGAAGTTCAACAGTGCTGAAGAATTCAAAGAGACGGTCCAAGCCCCGTCCACCCCTCCGGGAGACAAGGAGCCCTTTGGATCCGAAGAAAGGAGACTCCCGGGGAGTCCCCCTCCCCAGCAAGCCGCTCCTCCCTCTGACTCCGAACGCCCGTGGCCGCCTGAAACCCAGGCCGCCCTCCGGCGGAGTCCGGTTCCGGCGCCCATCACTCTCCCCCGAGCCACGTAGGGAGGGGAGAGGTGTCATGCGAGGGTCCCAGCCGTCAATGCCCTCTCTGGCCGCCTTTTCAGCCCACGGTGGGCTGGCTTGGGGGGGGGGGGAAGCGCTGCAGCCTCCCAGCGGCTGCTGCAGGTGCCGGGGCTGGTCCGGGGTCCTGAGCATTGCCTCCCTGATGAGTCAAGATGTCATGCTTGTGCTCCTCCTCCAGTCTCTCTCTCTCTTTCATATCTCTGGTTAACATCCTTCCCCCCCCCCCGCCGCTGACACCCCCCAAGCCATCTGGATCGCTCTTTCGATTTCCTACAGGCTGCGTTTCCTGTGGCCTCGTTTGCTTTTCGAGAAGGGCTCCGTCCTTGGCCGAGTGAGGCTGCGTCCCCCGGCGCTCGGAGCGGTTCTCCCGGCGGCCGGTTTCAGCTCCCTCTTGACGGACGGGACTTCCTTTTTTTCCTTGCCGGAAGGGCTCGGGGTGGGCCAGGCTCCAGGTCAGCTTCAGAGGGAAGAGCATCGCCTTTGGCCCTGGGGCCAGGCCCGTCTCTTGGTCCCGCTAGCCTAGCCTTGGTGGAAAGTGAGCGTGGGGGCCTTCTCCGCGGCCTGTGGAACTCCCTGACACGGGAGGCCAGGCGAAGCAAGGCCGGCCCCTTCCCTTCCCTTCTTCCACTAGCTATCTAAGGCTTCTTTATTCAAGCATGCTTTTCTGCAGCTGAGGAGTTTGAAATAAGAGGCTGTCCCCCCTCCCCACACACAAGAGAGTTATGTTTTAATAATATAATAAAATTTTTTTAGTTGTGTTGAATTGTGATGTTACAGTAGGACTTCCCTATCCGCACGATAAGTATCCGTGGATTCACTGATCCGTTGTCTGAAAATATTCAATTAAAAACCCACAAATGCATATTTCCACAGTGTATTTACCAGATCCGGCCACTCGAGGGAGCCAGAGACCATGCTATGTCTAGGGTTTGCTCTATCCGCGGTTTTCAGCATCCGCGGGGGGGGGGCTCAGAACTCATCCCCCACGGCTACTGCCGTCCTGTTGTAGAACATCTTAGCTTTTTAATCTGTACCTCTGAAGCTGGGAGCTACTTCGAGTCCCAGGTCGGGGAGGAACTCCATGGGAAAAAAAAACCATGTCAAAATATTTGATGGCACAGCTGTTCTGCTTCCCTGTGCCGAGGCTTCTGGGAGTCGGAGTCCCAAGAACGCCTGGGGGGCCCAAGGGTGGGGATTCCTGCTCATCTCCCACCCCTGGGCAGAGTGAGAAAGGCCCCCAGTGGGTCTGTGGGTCTCTCTCCCGCCTTTGTGCGTGTGTTCGACCTCTCCGGGTTGCCTCCCGCGGGTTGTGAAGCTTCCTGACCGCAGGGGGCTGTCGAGACCTGGGAAATCTGGGCTCTTCCTGTGCATCTCGTCTCCTCGGCCTGGGAGCCTGGAGGGTTTTGTGTTTTTTTAACCAGGGCAAAGGATCTTTCTCTCTCTTTTTTTCTCTCTCTTTCACACCCCCTCCCAACCCCTCCAGCCACGCAAACTGCCGGAACAAAAGGTGTGTCCGGTGGGAAGCCGAAGCCACCAAAGCCGGGAGATCAGAGCCAGTCCCCTGCCCAGTTTGGGCGCGTGGGAAGCGGCCGACGCCACCGGGAAGCTTTGGCAGGGGCCCAGTCCTGTTTTCATGCCCTCTACTTAAAAAACCGGCTGGTCCTGATCACGCTTGGACGGAGTCCTTTTGAACAGGTTGCTGCTCTTGCCGCTTCTTGACTTATGAAAAACCCCACGAACGAGCTGTCTCTAAAACACCAGGTCCTCAACAGGCAGCTTGTGGCTTCCTGGAGGGAGTCAGTCCCTCTCACATGGGGTTCTTCCTCTTTTCCTGCTGCCTTCCGTCTTTCCCAGCATGACGGTCTTTTCCAGAGAATCCTGCCTTCTCAGGAGGGGCCCAAAATAGGGCGGCCTCAGTTTCAACCTTTTTTGTCTCCAGAGGGAGTTCAGGCTTGATTTGATCTCAGACCCTCTGGGTTTGTCTTTCTTTCACTCCAGCGTATCCACTAAGCTCTTCTCCTCCACCACCACCTTTCAAACAAATCCGTTTTCTCCCGTCAGCTTCCTTCCCTGTCCAGCTTTCACACCCGTCCAAGGTGATCGGAAATGCAAGACCGTGGCTGATCCTGGTCTTGGTCTCCAGGGAGAGACATCCTTACAACTTGAGGATATTTTCTCGTCCCTTCCCGGCTGCCCTTCCGAGTCTCAGCCTCCTTCTGATTTCTTGCCTGTAGGGCCTCCCTTTTGATTTTTCATGACCAAACCAAGGGGCACAAAATCTCCAACCGGCTTCCATTTCTCCATGGTCAACATTAAAGCGGTGCATTTCTTCTGCGGCCGTGATTTTAGTCTCCGAAATTATCGCTGCACGTTTCGGCCGCGTTTACACCAGAAGAACCCCGGCGAGCTGGGCTTGTTCTAAACCTAGCAAAGAGCAAAAGTCCTTTCTGTGTCTTGGAACCGACCTGCTAGCCAACATCTTTTCCCAGAATCTTCCTGGGATCCAGTTCTGGGTCTCCCTCCGATGGTTTGCCGTTGTTCCGGCGAAGGTTTCCGAAGCGCGCTTTCCCGACCGCTGTGTGGGTGGGTGGCCTCTTTCTCTCTCCCAAGTTTTGAGAAGCTATTTCTCCCTCTTGGCTGCTTTTTCACAACGGTGGAAGGGAAATACGAGCTTTCCTTCCCTTGCTCCTCGCCCTTCCGCACCCTGTGGCGAAATCGCCACGGATCCAGCTCCGTCGCCTGGAAGCAAAGGGGAAACCGGTGACGCCCCGGTTGCTTTCTCAGGGTGCAGCTCCGTTGAGCCATCCCGTGCGCCGGCTTTTATGAAATATACCGATGCTGCTGAGCGGACCTGGTTTGCAACGTTTTCCGGGCCAGGTGGAAGCTCTTCAGCTTTCAGGGGGGTGGCCTGTGAGTTTTGTGTGGATCAAAAAAGAGAGGGGGGGTACAAGTGAAAAGAAGGTGAAGACCTACGGTGGTGGGAAAATGGGGCCGTCTGGCTCGGATCCCTGGCCTTCCAGGCAGGTGCGGTCGGGGCAGGGGGCCTGTCCTGTCCTTAGGCGAAACGGGGCAAGTTTCCGCAGGAGGAGGAGGGAGCGTCCGTGCCAGTGGAGACCTGCTCGTTGGCAGCTTTGGGAAAACATCCATCGGCCTGTTCCCGCTGCGCATGGAATGGGAGCAGGGCCTGAGTAGATGAGGTTACCCCTCCCCTTCCCCACTTGAGTCGGGTCCGGTCGCAGCTGACCGTCGTGCTCCCACGGAACGGGGACCCTCCTTGGGCCAAAATCAAGCCAATCGTGGCAAGCTTTCGTGGAGAAAAATTCCCCTTCCTCGGGCCACCTCTGGCTTTTCCTTCCCCTTTGTGATTCTTTCCCCCCTCTTTTTTTTGGAGGGGTAGTTCAAATATAAATGCTCCCTTCCCCTGAGTTGGGGATTTTTCCTTCCTCTTGAACTCCATGAAGCCTCAACGCCGTGAACCTCCTGGTCGATCGCTGGCTCTAAAGAAAATAAAAAGAGCCCCAGAGATAAGGACCAGAAGAAGCAGAAGCATGGCAAAATGAGCGCAACGCAGTGGTGTCATTCAGCATTTTAAGATGTTGGGTGACAAGCTTGAATATCAGCACTATAGTGGATTTTAAGTTATATATTTAATGATAGCAATAAAAGGCAGACCAAAGTGGCTCTGTTTGTGTCTGTATGTGTGTGTGAGAGAGAGAGAGAGAGAAGGCAGGCAAGGAGCTGAGAAGTGTTTGGAGCAGGGGTGAAGCCCGGGAAGCTTCTGATCTGGGAACAGCTTGTGTTTCAGATGGGATCAAAAAAAAAAGGGGGGGAGGACGCAGAGGAACAGGAAGAGGGAAGACCGGGGAATTCCTATCTCCTCTACTCCCACCCAGCCAAATTTCCAGATGTTCCCAGACTTACCGACCCTTGAATCCTCAGTCATAGGATGCTAGAATCATAGAGTTGGAAAGGGGGGTCTCTTAAGGCCATCGGGTCCAACCCCCCGGCTCAAGGCAGGAATCCAACTCAAAGCAGATCCGACAGAGGGTGGTCCCGTTTTTCTCCTGCGTGCCTCCAGCGCCGGAACGCTCGCCACCTCCCCCCCGAAGTCCGTTGTTGTATTGCTCTAACGGTTAAGAAGTTTTTTTTCTCCTGATATTCATCCTAAATCTGGCTTCCTGTCGCTTAAGTCCATTATTGCATGTCTTGCACTCTGGGATGATGGAGAAAAGATGCTGCCCCTCCTCTGTGTTTTCAAATATTTGAAAATGTTTGAAAAGTGCTATCGTATTATCTCCCCTCCGACTTCTTTTCTCAAGGTTAAACATGCCCTGTTCTTTCAGTCTTTCCTCTTAGGGCTTGGTTTCCAGTCCCCTGATCATCAGCCTTGTTCCCTTCCTCTGAACTTGCTCCCGTTTGTCATCATCCTTCTTGAAATGCAGTGTCCAGAACTGGACCGAGGACTCAAGATGAGGCCTAACCAAGTGCCCAATAGAGGGGAACGAGCACCTCGTGGGATTTGGAGACTAGACTTCTGTTAATGCATCCTTAAATCGTATTGGCCTTTTTTGCAGCCACATCACCCTGTGGGCCCATCTTTAGCCTTTGTTCCACAACAATTCCCAGATCCCTATTACTTGTAGTATTATTACTGATCCAAGTCAGAGACCCTCTTGGGTAGAAAAAAAAAAGATGTCAAATCCTGAACCCATCCCTTTGTGCTTGTTTCTCCATGGCACCCCATGTACAGAGATTTTCAGTCTGGGAAGCAGATTTTTCCCCCCCTCCCTGGCTAGCCGTGGATTATGTTTTTAAATTTCATTGGGTGGCAACCATGTAGACCACCACTAAAGACTTCCTGAACCCTGTATTTTATAAGGTTGTTGCTTTCCTGTTTTGCTGAAACCTCGCGATCTGCCCAGCAGGGCCGGGAGCAGTAAACATGGAGACTAGAGATTAAGGGAAAGGGGGTCCCCTGAGCATGCACGGAGTGCTGGGGTTGGGCTTCCAATCGTCCCTGGAAGTGCCTGTCCCTTTGCCCGGGTCCCTCCGCCATTTTCTCCTGTGTGCTCCCCGCGCGCCAGGTGAGGAAAGTCATTTTGTGAAGAGCCAGGATCCTTTGGCCTGTCGGGTGCCGGTCCCGCCAAAGGTAGAGAAAGCAAAATTTCGTGCAAAGTCTCGTAGAACACCCCAGCCAAGGGGGGCTGGCTGGCTTTCCTCATCTCGGCGCGCTCTCTCTGAGCCCTGCCGTTCCATTCCTGGTTGGCTGACGCCCACGCCTGCCGTCCTGCCCCACTCTTGAACCCTCCGGATCTGCAAGGGGGCACCATTGACGGCACCCCTTTCCTCACCAGCTCCCTGTGACTCAGTTCCCCGGCTCACCTCCCCCTCCTTTTTCTTCCTTTCTTTCTGCCTTTCCAGGAATGCTTGAATACGACCCCGCCAAGAGGTTTTCGATACAACAGATAAGGCACCACAAGTGAGTGTGTGGTTTTATTTTCCCTTTTTCTTTTCCTTCTGTTAATGACTAAGCCATGCACCGGTTCTTTGCTCCTATGTTAATCGCCGCTTAAGTACTTTTCCGGGAGGAGGAGGAGGAGGCAAAAGTGACAAAGAAAAAAAAGGGAAAACAAAGGGAGAGGCCTGGTAAATTCGCTTTGTTTCTTTATCGTGTTGTTTCCCAGGACATAATTGCGTTGTTTAAATCCCTTTGGGTACAGTTTTAAGAGTTCACACACGATCGGGAAGTCGGTCACCATCCCAGGTTTCAGAACAGAAGGAAAAGTTGCACAGGTATAAGAATAACACACACACACCCCAAAAAAAGTGTTCGCAGACAAAATAAGTGCCACATACAGCCGATGGCTCTCTAAACGTCTTTGACTACAACTTCTATCATCCCCAGGCAGGATGGGCCTCTTTGGAGGCACAGGGGTGCTGCAGAACCGGTACATCCAGAGGGTGCCCTGTTGGGGGACGATCCTGCACGCCAGGGGTTCCCAACCTTGGGGGGACCCCGGCGTTCTTGGACTACGGTTCCCAGAAATCCTGGCCAAGCACGGCGGGCAGTGAAGAAGGCTTCTGGGAGTTGGAGTCCAAGACTTACCCGAGGTTGGGTGCCACTGCCGTATGCCGGGGGCCAAGGACCCCAAGTGTTTTGGGTATCTTTGAAAATTCAAAATCTGCAGGTCTTCAGGGGGGCAAGAAAGTCACACTGGGGGGGTGGTGGTGAAGCAACTCAGTAAGAACCAGGAGAACGAAGAGAAAAGGCAGTGAGGTCCTGATACAGAACGCCAAAAAAGCAAGGGTGAGGATTTATATTTATCCTGAACTCTCTCTGGAGGCCAAAACGCTGGGGCTGAGGTGGTCCTGCTTTGGGCACCTCACGAGAAGGCAGGATTCTCTGGAAAAGACCCTCAGTCGTGCCAGGAAAAGGGGGAAGGCAGCGGGAAAAGAGGAAGCGCTGGTGTGAGACGGACCGACTCCCTCAAGGAAGCCACAGGCTGCTTCAGGCTTGAAGACCTGATCAGTTTATCTCATCTCTAAGGGAACCTTTCCCGCTGTGAGCAAACTCATAGCGTTGAAGGAAGGAATGCAAGCAAACAAACGCAGAAATGGTTTCCCCCCCCCCCCAACTTCTCTGGTGAGGAAGGGGTTTTGCCACCTTTCTTTGTTTCTCCCCTCCCCAGCCAAAAAAGGAAGTGTGTGTTTCCATATGGGGCAATGGAGGAGGTCTTTTGGGGGGGGGGGGGAGAGCCGGTTGCCGTGATCATCTTCTTGTGCATCACAGACCGGTTAAGGCCTCCTCTCCCGCCCTGTGTCCAGTTCTGGACACGGCCGTTGAAGAAGGACCTCGACCCAACTGGAGCAGGTTTCGGAGGAAGGCAAGGAGGAGGAGGATCAGGGGGCTGGAAACCCGAGCCCTATAGAAGGAGGAAAGGCGGAAAGAACTGGGCACGTTTGGGCGGGGGGGGGGGGAAAGAAGGTGGAGGGGGAGGCCGGAGAGCCCTTGAGTGGGGGGGGTGGTGGTTTTGGACTTGGTGGCTTTCGAGGAGACCCCCTTCCGACTCCCTGCTTCCGGGAGGAGACGGGCAGCCCTCTGGCCGGCAGCCTTCTCTCTGTGCGGGACCTTTCTGGGCTCCTCGGCGCAAGGGATCCCCTGGGCGGTGGCCTTGGGATTTGGGACCAAGCGCTCCCCTCCGGCCGGGGTGTGTGTGTGTGTGGGGGGGTCTCCAGGCTACCCCTCTTGGCTTTCCCAGCCACCGAGAAAGGTCTCTCTCTCGCCACGTTGGCAGCGAAGACGTGCCTGAAGAACGTAAGCATCGGTCTACGTTGTAAGCGAAAGGTCCACCAAATCTGTGCCGAAGCCCCTTTTTGGTTCTGTTTCCGCCCACCGAAGTGGGGTTCAGCTAGAAACAGGCTTAGCTTAGCCAGCCAGCAGCGGGCGGACGTAAGAAGGATCGTCCTGCAGAGACGTTCTTCACCCCTCTAGCCGGGTCTCGGGCAGATAACTTTTCCATCACCGAAACCCTCTTTAAAAAAAAAAAGAAAAGAGGAAATCCGGAGACGTTCTTATACCTGCTCGGCCCTCTTGGGAGGAGAGAAGAGGCACTCGCTCTCCCCTGCAGCCCTGAATTTTTAAAAAAGGTAGACTGCTTCTCCCCAGGGAGGTTCCCTCTGCAGTGTGTGTGGGGGGGGGCGGTTTGCCTCTGCTTCTGCCGCCACCGCCTTGGGCTGCTCCCCCTCCTCCTCTGCCGAGGCGGTGATGATGATGATGATGGGCTGAAAGCAGAGCCCGGCCTCCGGGGACAAAACGTCACTCCTTTTCACATACCCCTCGAACTCCCGGCGCTCTTGTCACGTCCGCCCTCGAACTCAGAGCTGGGGGAGAGTCAGTCTTCCACATGTGGCTGAAGATAACTCAGGCTTCCCCCTCTCTGCTCAACGGGGTGCAAAGCCCCCTGGTTTGGGGGCTTCGGCCCGTGGGGCAGACCTCGTTGCCCTCCCCAAGCAGCCCTACAAGAGAGCATACCCTTGCCCCCTCCAAAGCGCCCCCCCAGAGGTGGTGCCGGGGAGCCACCCTTGGGGCCAGGAAGGCCACACACGCAACACACACACCCCCGGCTCCCGGAGGGCAGCAAGAGGCGAGCGTGTGGGTCGGGGTTTTGCATTCACGGACTCCGCTGTGCGCCGGGAGGCGGAGAGCTTGCCGGCCGTGGAAGGCCCCCCCGGTTTTTAGCCCACATCGTTCAGCGCACCAAACCCCACCGTGGCTCCCCCGGGCAGAGGGTTGGGACCGGAGGGCTGTTCGGGGCCAGGACCCCTTAAACCCAGACGTCTTGTGTGGGCCAGGCAGCGAGGGCGGTGATGATGACGAGGAGGATGATCTGTGAACCAAGAAGCCTGGGGCGTTGTCGTGCGAGGGTCTCGGTGTGCTTAGGTGGCACCCCCACCGGGCCCTTTCAGCCTCTTGGGGAAGAGGAAAAACGCCACGACGTTGGGAGAATTTTTCGTGCCGCTTCTCTCGCTGTGCCTCCTGCCGAGCGACGAAAGGATGATGTCAGCCCAGCCTTACAGGGGTTGGTGGGAGTCTGCCCCCCCCCCGGTCCATAAGACCGCTCGAAAAGGTGCCGGGTAAAGGCAGCGGCTGGCGGTGGCTTGGATTAAGAATCCCACTCTTGCCCACCGGTTATTATTCCTAGGCCAGTCACGGCGATGACGGCACAGTTCTCCGCCTTTGGGTCCCGACTCCCCGGTGGGTGGCCCTCGTCTTTCGTTTTTCTTGACTCAAACACAGACCCGAGTTGGAGAGAAAGCGAGGGAACGCAGGCCCGGGGTTTGAGCGGATCCGGAGCCACCCGGGAGAATCTCGGGAGACCTGGGGCCGTGGGCGAGCCTCCCTGCCGCGAGGCGGGGGCGAGAAGGGCGCCTTTGTTCCTCCGGCTTGCCACGTCTCTTCTCCTGCCGCCTCTTGCCGAGGCATACGCAAATATTTGAATATAATCTCCCGGAGGGATAGAATCAATACGCTTCCGTTGTTATCCAAACCTATTTTTAGTCCTGCGATAAGTAGGGCGAGGAGAGGAGAGGAAGGCCGGGTTTAAAATAGGAGGAAAGATGAATTCCTGTAATGGTTTATATATGCATGTAAGCGCACAATTAAAACATGCATGCATGCATATATATATATATATATATATATATACACATATATAGGTTCTAACTTTTCCTAGAATTTGCAGGGGGGGGAAAGCACAAAATTAAATTATATATGCATTTATATGTGTGTATATGCATTTAAACACACTCACGTACTTGCATAATTGAATTCTGGAGAAAGTTGTCCTTGAAGGCTGTAAACCTTCCTCACCACCCGTTTCTTTTTAATGGCTCAGTTTAAGAACGATCCTAAGCCACCACTGAAGAGATGCATTTCAAGGAAAAACCTGTAACCTCTGCTCTTGCATTCGGAGTAGTCAAACCTTGGCCTCTCTCGGTACCAAAGAGTCAGGTCAGAGATGATGGGATGAAGGGGGGGGGGTCCCCCTTCTCTTACTTATTTATTTGAAGCGTTTTTATTCCACCGTTCTCCATAAAAGGATGGGAGGCGGCTTACATCATGAAGAAAGATAGCTGAAAACAACGAATTATTCGCACATTGAAACAGAATTAAATCAACAAACGTTAAATAAAAGTATTATTAAAGCAGATTAAAAGCAACAAAATGCTAACCGATCCTGAGTTTAAACCCCCCCACTCAGCCAGCCTGTCATTCAGGGAAATCTTGGCCTGCCGGCGGAAGGAGCACCAAGACGGGGCCAGGCTGGCCCCTCCGGTGGCAGGGAGTTCCAGAGTCTAGTGGAGCCTCCACGGAGAAGCCGGCCCTTCCTTGACCCTCTTCCCGCCTGGGTGGGCCCTTGCCAGAGACCTCCCCAAAGCGGGTCCCAGTTCGAGGGCCGAGAGGTCAGTTCCCAGCTGGACCGGTTTGAAAAGGGCCCCGTGGTGGGGTAGCCGTTTGCTGGGCCCCTCCGAGCGGACCCTGCCGGGCTCGTGGGCTGCCCTGGGCGAACGCAGGCCGACGAACGCTGCTTCCTCGCGTGGAGAGGAAGCCGGAGAGGGCCCACGGCGGGTCATATTTTCCCCCTTTCCCTTCTTCTGGGACGGTGTGCAGCTTTTACCCAAGGCCACCCCAGGCTGGCTCTTCTCCCCCCCCCCGGGGGGGGCACACACCCCGTGGGGGGATTCGAACTCCTGGCTCCACAGCCAGATTCTCCAATCCACTGGCCCTTGGACCAAAATTAAAAGAGGCCTTTGCAAGCTGATAAAGGCGGGCAGGCGGGGGGGGGGCAGTCCCATGACAAGCTGAGCTTTCGGGGTGGGGGGGTGTCCAGTGGGGTTGCCGGCTCAGTGGCTGCCTTAATTGGAGTGATTAATGAGGAGCCAGATAGAGGGCTGTCCGTCGAGGACCCCCCCCCAGGAGAAACCTCTGCCCCCCTCCCGGCTCAGCTGCCTCTGGGCGAGGGGGGCCGGCAGCCTTTCAGCCCCTCCGTCCGGGGCTCCCCAGAGAGAGGTTCTTGGACTACACCGCCCAGAAGCCTTTCCCCCTTCGCTGTGATGGGAGCTGTAGTCCATCCCTCAGGGGACCCCCGTTTGGGGAGCACTGGAATTGAACCCAAAAAGGGGCACCTCCCGCCCCGTGGGGCCTGCTGAGGTCCCCGTTTCTGACCCACACGCTGACGGGGGAGAGAGCGGGGGCGGTGGGAAAGGCCAGGGGCGTGTTGAGCAGGCGAAGGCCTCGATAAAGGGGGGGGGGGGAACGCCTTCTGGCCCTCTGACGGCTCACCCCAAAGGGGAGTCCTCCCTCTCTTAGGCTGCAGGTTCGTCCGTTGTGGACGATGGGCCATCCAGTCGCCCACGACCCCCTGAAGGAGCACTCTCCAAAAGGCCCTGTCCTCCACAGCCCTGCTCAGCTCTTGCAAACTCAAAAGTCGTGGCTTCCTTTAGGGAGTCAGTCCCTCTCACATGGGGGTCTTCCTCTTTTCCTGCTGCCTTCCACCTTTCCCAGCATGGTGGTCTCTTCCAGGGAATCCTGACTTCTCACGAGGTGACCAAAGTAGGACAGCCCCGGTTTCAACCTTATTTGTCTCCAGAGAGAGTTCAGGCTTACTTGGACCTAGGACCTTTAATCTGTATTTATTTATTTCTTACATTTTTAACATTGCCTTTCCCCCCGGTCATTTCGAGGAGTTGTCGGCCTTCTCCCCTCCCCATTTATCCTCAAAATGATCCCCTGTGGGATGATGGGTCAAGCTGAGAGGGGCTTGTGAGGGAGGGCTCAGACCGACCGGGGCCTCCTCTTAAGTTGTAGCCTGGATCTCTCACCACTGTACTACACTGCCTCCGCCCAAGGGAGTCTCCGTGCTCGTGGGGCAGCCACGGCTTGACCCACTGGGAGGGCGAAAGGGTGGAGGGCAGCTTTTTCTTCCCCCTTGGGCCCACGCCAGGGCTGTCGAGGGATTCAGGATGGACCCAAGCCCCCCAACCCCCTCGGCACCCTTTCGCCGCGCCCCTCCGGGCACAACATTTGCTTTGGTCAAATCCAGCAAAGTCTGACATTGCAGGGAGCAAAACGAGAGGAGTCCCCTCTTTAAGGAAAGAAAAAGCAAACTCTGGCTGGGCTTCGAAGACTCGCACTCGGACCACCCCTCTCGGCGTGAGAGGGACGGCCAAGCCAAAATACAGAATCGAGGCTCCCGTGGGGGGGTCAAAAAGAGAAAAGAACGGAACCGTTCATCGCGGCGCTGGAAGAGGGACCCTGTGGGTTCTCTAGTCCAGCCCCTGTGAAGGAGGTCCTGCGGGGGGGGGAATCGAACTCGCAGCCTCTGGCTCTGCAGCTTTGCCCGCATGGGGAACCAAGTGCTGGACTAGAGAGAGACAGAGGACCTGCTTCCTGCGGAGCGGCTGTCTTCCTCCGTGGCTGGTCTCGGGGAGCGCCCAGGAACCCTCTTTTGGACGGCTCCCAACTCGTAATGCTTCGTTTCTTAGCCTCCATGCCAGCGAGCAGTCTGCGTCGTATGAATGACCGTGAGCCACGAGGGATGGGGGCCCCCCTCTCTATCGCTTGGTTCCTCTCGAGGCGTCCGCAGGGCCACGGCCTGATCCCGGCATCTGCTGTTCTTGGGAATCCGTCGGTTCTCGGTGTTAGCTAGGAACGTGGAACCTTCATGATCAGGAACAGTCTACCCCCAAAGTACCCTTGCGAGGAGCAGGGGTGAAGGGAGAGGTCTGTCAGGCTGACATTCTACCTCCAGGCATCCCGTTTGGGGTGGGATCCGGAGCCGTCTGTTCCTCCGGCCGCTTCCTCCGCCACCGCCCCCGAGTTTACCCAACTCACTTTTCCTCTCGTTTTTGCTCCAGCTGGTTTCGGAAGAAACACGCGCAAACCGATCCCCCGGTCCCGATCCCGCCGAGCCCAGAGACAAAGGACAGGTGGAGGAGCATGACGGTGGTGCCTTACCTCGAGGACCTACACGGCTACAACGAGGAAGAGGATGACGACTTGAAGGATGATTACCTGGAGGACGAGGTCATATACACTCAGGACTTCACAGTGCCAGGTACGAGGGGGGCAGGGGGGTGTCCAGAGAGGAGCAGGCAGGGCCCCGGGGCGCGCACGCCCAAACGGTCAGCGGGTTGGTCCAGCTCCTGCCCATCCGGAGGCAGACGGCTGTAGGCCCATCGTCCCCAGCTGGCTGGGGATGGTGGGAGAGGGACACGTCCATAGCACAATAAACCCCAGGTGGAACCTATTATGGGTTGGATCAGGCCCCTCTTCTTTTCCCCTCCCCTCCCTCAAAACTGGGTATCTTAAGGGGTCCCGTGAAAAGATTAAAATCAGGGCAGGAAAAATACCGGAAAACATTAAAATGTTAGAACACAGTCAAATGAAGAATAAGGTGGGAACATTCTTAGCCTGTTTGTAGTTTCCAGAGTTTTTTTTTGGGGGGGGGTGTTCTGCCCTGGCCACAAATGTGGTCCGTGTGGAAATTTTAAAGTAGGGGACCCATCGTTTGCAGAAAGCAAAGGCTGTCTGTCGTTCAGTCTTTCTTTTCTTTATTCGTATCATAGCATTGCATAGAGGTAAAATGAAAAGCAAATTAAGATGTCACGATAATTAGACTGTTTTTGACCAGAGGTGGGCTGCTTCCATAATGTTCTCTCGGCCGTTTGCTTGATCTTCCGTTCTACTCCGTGGCCTGGACGGGCTGGCTCGCGCACCCCGGGGGCTGCCATAACTGCTTTTGGGGGGGTGGGGGGAGTCAGCCGTGCAGAGCGTGCTTGCACAGATCCGTGAGAACCACTTGCTGTGTCTTTCAGGGAGAGAGATCTGCTCACAGGGTGGTTTGGGTTGAAGCAATAGAGGCAGATGTGTTGGGAGCCCAGTGGGATCGGCCCGCCATCTGGGTTAGCCACGTGGAGAAGTTCCCTTTTTTCGGCCTGAGTGAATTGTTACGCTGAGTCAGAGGCCAAGAACCTCCATTTTGGTCTTCGCTGCCCATCAGTCCAACTCACCGAGACCAGTACATATTAAAAGCTTGTGCCAGTTATCACCTAAAAATGTCTGGAAAGGTCAGAATTCCCGGTCCTGTTCTAGGTTTTCTGCAGGGTAATAAGTTACATTCTAGACCCCTAGTGCAGCGTAGTGGATGGTGCAATGGACTCAGGCTCAAAGAGACCAGGGTTCGAATCCCCACTCAGCCAGCCCTGGCAAATCTTGCAGAGGTGGAACTGGCAAAACCATTCTTCAAGCATATCACCTTGAAAACCGTATTAGGGTCTCTATAAATCCATTCCGACCCGAAAGCCTGTAACGCATAGCAAGAGGCTATATTAATTGGATGATTACCTTTTTGCCTGTCTCTCTCACTGGGTGTGGGGCACGGGGGCGCTCGCAGAACTAGAAACCCAAGTTCTAAGCTTGCAAGTCGGAGAACAAACAGCTCGGAAAGAGATCTGTTTATAAACAATGTGTTACCCGAGTCATTAAAATTTTCCTAACCGCGTATTTAGAACTCATGATCTTAATAGTTGAAAAACCAAACGGTCTGTTTTATAGTTTCTCGTTGCATTGAGTACATTAATTCATTACCCTCGTTTCCAGCCATTCTAAGCCGTGCGTTAAAGCTGGCCGGCTTAATCAGCCAGGGAGTTAACAATTTCGAGAACACATTTAACAGTTTCTTCGTGTACAAGAATTCCGCAATGAATTCCAAACCCTTGACATGCAGGAGCCGAGCATTAGATTTCCCTGGCGGCCTCCCGTGAATGTCTTGGCATTCACGCTCCCAAGCTGTGTGTGCCCTTGGGGCTCAGGAGGGAGAACCCCTCTCGTGCCCAGGTGGTCCTGATCCGCCTGTGCTTTCTCCCCTGGGAGTTAAGGAGGGACCTCTTAGCAGTAGTTTGTGACCTAAATCAACATAATTGGGTGCCGTCAAATCAATTCATGGGGTTCTCTGGTAGAGGATGCTCAGACGTGGTTTCCCCTTCCTTTCTTCTGGGGGCTCCCTGTGAAAACCCAAGGCTACCCAGGCTGGCTCTTCTCCCGGGAGGCCCAGTGGGGGATTCGAACTCACAGCCTCCGGCTCCGTTGCCGGGAACCTAACTCGCTGAGCTATTCAGCCTTCTGACCCCAGGGGCCTCCCTTTTAAAAAAAGCAGGTTTGGGTGGACCATTAGGAGAGAGGTCGTGATGGCTCTCAAGCGGCCCCTGGAAAAGGCATCTTTTGGGGAAGGCAGGACTTCGGATCTTGAGCAGGAAGAGTTCGACGAGGTGGCCCCTTGTGAAGGGCTCCAGCTTTGGATTTCGTGGCCTTTGCCTGCTCTCCTTTCTGCTCTCCTCCCCAAGGCTGTTTTGAAGGCCAGCTTTTCTGAAGCCGTTCACGATGGACTGCGCCTGTGTTGACTCACGCTTTTCCCCTGAAGGTTATTTTTTTTTTCCGGCCTGTTGGACGATTCGCTCCGTTCCCCCTTTTGCTGTCTGACAGCAGCCTGAGTGTCTTTTACGTTGCAGGCAGTAGGCGGGTCGGTTTGGGAGGGGGAGCGTGCGCACCGAGGGATCTGGTGATGGAGGGGAGGGATCTGGTGATGGAGGGGAGAGCGGGAAGGATTCTGGCTGAACACCGAAAGAGCAGATGGCTGGAGGGTTTTCAGTGTCACTTCAATGTGCACTGGGGGAGCAAGAGACCGAGCGTGCGAAAGGGGTGGGAAGAGAGAGGCCGCGCCGGACTTTTCCCCCTAGCCCTGCGTCTCTCTCTGTGAGCCTTTTCTTTGGGTCCTCTTGAAACCTGAACATTTTAAAAAGATGCCTGGCGCTGTTGCCCGTTTCTACGGCTGTCGCGGCCTCTCCCGGCCGTGCTTCAAAAACAGAGCCACAGTCTCTCCCCTGGAAGTTCCAAATCCGTGGCAGTTAAAATTAAACCCGGTGGATCTGTGTGTCGTCATCGCTCCCCCTCCTCCTGTTTGCAGTCCCTTTTCTCGGCACATCCTGTACCCAGCTTGGTGATGAGAAGCCGCCGGTTTTGCTGCCTGGCGTGACACCAGTTTCTGCTCATGGCAGGGAAGGTGAAGGAGTGCTACCCGAGGCAAGACGCCCGCCCACCCTCCGTCGCTCAGAAATCTTTTTCCGGCGCCCCTTTCGGTGGCTGGGATTTCGCTCGCTCCCCCGCGGCCTCTCAGTGGAAACGAGAAACAGGAGTGCCGAATCCTACGGCAGGGGGTTTGGGGAGAGCCGGGGGTTTGCCCCTCGCCGCTCCCGTCTTGGGACCCCCTACTAAGGTCTCCCGTAGGTTCCCTCCGCCTGTGGCTTCTCTGCCATCTGACAGGAACCAGGAAGGTTCAAAGGGACAGATGTCCTCCCGTCCATCCCGTGTTTGGACGGGACGGCCCTTGGGGGTCCCTTCCGAGTCAGCCGTTCTAGGATGATAGAACGTTTCTCCCTGGAAACGTTGCCTTTGGACTATGACGCCTCGTTTGATATATTTTCAAGTCCACCTTCTGGCTGTCCTCCCCTCGTTTCTGTAGCTGTAAAGCAGCCCTTCTCAACAGGGGCCGTACGTTCCCCTTGGGCGGCAGCCAGGGAGATATAAAGGGCGGCGGGGTGGGGGGGCACAGACGGGAACCCTGGGGGGGTGTAGTCCAGGATTCGCATTCCTGGCCCCTGGCTCCACAGGCACCTTACTCCAACCCACTGAGTTTTTTTTTTTTTAAAGGGGGAAAAAATAACCCTATAAAGGCCAAAAGAGGGCTGAAAGGATTGCTCTGCCAGCATCCTTTGGGGGCCTGTTGAGATGATGTGTCTCTCTTGATATGGAGAAGTAACGAAAAAGAGGGAAAGAGAGACACACCTCAACGGGCATTATCCTTTTGCAAAAAAAAATTATTTTTAAAGGTGTGGTAAAGGTAAAAGGTAAAGGTTCCCCTTGACCTTGAGTCCAGTCGTGTCCGACTCTAGGGGGCAGTGCTCATCCCCGTCTCCAAGCCATAGAGCCAGTGTTTGTCCGTAGACAGTTTCCGTGGTCACGTGGCCAGCGCGACTAGACACAGAACGCCGTTACCTTCCCACCGAGGTGGTACCTATTTATCGACTCGCGTTTGCATGCTTTCGAACAGCTAGGTTGGCGAGGAGCTGGGACAAAGCAACGGGAGCTCAGTCCGTCGCGTGGATTCGATCTTACGACTGCAGGTCTTCTGACCCTGCAGCACAGAGGCTTCTGCGGTTTAACCCGCAGCGCCACCACGTCCCTTTTAAAGGTGTGAGAAGCTTTAATAGAGTCAGACCACGGTGATTTGTTTTGTCAGTGTTTAATTGTGTTTGGTTTTTTAAGCTGGCTGGGTCTCATGGTGGTTTAGGTCTCTGGTCATGGAGCCCGAGGTTGGGAGTTCGAATCCCGCACGGTGTGCCTCCCGGGGGAGAAGAGCCAGCCTGGGGTGGCCTTGAGCCAAAGCTGCAACCGTCCCAGAAGAAAGGAAGGGGAAACCCCTTCGGAGGACTCGCTCTACCTAGAAAACCCCAAAAAGGGTCGCCATCCGTCAGAATCGACTTGACGGCACATGATTATTAACTCCCGTTTTTTTTTTTTTTTTAAATGATGTCATTTGTGGTGTCCTGCGACGTTTCCGTTTCGTGTTCCGTTTTTCAATTTCCGCTTTTGTAGGGGGGCGTCTTTGCAAAGCTTCAGGGTCCCCCCCCCCGTTCTGTTTGGGTCCAACCCCGTCCTCTTGCCTTGGAGGCGAAAGAGGCCTCGGGCAGCCTGGCCCTGGAGGGGGGCGCCCCCCCGCCTCCTGCGTCTTTTGGGTCCGGGCCCCTTCCTGAGCCCCCCCCGCCGCGGGACTTAATGGCTGGCCGGCCAGCCGCGTCTCCCCCCCCCCAACCCTTCCCTTCGCTTCCCCGCTAACGGCTCCCCCGTTGCCTTTTCCCAGGCGAAGGCCAGGCAGGGCTTTTAGAGGCGGAGAGCGCGGTGGACGACGGCATGCTTGCATTCCTGTTCGGCGAGGAAGGAAGGAGGAGCGTGGAGCTTAGCTTAGATGGAGGAGGACAGAAAGACCGGGAAGACGAAGAGGAAGAGCGCGCGCTCATGGCTCTTTCGGCGTCGAGCTGCTGCTGAACGCCGTGCAGGGGCCCCGGGGCCCCGCAAGGGGAGGGAGACGAAGGGCTAACGGGGTCATCCCTCCCCCCTCCCTCCCCGGCTGCTTTGTTTTTTCCCTGTTGAAATAGGTCCCCCCACGGAGCATCTGCTCGGTGTGGTAAGGTGGCGAAGTTAGGCTAGGAAACCGGTGCCCTCCGGAGACCCATCATCCCCTCTGACCGTTGGCCAGGCGGGCGAGGGGGCCGGGGCCGATGGGGAACGGAGGCCAAGGGCTGCCCTCCAGGGGTCACCCCCCAAGGCCCCTTCCAGCTTGGATGGCTTCCTCCTCGAGGGGCGAACCAGGCGGCTGGCTCTGGCGCTCTCTCCGCAGGGCTTTACTCTCTCTGCGGATCCTCTCCCAATTACGGGAAGCTTTCTTCTGCTCCCAGCCATGTTGTGCGCAGAGAGAGAGAGAGAGAGAGAGAGATCGGGAAGGAGGCCCACGCCTGCCAGGGGTGTGTGTGTGTGTGTTATTTCCTCCCAGTTTCATGGCTGCCTGTTCCGAAACGAGCTCACGCAACCATCAGAATACCCCACGGCTGCCAGAAGGCGGGACAGGCTGGGTCCTCGAAGGGATCCCGCCACTTGGCGCCTGCCCCTCTTCTGCTCCGGGCTTCTCCGGGATCCAGAGGTTGCCCTGCCTCCTGGTGTGGCCCCAGGCTGTTTCAGTGGTGCTTTTGAAAACGTGCCGCAGCCTTGTGTGTGTGTAGGGAGTGGGATTCGTGCGTGTGTGTGTGTGTGTTCCTGTGCTTAGGCAGAAGAACATCAGCTCCTCCGTGGGCTCCCGACAGATTATCGCCACCGCTGCGCTTAATCGTTGCTATTAGCCCCGGCTGATGCAAACAGCCGCCCGTCGGGCCCCGTCGAGAGCTGTCAGTCAGTGTGGGCTTGAGAAGCAATTACAGGAAGGGGCGTCGCTTGCCACTCTCCGCGCGCCTGCTCCGCCATCTCTCCTGGGCCCGGCGAGCGCTCCGAGTGCCACCGCCCCGCCGCCCACACCCCACCGTGCACATCCCTGGGTGGTGCCCCTGTTCTCCTGCCGTTCGGCGTTGGAGAGAAACCGTTTGAGTGTTAGGTTTGAGTTGAAGAGCAAAATAAAATCTCTTTTTCCCTTTCTCTTTTGGCAATAAACCCGCCTTTTATTTTAGAGGCTTCGCTGTTGAGCTTATGACTTCAGACGGTCCTCTCCCCGAGCGAGCCCAGAAAGAGCCGCCCGCAGACTTTTGTATTAAGCGACAATGGCGTCTCCGCTCCCCTCCTGCCCAAAGGCTCGGCCGAGGGGCTCAGGGGCAGCCCTAATGGCCTGAAAAGTTTTGCTCTGCAGTCAGAAGACAGCTTTGCAAATTCGGGCCGTGGGATGGGAAAGGCAGGAGAGAGAGAGACCCCCGCCTAAGCATTCCTGGCAGGCTGGCTTGGGGTCCCTTCAGGATCGGGGGGGGGGGTCTCCCCTGATCTAACGCAACAGACATCACCGGCAGCCGCAGCTCCTTGTGGGTCGAAGGAGGTGGTGGTGCCGGGGCTGCCCACGTCCTGACAGCCAGAAGAGGTTCTGGGCCCCAGGTGCCTCCAGGGGACCCGGCCGGTTCTTCGAAGGCAAGCCGTGCCCGGCTGCCCAAGCCCGTTCTGGGCCCCGAAGTCGTCTTTCCTCGAAGCCAGCGGTGGCCTTCCGGTTTTCAAATCAGGGGCAGCTTGTAAACCCGCCCAAGTGGGGAGGGACCGACCACGGGCTCTCAGGGGCTGCCTGCCCTCGGCACAGACGGATGGACGGGACGAGGTTTGGAAGAGAGTAACGAGAACACTTGGGTGGAAGCAAGGAAGCCCCGGGAAAAGCTGATTCAGGCTTGGGGGGGCTCATCGACCCTTTTTAGGTGCTGCCCCCCACGCACCCCAGAGCTGTGGCCACCATTGGGGCGTGGGAAGCTGCCAGAGGGTTCCCAGGGACCAGCCGGACGAGGAAGAAGGTCGGTAGATGCCGGGAAGCGGGCTTTAAGGCAAATGGCCTCACCGGAAGAGCAGCCACTGAGTGTGGGCCCCGAGTCAGACTGCAAGCGAGCTGTTCCTCAGTTTCACCAAGGGGCTCGCAGTCAGTCGACGCTTCGGTCGTCCCCATCGGTACGTCTAATGAGAGCTGTCAGGACTCGCCTCCGGAGAGGAAGCAAAATTGCATTCAGAGCAGAGCGTCCGGCTGGCCTGTCGTTTTCAACGGGGCTCCTGTTTCTGCAGCCGGCACAGAATTTTACTCCGCAGGTTGCTGATGCTCCTGGCGACCTGGCATTTTCCCTTCCCGCCTTCCTGACGTTTCCTGTGGCTTCTCCTGTCTTTTTTTTTAACCCTCCCTTACAGCGCAAAATCTGTTGAAGAGGGGAGAGCCTTCAGTTCAGGATGGATTCGATTTAAATCCCGATTTGAATTATAAAAATCGGAATTTGACCATTGAGATCTATAAAAACATCTATTTTTTAAAAAAACTTTTAATCATGATATAAGTCAATTTGATTTTTTATAAAATTGTGGATTTTTGTTTCCCCCACCCCTTTGGTTGATAGAATTTGGCCCGCTTTGGGTGTGCCAACGGGGGCCACAAGCCAGCCCCAGCAAGAGAGTCTAGCCACCATTTCGCCTTGCAAACGGGTTTGGTGAAAAGCCGAGCGGCTTTTCTCGCTCGTTCTGCGCTCCCTCTTCTGTTTTCCGAAGGAGCCCGCGTACCAGTCGGGATCCCCGAAGGGCGCCGGAGTGCCCAGCCGGCCAGGAAATCAGGTAGCTGGGCTGCAGATGGCACTGGCCTTTGCCCGCGGGGGCAGGAGAGTGGTCGTCGGTCACGTTTGCCAAGATGCTTTTTTCCTCCCACGTGTGGGTTTTGGGGTTGTGTGTCTTGCCCGGAGTATTTCATTGTGTTAGGGGTTAATCCAGCATGCCGTGGCTGAACCACTCATTAACCAAACATAAGTATAGCTTGGAACTGCTGGGCAACTCGGGTGTGTGTGTGTGTTTCACGTCTCTGCTTGCAGAGCCCAAAGGTCGGGAGTTCAATTCCCGCACAGGGCCTCCTCGACAGGGGCTGGACTGGATGATCCTTAGGGGTCCCCTTCCAGGTCTGCATTTCCAAGAAGACTATTATTATTTATTGATGGGATGATTGATCGTTCGTATCTCCCTCTCTGCCGCCAGAAGGACTGTTAGAACTCCTTAGTGTTGGGTCGAAACAGCAAGAAGCAGGCAGCGGCTGGCCTCGCCGGCCTGACACTCTTTTAAAGTCTAAAGGAGGGGAGGGAAGCACTAAAGGAAAAAAAGCAAGGAGGGAAGAGGAAAAACACAAGGAACACCAGGCGCGAGTTCTGGGTGCTCCCAAGGGTCCTCCTCCGCCAAATGGCCGGCTGGCTTTTCAGGAGCAGGGCACCTGCGGCTCCGGTTCCCTGTTCTGCCTCTTCTTGAACCCGGGGCCAAAGAGTGGCCTGAGGACCCTGTGCCAGCCAGCCAGCTGGCTGTGGGATCGTTCTCCCCGCACGGACCTCGATGGCCCCTGGGGTCGGCTGGCAAAGACCAACACACTCGCACGCATGCATGCACGCACCCTGGAGCGCTCGGACTTTTGACACTTAGCGGGTTTGGCTCCCGTTGCACCACGTTACGGACAGCGGTCTGCCCGTTGCCCACCGATGTCGCCAGTGATTCAACAATGGCTAGAAAATGGCCCCGAGGAGCCAAGTCATTTGTGTAAATTTTGGGGACCGGGGGGGGGGGGAATCCCAGCTGTGTGTGGCCACCTTTGCTTCGGACAGGGTGGGAGTTATTTTTAAAGCACGCTTGCGTTCCGTTAAGGGATTTTTTGGGGGGGAAGCGGAGCACCCTAAGTCGCCCCGGTCTGCCAGCGGGGCCTCCCAGGCTCAGATCGGGTGACCGTGACCACGTCTGGTGGCATTGGGGG
Organism: Intellagama lesueurii; assembly: GCA_037013535.1. Lineage (NCBI taxonomy): Eukaryota > Metazoa > Chordata > Lepidosauria > Squamata > Agamidae > Intellagama > Intellagama lesueurii. The sequence continues at coordinate 6,376,740 of JBAJHW010000020.1, forward strand.
GGGGGGGTGTTTCCCGTGGGCGGCGGGCACGCGGACCCCTGTTTTGAACCCAGCTCAGCACGGCGCATTCTGGAAAGGGTTCGAGAACACCCGGCTCCAGAGCCTTTTATGACCCATCCCTCTGCCTCGTGTGTGCGTGCCTGCAGAGGAGGAGAGAAGAGGCATCCGCATCAGCAGCAAGAGCGCTGAATCACTCCGCGTGGGGGCGAGCGCCAGTGTTAACGGGGGGGGGGGGGAAGAGAGAGAGAGAAGTCATGAAGCTTCCCATGGATCAGAGGGAGTCAGGACTCGAAGGAGAAAGTGGCCTTCTTTCCTCCACGAAACAGTTACTTAAAAATTGATGTCGCTTGGCTGAACCGGAGAGAAAGCTTGGCTTTTTATTCTCCTTCCACGGGCGTTAAAAGCTTTGCCGGAAGCAGAGGTTGGAAGGGGGGGAAAGCGACCGAGGACGATGCTCGGGGGTGTGTGTGTGTGTGTGTCGTTCTCCTTGCAGGTGAAGGGAAGCCTGTGGCCTTGAGCACATCCATTATCCTTTCTCTCTTCAGCCTCCCCTTTGAAAAAAGGGGCTCAGTCAGCAGCCATGGCTTAATCCTCTCTGAAATCCTAATGCAACGTGGTTTTGATTGGGGTGGTGGATTTCAGATTTCACGGGAGGGTGCCGTTTCTTTAAGATAGACTCCTCATCGTTGTCTTAGAGATGCCGTGCCGGAAGGGACCCCTAAAGATCATCCAGTCCGGCCCCTCTCGAGGAGGCCCCACGGAAGGATTCGAACTCCCAACCTCTGGCTCCGCAGCCAGAGAGACCTCCACCCCCCTGAGCGATCCAGCATGTTCGTAAGATAAGAGCAAGGTCTAAATTGAGTTAAACCCAATCTCAGTTCTTGATTGTTCCAGTTTAAATGGTTCCGGAGGAAGCAGAAACCTTTGGGTTTTCTGGGTGGGTTTGTTTTTTCCTGCATTATGTCCCAGTCTTCTATTTATTTTATGGATGCGATGCTTCCCTGTCTCGCGCCTATTAGAGAGCACAAGGTTGGGCCGCACGGTGATTTATGCGGGTCTTCTCCCTCTTGGTTTGATTTTCACAACACCTTGCCAAGGGAGCTCCCCCCCCCCCCGTGGAAAAGGAAAGATTTGGGTTACCCGATAAGCTTTTCTCTGGTTGTTGGGGGGCATCGGGGCCCTCTGGCCCTAGACCCATCTGCCAATTACGCCCGTCGATGGAGGTGGGAGACCTTCCTGGTTTCCTCCTCTCCGTCCCCGAACGGAGAGGGCAGGAGGTGGAGGTTGGAGGAAGGTGCCCGGCTCCTTCTGGACTTGGTGACGGGATCATTGTGCTGATCTGCATCTCCTCCTGCCTGTTTGCACGGTCCGCTCCCAACCCACTTGCTTTTTGCGCTCCACGCGGGCCAAGAATGACCCGGACGTGGTCTGGAAAGGGCAAGTGGCTTGCAATGTACGGATTAGGAGGGAGGGAAGCCAGCCGAAAACCTTCAGAATCTGTCACGACACCAGCCACCCTTTTGCTCTCGCTGAAAATATTCTGTATGTAGTGGTGGTGGTTGGTTTTTTTGGCTCAGAGGCCTCCAGAGAAATTCAGGGGCTTTTCCTTAGCTATTAGGTAAAGAAGCGAGCTTTGGCCATGGCTCGGCCCGGAGGCCTCCCTCCTTTGCCCAGGCCTTTCTCAGCCCCTCGGCACATGGACGGAGGCTCTACTTTGTGCACTGGGCAAATCCACGCGCCACCCCGGTTCCCGATGTCAGAGCTTTCTCTCCTTGGAGCAGAGAAAACGCGTCGTGGTGCCACATTGCTGTGTCACGTTGGGTTGATTTTCCAAAATAATCATGCACGATAGCCCCTTGGGTGGTTGTGCTTTGGGACACCTTGATTTGGGGGGGGGTCTGGTGCAGCCCGCCCACGCTTCCCCCTTCCCCGGGGAGGGCGGCCGATGACGCCAGGCCACGAGCTGGGGAATTGGCGTGACGTTCGGCTCCCGAGCGGGCGAGCCGTGGCGCCCGTCCTCCAGCAGCCAAAGATGAGACATCCTTGCCCGCCCGCCCGTCCTTTCCTCCCTCTGCCGTTGGGCCGCTGAGTCATCTGGGCTTGAAAAGCCCCGGCATGTCGTGTTCTCTGTGTGCAAAAATTACCTGGGCAGGATCCAGTGGGAGGGAGAGCGTTCGGGAAGGGCATCATCCGCTAAGCATGGTTTTTGCCGAACGCTGCAAGGTGTGTGTGTGTGTGTTTCTCTCTCTCTCTGTGTTTCCTCTCTCTCTCCCCCCCCCCCCTTTGCTCTGCTGAGCTGAGCAGCCGCCGTTCAGCCTTTTCAGAGAAAAGCTTGCTTTTGCAAATCGTCAAATCCTTCCCGCGGCTCGCCGAAGGCAAACCTCTCTGGAAATCAAGAGAGAAAAGCACTTCGCTTTTTATTTTTTGTGGTTCCTTTTTTGGGGGGATAGAGGAGGGGTTAGGGTTGGATCCTCTCCCAGAAAAATCAGGGTCCTCAGCCGAGAGCGGTGGGGGGTGGGTGGAGGTGGGGGGGGGAGAGGACGAAGGAAAACGGATGGCCGTCCAGAATGGCATGTTTTGCATCGGAGCTCCTGAGCCGATCAAACGGGGGGGGGGGGGGGGTCGTCCGTGTCCAAGGATTCCTCGTTGCCTGGTGTTCTCGGCTCCCAGTTGCCCCAGGGTGGGGAAGTGGGAAGCCTCCCGAAGGCCCGACCCGGGGGAATGACGTGGTCCAGCTGGCCCTTGGGTCCCGTCCCCCCCTCAGCAGCCTCTCCTGGCCTGCCCTACCTGGCAGGGTTGTTGTGACGGGGATAAGGTTGGAAGGAGGCGGACAGCCGTGTGCCCTGCTTTGAGCCGTCAGGGTTAAAGGGGGGGGGGGTTTCTAGCTCACAGACGGATCGATAAACGGCTGGGGTGGCTTCAGCCCCTGGCCCTCGAACCCTCCGATCCAGGGTGGATCGAGATCACTGGTTTTTTTAAAACACCCAGTGGATTTCTATCCTGATTTTTAAACGTTAAAACAGCCATGTTTAAAATTGGGAATCGTCAAAACAAAATAGATAGCTGACTTTTCAGCCGTTGGATTTAAGTCAGAGCCACCTGGCTCTGATCCCTGGGCCTTCTGCACATGCTCGGGGGGCACAATTGTTGTTGTTGTTTTGCCTTGCTGTTACGTCTTCTGTTCCCCGCTTCCCCCTCTCTGCCCCTGTTTTTTGTTTTTTGTTTCCTTTTATTTGGCTCTCCAGGACAGGTGCCGGACGACGAGGCCCGGCAGAACGGGCAGAGCCACGGCCGAGGGCCGCCCAAGCCGGTCTGCATGAACGGGACGGAGCTGGGGCAGCCGAGCGGCAAGACGAAAGGGGAGCGGCGGGCCAGCGCCTCGTCCAACCCCTCCCGCAAAGCCTCCTCCGCCGGCAGCAAGATCCGGAAGCTCTCCACCTGCAAACAGCAGTGAGAAGTGAGTCTCGGTCTGTCTGGGTTCGGATTTGGGGGTGCCCGGAGGAAGAAGCCTTTTTGCGGGGAGTAGGGAACACACCCCCCCCGTGAGTCCCATCTCTGCAGTACGGGAGGGAACCGGGCGCGGACGGGGAAAGAGCAGCCCTCCCGCGTTCCTTTGGGCGCCTTTAACTAATCTGAGATAGACTGCTCCTGGCCTTGGAAGCTCGGTCCCGTCGCCGTGGACCACCCGAAGAACAACCTTGTTGGCTCAGATCGGAGCCCAGCATCCCTTTCCTGACAACGGTCAGTTCCCCAAACCCCTGAAAAGACCCAGCGGGGCCAAGACATGTCTTCCCCCCCCCCCCCCCGCCCTTGAGGAAGCGGCTCCTATTAGGGAGCGTTTCCATGGCCTCACCGCAGCTCAGCCGACGGCCAGGCCATCTCCCGAAACCAATTAAAGAGAGTCTTCACTCCGGCTCTTGTTTCCTCCTTCAGTTCCTTCCATGGGGGGGGGGGGGAGGCTCTCTCTCTATATATATATTAAGAATATATATTAATATTTTGCATTTTTTTTAAATGGGGGGGCTCTGGACAGTCAGGAGGGAGTTACAGCAGTGCATTTAGGTGGGTGGGGGGGGCTAATCAAGGAATCGTATGGCCCTTGGTGGCTTTCTCCTCTTGGGGCCAAAGAGGAAAATTCCCCCCCCCCCCGTTTTTTTTTTGTTTTTTTTTAATGTGGGGAACGTGTCCCAGCCGGGACCTTCCTGCCCCCCCCTGATCCCTGGGCCCCCCAGTCCTCTTTTTTTCAAGAAATCCTGAACAAAGTGTCCGACGTTTGCCGGGTTGAGCCACGGCAAGCGTTTGGCCCAGCGCGGACGGCTCTTTGGAGGGGGGCAGCCTCGCGCCCGACCCTGGCTGATTTTCCGGGTGGGGCGGGCCCCTTCGGCCAAGAGGCCAGGCAGCTGAAGCCAAGCGTCCTTTGGGCAACTGGGCGTTGGCACTTTAGCCGGCTGGCGGGTGCGCCTTGCTTTCCCGCCGCCCCACTCTGCCCTTTTCTCCGCCAGCGGCTCTTGCCGATCTCCCTTTCTCTTGGCTCCCTCTGCCCACCCACTCTCTCTCTCTCTCTCTCTCTCTCTCTCACACACACACACACACACACACACACACACACAGTGGGCCCTCCTCCCTCTTGAACCCTTCCGTCCGCGCATGGGCTTTGCAAGAGGGAGGGAGGAGAGGCCATCTAGTCTGACCCACCCTCTGGCACGAGGCCGGAAATCCCGTGTTCGAGCCGGGGAGTGGCTTTTCTACGTTGCTTCAGAAGTCGCTTTAAGGAACTGCCCTGGTTCCTTTTCAGAAATGGGGAAAAGAAATGTTACTTTTAAATCATCCTCATCATCTTGAAAGGGACCCTTGGGATCATCCAGTCCAGCCCCTCTCAAGGAGGCTCAGGGGAGGAATTGAACTCCCAACCTCTGGCTCGGCAGCCAGAGATTGCACCCCACTGAGCTCTCCACTGTCACGGGTAACTTGCTCGTTTCAGGCAGCTTTGAAGCTCTCCTCTGGACAAGTTACATTTTTTGAGTAACTTTGCAAACGGTGTTCTGCGAGTTAAGGATGGCATGTGGCCTTTTTTTCCCCCTTGCATCTGCATTCACAATAAATCTGTGGCCGAGTGAAAAGTTGGAGAAAGAGGAGGTGGGTGGAGGAATAACAACTGCAAACCTCGTTTTTTATTTGAGATCTGTTGGTTTAAATTAGCGCAAACTTGCTAATTTTTTTTTTCCTGGAGAAAATCACCCCAGCAGATTTAATTGTTTAACAGGGATGTGTTTGCCATCTTGTAGTTGAAGAGGAAGAACAGTGGGGTTTCCCTCCCCCCCTTTTTTTAAAAATTAACATTAATTGGGTTTTTCTCCCTCTTTTTGTCGTTCACAGCCGAAGGCCCGAATCGCCTGCAGTCCTGGGTGGGCCAGGCCAGTTCCTTGTCCTGTGTCTGTCTCTCCTCTTCCCACTCTGCCACCGCCATCCTCATCCTCACACTTTCGTCAGGTAGCAAAGGACCCATAGAACAAGCTTGCAGTCCAAGGAGACAAGGAGGAAAATGAAACTTTTTGAAAAAGAGACCTACCCAAAGAGCGGGAGAGAGGATTTAAAAAAAAAAACCAACCAAACACCCTCGATGCTGGCCAGCCCGTACGCTCCTTCCGCAGCCTCGAGCGGGTTCTTTTTTTCTGATGCGTTACTTGGGTGTCTTTTCCGGAACGGATCCCGGGTTCCTTTTCTCCACCAGGGATGCCAGGACTTTATGGGGCGGTGGAGGAAAGGGTCCGTTCCTGGGAGTTGGGGTGGGTGAGGTTTAAGGGGGTGCCCCCTCACCCTCCCCGGGGGGGGGGGTCTTGGGATTTTTTGCAAGCCATTGAAACGCACTTTATGTAGTAGACTACTGTTATATAATATATATAAATATATTTTTTTCCTTTTTTTTGGCCTCCCCTCCTTCCTCCCTCTCCCCCCCCCCCACTTTTGTTTTGTTTTGTTATGGTTTTGGTTTTATATTCGCAGTATCTCCAGGAGCTCCTTTTACACATCATGATGTATTTGAAAATAAAAGACAAGAAAGTGAGGGGGGGGGAGGAATGGCAAAAGAGGGGTTGAAGGAAAATTTAAAAAAGAAAAAGAAAAAACCACCAACCAGAAGAACCCCCCACAAGTCAACCCGGTATTAAACCAACCGTTGCCAGTCTATAAAACAAAAAAAATAAATGAAATAAACAATTAAAAAATCTGCATGCTGTTGATAAGGGCTGGAGTAAAGGGAAACGAGTGCTTTTCTTTCCTTTCCTTTTTTTTTTTAAAGAAAATAAAGTGAAAATGGAAAGATGGGGTTTCCAGCCTGTTTGTGGGAGCGAAACAGAAGCAGGGGGTTCAGGATGGGAGGGGGGCGGTCCTTGGTCTCCCACACGGTTCTCCTTGCGGCGCCGGGTTTCGTTCTCCTGTGGTGGGCATTGATCGTTGCCCGGAAGCATGGGCTCCGGACCGGTTCCCGTAAGGAGATTAAAAAAGGCCGGGAGATTATGATGATTTCTTTTTGCCTCGGGCGGCAGAGGCTTGGAGGCGTCTCCAAGGTGTGGGAGCAGAGAGAGAGAGACGAGGGGCAGGATCAGGGGCCCGCCCCAGGCCCCCCCAAGCTCTGCCCGGTGGGAGGCGCTCTCCCGTCCCTGGTGCCGAAGGAAGAGTCAACAGCCGGTCCCTGTGGCTTTTGGGCCACCCACGGGAGGGAGCGCCACGTTCTTCCGTGCCTCGGGCGGCACAGTGTCTTGAGCCGCCCTGATCCCGCGGGGGAGTCCCGGTAGAGCGCATGTTCGGGGTTATGTTTCCAGCAGCTGCCCACGGACTTTGTCATCGACTGTGTGGCGCGGGAAGGGGCCCCGGGGGACCCTCATCCCTCTCCTGACAAGACTGGGGATGATGGGTGTTGTCATCCCGAATGTCTGGTGGAAAAAGTTGGAGCGTGGCAGGGTAGGTGGTCTGGTCCCGCCTGCCCGTTTCAGCAGGGCCCCTCTTAAGGACAGATTAAGCTTATTTTTACTTGAGTCACGGCTGCTATAAATTTCAGCCACCTTCCCGAGTTCGGAGAACTTCTGCGGGGGAATAAAACGTCACAGTTGGCCGTCTGTCGTGTGTTGTGAAAGGGAGAGATGATTTTCTATGTCCCATTTCCCTCTCCCCGCAAACCTGGCCCTCTTCAGATGTGTTGGGACTACACCTCCCATCAGGCTTAGCCAGCAAGCTGGGGAAGATGGGAGTTGTGTTCCCACCACCTTCAGGGGTCACCCAGTCAGAGTGGGATGCTGATGTAGAGATTCCAAAAATTTTATGAGCAGTGTAACGAGAAATGTCGGAGAGCCCGTGGCGCTCTTTTCTCAGTGGCAGGAGGAGCATGGTTCTTGTGGTCATCGCTGTCCGGATGGCGCCAGGCTGTGACCCCTGCCACTGCTGGCTCACCCAGTCCACCTCTGACCGCGGTCGAATGTGCTAGGCCCTTGTGGGTGTGCAAAGCTTGCCTCCGAACAGCTCGGGCAGGGGTCCCCCTCCTCATGCCTGTTGCCAGTGGCAAGCGGTTAGTCTACGGATAGACTGCTGCTGGACAGGGAGGACTGACTCAGCTGTTCCTGCTAGTACACCCCCAGTAAGAGGCATGGCTGCTGCCACGGCCCTTCGCAGCCGAGACGCTTCGGGGGCTGAGCCAGACGCGCTGCGCACCTTGTTCCTTCTGCTCGGCCGTTCAGCCCAAGACCCTTCAGAGCGAAGCCACAAAGTTCGCCCTCGCTCTGCACTGACTTGGTCTGCCCAGCCAGCGAGCCCCATCCAGAGCCTCGCCCACGTTCAGCCTTGCCGTACCTGGAGAGCAACGCCGCCCTCCCTCCTTTGGCTCTTTTTTGAGCTGGGAAAACTTACTTAGAAAGTCTTGCTTCGGAACGGGGCGCCGCGGCTCTGTGATTTTTTTCGACCCGAGTCTCTCTTGAACGCCGACCATCCTTCTGCAGCTGAATAGAGCACCCAAGGAGGCCCAGCTGGAGTGCCCTTGCTCCTGAGCAAACGCGTTGCCTCCTCCCCCCCCCGGCCCTGACGCTAGCTGCTGCCCTCTGTCCATGCTCAGAGGCTAAGCTGAAGTCTCCAAAGCAGCTGAGGCTGAAGCTCAGGGCAGGCCACGGGCGACTCTCCTCCCCAGTTTGGCTTTGGCATGGGGTTCCCCACCCTTTGGTTTCCCTCCCCTGCTCTGCTGACTCGGGCTACCACGGCTGCCCCATGGGTGCGTGGCTTCTGTCCACTGAGCAGAGCTGGGCTTCGGGGCCACACGGGGCCTCCAGCCTCTGCCGTCCCCTTCGTTCAGTGGCAGCGGAAGCTGAAAACCCACTTTTAACTTGGAAAAGAGGCCACGGCAGCTCATCCGCTCCGCCACTTAATGGCGGCCTCTTTGTTCGCCCCAAACCGGGAGTGGACTTCACGGACACGGCCGGCGTCCTGTTTTTGACCCAGGATCCACTCCGTGGGACTTGGGGCACCCCAGGCCGCGCGTGGACTTTGGCCGGACCCTGTCCCGGCACCAGGTTTGCCCCGTTTCCCCAGACGCACGACCGAAACAGAGAGCAGCAGCACACCGGCGGTTGGCACATCGTTTATTTTAATAAAGTCTGTTTCCAAAAGGAAGTTGATGGGTTTGGTTGTGTCGCTGGCCACGGCGCGGGAAAACGGGACGCCGCCTGCCTGCCTCCCCTCTCGATCCCCCCAAGGACAGCCAGGCGTCATCTGAATATTTGAAAAAGGATCTGATGGATGGTTCGTGGCCCTCTTTTACTGCGTGGGTTCGATTTTTAAAAAGTTCTTGTCCTTTCTCACACCCCACATTTCCGCCCTTCGAGGCACGAAGGGGCGTTTGGGCCACGAAAAATGCCCCCAAGGTGGGAGGGGAGAGAGATCTTAGCCCCCCACCCTCAGCGAACACCCCCTCCCCTTCAAACAATAATCCAACCAAGCAGATGCCGGGTTGGCATGCAAATAGTTCAAGCATAAAACAAAAGGATTCGAAGCAACAACCCCCCAAAAAATGTTGGCAGGATTCAACAGTCCTGCCCTTTCATGCTCAGAATTACGAGTTTCAACTCATTCCACCCCAAAACCCCACCCCACTATTTTCTTTGTTGTCTTCTCTTGCTCCCATGCTGGCACAATTCAGTTAAATTAAAATAAATTTTAAATAATAATAATAATAATAATATTAAAATCTGCTTTAAAGGTGCAACAAAATAAATCTGCAGTCTTCTTCCGAAACAAAACCACCATGTCCACGAATAAATAATTGTTTAGAAAAACACACACGTACAAGTTACACACCCGCTTTGCCCATATTTGGAAAGATGGATGCCTTTGTGCACAAACCGACGAGACGGCCCCGTTCTTTTTTACAAGCCGGACCTCGTGAGGACTAGAAACCTGAGCTGTTTTGAGCTGGACGCCGTTCCCTCTGGATCTCTCGCTACCAGATCCGTGGCCAAGAAATGTCCGTAGGATCTCGGCCATGTCCTTGGAAAGGGTCGACTCTGATCCGAGTGGGAGAGGAGAGCGTAGGAACCCATCTGGGGGAAATGGAGACCCGGATCGAAGAGCGAGGAGGGGAAGGAAAAAGGTGGTTTTCGTGGCCGCCCATCCAGAAACCCCGGCCGGGAAGAGGTTGGCTCGTTTTCGTCCTGTTTTGCACCACCCAGAAGAGCTCTTGAGAAGAACGATGGAAGGGTTGGAAAGGACCCGCTCCGGCCAGGAGCAGGAAGTTGTCCCATCTGGAAGGCAGGGTTTCTCGGGGCCTCCCGCCACGAGGACACTTGAGCGAGCGAGCAAGTGAGTGAGCCAGGAGGCATGGGAAGGCCGTGGTTATTGCTCGAGAAAAACCAGAGAGAGCGAGCACAGGAGGGAAAAGGGCCGTCATATTTGCTACAAGGAGCTCTGAGCCAGTGTGAGGTAAACGCTGGGCCTCCGCTAGGTTTGGGGCTCCTTCCTGTCTCACCCGTAAGGGAAAAGAGACCCTTAAAACGGCATTTCCTGGCTGTGCCGGAGAGGCCCCTGCTTTGGCAAACCGGTTGGCCTGCAGACGAGGAGGGGAAGACCCAGTCCAGAGGATCCATCCCCTCCACACACACACCCTCCGGGGAGGGAGCAGAGGTGCCCGCCAATGGTGGCCAGGGTGCCGTGTCCCTCCTTGGCCCTCACGGCCAGAAGGCAGGCCTTGGGCAGCCTGGAGGCTGCAGGAGGGGTGCTCCCCGTATCTGGCGGACTCAGCCCCTCGGCCCTCTGGCTAAGAGAAGGCGCTGTCTACGGGCCCTCTGCCCCGGACCTTCGGCAGTGGCCGGTGCCTCCTGCTAGTCCTCCACGTGCAACCCAGCAGGGCGGGAACATCGGAGAGAGGACGCCCCTGCGTTCCTCCAAGATGGCCCCTCACCCTGGTCCTCGCTGGAGCACCATACATCCCCCGGCTGGCTGGCAAGGTCCACGCCGGCACTGCCAGGTCCAGGGGGCACGAGAGAGAGATGGAGAGAGGGGGAACAAGGAAGGCTGGCCACCTCATCATGGGCTTGGCCACGTTTTCCTCCTCCCTCTACTCTGGACTCCGGTCAGGGGAAGCCTCCGCAACGGCCACCACGTGCTCGGGGCTCTCTCGGGGTTCCCTCAAGTGCATGTAGAACCTTTCTCCCAGGCCCCCCGAGATCTTGTCCATCGGGTCAGTGCCAAGGGGGCTCAAGGCTGGGCACTGCCCGTCCTCGAGGCAGTCGTCGCCGTAAGGGTCGGCAACCAGCTTGGCTTCCTCGGGCGGCTCCTCTTCAATGACCTGGATCGTGTCCCCGGCCTCCAAAGCTGGCGAACCCACCTCCTCGTCTCCGGAGCTGACGATGCGGGGCAGGGTGCCATGGTAGCGCCCGTCCAGGGGGTAGTTGACGCTGTCGCCGCGCCGCAAGGGGGTCCGGTGACGCTCGAGGGCCGAAGGGTAGCGGACGCCGGGGTCGCTGTACTGCTTGGCCCGCTGCCACTGCTTCCGGAGGTGGGTCCGGGAGCGGTGCTTGGCCCGCAGGGGCGACTCGTCGAACTGGGGGTCGTGGCGGACGAAGGCGTGGAAGAGGGCGTCCGTCTTCTCGTCGATGCTGTAGTCCCGGCGTGGCCAGGCCTCCCGGGCGGGGAAGGTCTGCCCGTAGGGGGCCCAGACCAGCGGGCTGTGGGGGGGGCGGGCCCCCCACAGCCCCAACCACGTCCTCCGGCTCTTCCTCCTCCGGCCATTCTTGGCCCTCCAAGCTCTCAAAAAGGGTGGCTTTCCGGCCGGCGCTGGTGAAGCAGTGCCGCTTCTCCGAGGCCGTCTGGTCCTCCCCGCCTCGCCCGCCGGGGGCCTCGATGGAGGCGTACCCGCTGTCCATCTGCAGCAGCTTGCGGGTCCCGGCCTCCGACTCCAGGCTCTCCTGCTTGGGTTTCCCCCACGGCCGGTCGTCGCCCCCTCCCTTGGCTTCGTCGGCCAACGAGGACGGGAAGCTGGGCAAGCCTCCGCCGGAGGAGAGGCTGCTGTCGCCCCCGTCGCTGCGCACCGAGTCCCGGTCGTTGCCCGGCTCCGACGAGGCGTACAGCTCCAGCGAGGCCCGCAGGCTCCAGATGTCGTGGTAGAGCGGGGTGGGCAGCTGTTCCAAAGCGGGGGGCTCGGGGGTGGCCGGGGTGGGGGTCTCGGCGGCGTCTAGCCTGTGGAAGGTAACGCAGAAACCCTGGTCAGCCTTACGAGACCGCACCAGGTCGAAACGTTACTCGTCGCCGTGGATTCGCACGCGGAACCCAGAGAACAAAGACAGAAGAAGCCAAAACGGGGGCACGGCCCCTTTTCTTCCGCCACTGCACCGCTGGGTCATCGGAACTCCCACGACAGGGAGCAAACCTTTACAGCCCTCCCGACCTGCCCATTCGACCACACCGCCCAGTCACTGGCTGGGCAAAAAAACCCGGGGGTGGCAGGGGGGGGGGGTGCCTCCGGAGCTTTATATGACTTTATTGGCAGAGTGGCCCTTCCACCCTTCATAAAAGGCAGGAAAACAGGATTTCCATTTCTAGACGTGCTATTATCAAAGACACGCTTTCATATTCAGGAATGATTCATAAAGGCAAGGAAGAGTCACTCCAACAGAGTGAAACCCTCTCCAGGTACAGGAGGTTCTGGATTCAAATCATGGCATTGCCCTTAAAAAGGATCCACTCTCGTTCATTTCAACGACTCTACCTACCGTTCTGAGCTCCGTACAAATAATAACCGTTGCAACTGTGATTGCAATTTTTTCCACCAAAAGGGGGTTTCATTTTTTTCATTTAGAAAAAAGAAATAGTTACTTTTAATGGCTCTTTAATCACCAGCTCGTGGTAGAAAGAGCCCAGACCATTTCGGACCTGGTAACTTGAAAAGTAACTAAACCTCGGTCCCTTGCAGCAGTAACAAAACTTAAGTTACCCCTTCATGGTTGCAAAAAAAGAGAGGAAAGAATTAACTGCAAGTCATTCGTGTCTCGTAAACCATTCCTTTTCTCCTTTTAATAAAGAAAACCATCGGAGCAGGCGGGGGGCAGGCCTGCTCCTCCTTGGCTGCTGGGGGATGATGAGCCAATACCTCCCCCTCGGATATCCAGCCCGGCTTGTTCATCATAACCCATCAGGCCTTTCAGATGACAACTCCCATCCCTCCTGGCTGCCGGCCATTTCTTCTCTTTCCAGCTTGGCAGGATCTGGATACCGGGGGGGGGGGCCACCCGGGTGCAAAAAAAAAAGGAGGCACCCGCGTGGGACCCAAGCGGGTCCAGAAGCAGGGGACGGCCCTGGAGCAGAGAAGAAGAGTCCGCTCCTGGCCGACCCCCCCACCCCCCCGACCTTCCCTCCCTCCCTCCCGTCCCACTTATCTACAGAAAAATACCTGCCGAGAGATAAAGGCGGGCTGGCCGGAGCCGGCAGGAAAGGCCCGCCGGCCACCGGGCGGAACACAACGTCATCTGTCCGGGCGATGTACTGGATGATGTCGGTCTGGTGCGCGTCCTGGTCCTCTTGGTCCAGGCTCTCGCTCGCGGCTCGTTGGCGCTGGAACTGATGGCGCTTCGGAGACCCTGGGGTTGCGGGTTTGAAAGCCACGTTAGGAGGAGAGCGGAGGCAGTGGTTGTGTACGTTCATTTACAGATAATTGTGAACATCCATCTATCCATCCGTTCCATCCCATTCATTCATTCATTCATTCATTCATCCATCCATTCATTTATTCATTCCTTCCATTCCTTCCATTCATTCATTTATTCATTCCGTTCCATTCATTCATTAATTCATTCATTCCATCCATCCATTCATTCATTTATTCATTCTGTTCCATTCATTAATTCCTTCCTTCCTTCCATCCATCCATCCATCCACCCATTCATTTTTAGCTACTTTTATATCCCACTCTTCCCTCACTGGGGTCAAGGTGGTATAGCCACCTTTCTCTTCTCCCCACTTTGATCAGCACAACACCCACCCTGTGAAGTAGGCCAGGCTAAGAAAGAGGAAGGGGATGGCCTCCAAATACCACCGTTAATTCAACGGCTCGCTAAGAATCGGAGAACTACAGAGTGAGGGACACGAAGGGTCATCTAGTCCAGCCCCTTTGAACCTGGTTCTCCGAAGTTCAGTTCACTGCTCTAACCATCGCACACACTGTTTTAGGTATAGAAAACTATCGTATTTTCTGGTTATGCGTCACCATCCTAACACAAGGAAAAAATAAGCAAAGTATAAGTCTTCAAATAAGATATCTCTGGTTTTCTCAATATACAGTCGCTTTCTATTTAAAGTAATACTTGATTAAAACCCATGAAGACTAGTATCTTTATATTCAGGAAAAGATCGGTTGTTCAGCAGTTGAGCACACACTCTTCACATATCAGATTCAATCCCACGCTTTGTCCATTAAAAACAGACCAGAAAACAGGTGATGGGAGCATCTCTTCAATACTGGGGTTAAAGACATGAATGAAGCATTTGGCTTGTGGATCTGACACCCACCTCGTGTATCCAGACTGGAAGCCCTCTGACTGGTCTCCAGTTTCCATTTCTTGATCTTGAAGTAAGGACTCGCTCCTTCCAGGCTGGCATGACGGCGCAAGCGGGTGAAAAAATGGAGGACGGTGCCCTGGGCAGGTGGCGGGGTAGCTTCAATGGCACTGGCACTTCCGGGTCTGGCACCTTTTGGACTCCTGACCGTGCCATCAGACTAAGGAAGAAAGATACAGAGAGAGAGACACACAGAGAGAGAATTTAGTCATCCATGGCATAGTGTCGGAGGCTTTGACTGCCGGGGCAGCCAAGTGTAAACAGGTTGCAAAGATGGGTCTTAGTGGCTCCTTCCTCTGCACCACCCCCAGAATATTAAAATGTGTCTTTTGTGAAGCTGTCAGAAACAGAACCGGCACACCTTCACAGGACCAAAACCTGCCACAAAAGGGGACCCTAAGCCTTCTGAGAAAGCGTGGGGGAAACTCCCCCACGGGGGAAAAGAGGACGTGAGAAGCCACAGAACAGCCGTTTTGAAAATACCCGAATGGCTTCATGTGGGAAAATGGAGCAGAGCTGATTTTCTGTAGCTCGAGAAGGTGGGGCTCAAACCTGGAGGGGTTCCAGTTGTAAGGAAAGAGACTAGATGACCTTTGGGTGTCCCCACCCCTGCAGTTCAGTCGTTGTGCAATGCAGGGCACGTCCGGGACATTTTTTTGCCTTGTGCCCGGGACACGTCTCGCTTTGCACGGCCCTGAGCCCGACGGCCGGGTTGACCTACCGAGGCCCCTTCGCCGGAGTCGGAGGACAGGGAGGGACTGGCTTCCACGGTGGAGTTGAAGGTGTCCCCGGGCAGGGCCGAGCCATGCCCGGTGAGCGCCGTCTGAGGCAAGGCGGTCCCCGTCGGCTGGAGAGAAGGAGAGGAGACGGAGCGTGAAAAGGAGGAAGGGTCTCCGGGGGGGTGGAGGGGGGAGGACTGCCGAGGTGGGGAAAGCCACTCTCTTATTCTAGCCACGTCTCCCCAAATACGTGGCCCGCAGGCCTGGGAGTGGCAACCCTAACCCCAGAAAGGAACTCATCCCACCCGCCGGGACGGCCACCACGCAAACCACCCGCCCCAGCCCCACTTGGCATCCCAACTTTGTGAGACTAGCAAGAGGACCATGATGTTTTGGGGCAGCCATGATGAAGCGTTCTGTGGAACGCAAAAAGCCGACACGTGCCGGCATCCCGCGGCAGGACTGCACCAGGATTACAGCTCCCGGTTAAAAGCCTCTCCAAACCAAGGTGTTTCTTGGGCAGCTTCGCCCCGTCGTTCTCCTTCCTTGATTGATTGATTGATTGATTGATTGGAAGGGAGGACAGACAGACAAATACACCAAGAATAAAGACAGAAAGCTCTTCTTTTCACAGAACTGCTTCTAAAAGCGACAAGAGAGTTCTGTTTCACTCAAAAACTGGCACAGTTCCCTCCCTCTTCCTGTCCTAATCCCTCCAGCAAAATCAGCATTATTTCAAGGATATGAATTTTATTCATCCATACAGAAGGATACAAGGTGCTTTTTAAAAGCTCCCGATGAGGTAGCTTTTGCCCAGCACAAATTCAAAACAAAAGGATTTCAGAGTTGTGTTTTTCTCAATGACAATTCTTTCCCCAAAATTAAAGGTGCTAGTCCTCATGACGAGCAGCCATCCCTGTCTCTCAGTCCGAAATTAGATTGGATTTGGAAAGAGGAAAGGAGAAGGTGAAATTCTCACAAGGAGCTCAGCACCTTCTGCTCATCCCTCTCCGTCCTGGATCTGGCTCCCCTCAGGCTGGCGTATACTAAAGCCGGAGAACGTCTGCCCCTTGGTGTGCAGAAGGTTCCCAGTTCAAATCCCGACACCTCCAGATAAAAGAGTGGGGTACCAGGCTCATGGGAAAGCCCCCTTCTCTGCCAGAGACTCCAAAAAGCGGCTATTCATTTTGCGTAGGCCTCATAAAGAAGAACAAACTCCTTAATTACGCTGCTGTTTAAACCAATCTTTTAATCAGAATCACGAGGACAAGCGCCTTGACTTTTAAGGGACAGGATCGCAGATCAGAAGCAGAGCAGAAGCTGGAAATTTGGCTTTTTCCGAACGACAACACCTTAAACCTCCAGCAGGGAAACCTTACTTCTTTTTTTATTATTATTCTATTTTTATTCATTTTATTTTTTGCAGTTCCCAGAACTGACTGTGGATGCTGGGAATTGCAGTCCAAACTAGTCAAGTTTCTAAGCTCTGTGGTAACGCCTTTGCAGATCACATCAAATGCTGGTTCAACCCCTGAATGTTTCCGTTTTAGAAAACTGGGTAGGAGATCAATTAGACTCACTGAGGACTAGACTCTTAACAGAGAGCTAAGACCCAGAGTTTGGTAGGAGGGCCCAGATGGGGGGAGAAGACTCACCTGGAATATGGCGAGGCTCGGCTTGGTGGGCGGGTGGCGGGGTGTCATAGCAATGCTATTCTCGTTGGATTCGCACTCGTGAATGGTGACGATCTTGAGGGCGGCCGAGGGTGGCAAAGGCAGGTGGCTCAGGCGGGCGTTTTTGAGGTGGTGGAAATCTCCTTCGGTCAGAGTGTACCTGAGCAAGCAGTGGGTGCGAAATGTCAGAGGATCAAAATAAAATCAGCCGGGAAGCCAAACGGAATGACCCCAATGGCGGGTCGGATTACGAATCTCATGCTCCCCTTGGCTCTCCCCACTTCCGCTTCTCATGGGAGAGCCTCAATCGCAGCCCGTAGGGTCAACCCGGCGCCACCCCGCCCGGCACCTACCTTCTCCCCTTCTCCTGGGTCTTCTTGCTCTGCTCAAAGAGAGCGGCCTCGTTGAAGGAGACCCGCCGCCCCGTGGCACTGCCCGAGGACAGGAACCTCTCGCTCTCGGCATCCCGGTAGCTGGAGCTGGACGTGCACTCCGGGTCGTCCACCTTGATGGTGATGTCTGGCGGGGAGGGAGGGATGGAGCCAAAGAAAGGGAGAGAAAAAAGGGAGGAAAGGAAAAAAGATGGGTGAGTTACAACCCCTCGTCTAGGTTGAGTCCCAAAGGAACGGATTCAAACTTTTACACGGCGGGGGGGGGGGGGGGAGGCCCCTACTTGCTTGGAGTCTAGGTCGAATCCCCAGCATTTGAAGGACCAGAGAGGAGAGCGAGCAGAAGGATCTTTTCTCCGAATACAACTCTGTATCCGGAGACTCCCCGGCCTGGCGCAACCCAGTTCGAAGGGCCGAAATGACCGAGGTCGGAGGCAACAAACCGGACCCGGATTTGCAGGGTGGCAAAAAACCAAAACAAAACAAAAACCCAGCCCAGCCCAGCTTCCTGGGCGCTCTCCGAGGCGCTGAAGCTCTCCCCACAAAACCTGGTTCACAGAGGACAACCCGGAGCGGATTCACCGCCGGCAAACACACACACACACGCATACACACACTACCATGAACCTAGAGTCCCCCGTCTGATTTCCCCGGCCATGAACGGTTGACCCCCTCGGCCGGGTCGGAGAGGAAGTCGGAGCGGACAGGCTCGAGACGGGCCAGGCCGAACACAGTGGAAAGCAGGGGGAGAAAGGCAGACTTGGGCCCGACCCACTGCTCGGGGTCTCTCTTTTCCCCGAGGGAGGGGCTGAGGCTCCCGGGAGGGGGAGAGACAGCTGACCCCGAAGTCACGGAGCTTGGCCACCCCTCGGTCCTTTTCTCCCGAAGCCCCGAGGAACAAACCCCGGCCCGGCCGCCATCCCGGCTGGGAAGCCACCGCAGGAGAGGCTGCCATGGGGGAGTGGGTGGGTTGTGGTGCTGGTGGGGACATCTCCATGGCAACGCAGCCTAGCAACCGTGTCCGTACCATCGCCGAGGAAAAGATGGTGGTGGGTGCGAGTGTGGGCGTGGGTGTCAAGGTCCTCACCTTGAGCCGGTTGGGTGTCTTCTAAGTAAGTGGTGTTTGTCTTCTCCGGGTCATCGCTGGCTCTGAAAAGGAGAGAAGGACTGGCCATCACCACAACAGCGGGCAAAGGCCACCTTCCGGCGTTTCCTTCCGGAGAACCAGCCCACTTCTCCGAGCCCTGCTAGCGTTTGCTTCACAGGGAAATATTACTTTTCTGCTCTTTTTCTAGGTCCAGAAAGTATGGCTCCACTAAAGGATGAAGGAGGAGGAACCGGGCATAGATTGTTGGGTGTTGGACTACAACTCCCATCAGCATGCCACCGCCCCGGGCTAAGCCCAATGGGAGGTGTAGTCCAACACAATCTGGAAAGCCAGGCCCTCTCGTTTCCCTGGCCGGGGAGAAGCGGCCTCACACCGTGTGGCTTTTCCTGCTCACGAGCCTAGAGGTCCCTGACTCTGCCGCTCCATCCTTCCCGTACCTGGAGTGCCGGCGGTCCGTCTCACAGCAGCGGCGGCAAACGATCAGGACGCCAAAGATGAGGACCAGGGTGCCCCCGATGAAGATGGAGAGAAGGACCAGGAGCAGGACGTAGCCATCCTGGGCGCTCACTTCGGTCGGCACCGTCTGTAGGATGGGGTTGGGGAGAAAGAAAGAAAGAAGGAAGGAAGGAAGGAAGGAAGGAAGGAAGAAAGGAAGGAAGGAAGGAAGGAAGGAAGGAAGGAGGGAAGGAAGGAAGGAAGGAAGGAAGGAAGGAAGGAAGGAAGGAAGGAAGGAAGGAAGGAAGGAAGGAAGGAAGGAGGGAAGGATGGATGGAAGGAAGGAAGGAAGGAAGGAAGGAAGGAAGGAAGGAAGGAAGGAGGGAAGGAAGGAAGGAAGGCGGGAAGGAAGGAGGGAAGGATGGACAGAAGGAAGGAAGGAAGGAGGGAAGGAAGGATAGATGGAAGGTAGGATGAAAGAAAGAAAGAAAGAATGGAAGGAAGGAAGGAATAAAGAAAGAAAGACTTACGCCACCCATTTTTAATTCCCTTTCCTAGAGACCAAACTGTTTGCCCCACACAATGGCTGAATCCCATAGAAGTCTGAATGCCTTCAAACATTCCGTGGCTTCCACTTCCCACTGCACTGGAAAGTGGATCTGCTAATAGACGTGGTGCACTACAGTGACTGCATATTGAACCTACCAGGTTCAGAGGCAGTATACCTGCTGGAAATAAGAACGGGCCGCTGACGGCCTTTGGTTTATTTGTGTATTTCTTTTGTATCCGTAACCATATACAGATAGATAGGCCAAGGGGGGGGATCATAAAATTCAGAACAGCCTTGTGAGGTAGGCCAGGTTTTTCAGAAAAACAGAGAGAGAGAGAGAATAAAATTCGTCCCAAGGCCAACCAGCCACGTCCATGGTTCAGTGAGGGACCTGAACCCAGATCTCTTATTCCAGAACGCTAACTGCTACACCCGCCTGCCAGACACTCCCAGGGACAGGGGCGAAGCCCAAGAGGTTTTTGGTCTGATCTAGTTTGGCAGACTTTTCTTCCGGAGGTCCGTTTCGACAGAGCGGAACCTCCTTCCACAGGAGAAGTCTATCTGGGCCTACTAGACGCCAGGGACTAGGCACATGGGGAGACCGGGCGGGGGGGGGGCCCTCCTGCCGGGCTTCCCTCTGGGGCATCTCGCGGGGGAAAGGACCCAGGAATTCCCCACCAGGGATGAATTCCCGCACCGTCTGTCTGCGTGTCTCGAAAATCTCCTCGGTTTGGCAAGGAACGCGGCTTCTTTGGGAGAACAAGCTGCTCGCTCTTCCGCCAGTGAAGGGCAGAAGAGGGTGTCCCTGGGGAGCCCCTCCGTGACTCACGAGGTTCCCCCCGGGTTCCCCCCCCCTCCCACTCCCAGTACATTATCAATTTCTCCAGGCAAAAAGCCCCTCCCCACCCTCAAAATGGATCAATTAAAAATAAAGTTTTTATTTTTATTTCATTTAATTAATACAGATAATACCTGTTCAGAATCTATATATTTTTAAAGAGTTTGAGGTGCATTTTCAATTTTCACACAAACCCCCCCCCCGACTATTTTTTTATTTTTATTTTTGGTAGGGGCTTTTCCACATCTCTGCATCAATGAATGGGAGATCAGAGAACTGAATCAGAAGGCAGTGCAGTACAGTGGCTAGAGGGTTTCGAAAATCCAGATCCTAGTTGTCCAGAAATAGGAAAACACACGGGGAGACCCTGGCCTCCCGTTTCTCTCTGTCTCAGTCCCTGCCTGGTCAACCTTGCAGGGATGTTGTGAGGAAAGGCAAAGCACCAGGTGCGAATCCAACGGTTCTCCATTTAAGGGTGTAGATTTGTGGTTTTGGACTACAAATCCCAGCATGCCCTCAGGAAACCTTGCACACACTCCATTTCCCCAAACCTCTTCGACTACAAATCCCAGAAGCCCCAGCAGCTCAGTTTTTGGGAGTATGAGGAGAGCTGGATTGCCCGGTCTGGGAACTCCTGCCCTTAAAGGAAAGGCAGAAGAGGAAGGCAATGAACAAATAACGAAAAGGAAGATTAAAAATCTCTCCTGTCACCTTTTGCGGCAGTTCCACTGACCAGCCACTAGAGGAGGACAGAGAATCAAGTGGCCGGGAGTTTCCCATGGCTCCCTCCCCACAGGCTTGCCATTGGGGCAGATTGGGGACCAAACCACCAGACTGGCCTTCTCTCTGGTGGGTGCCTGTGGATGATGGGGTTTGCAGTCTTCCCAAGGACTGGACTGGGCCTGGATCGTGGCCAAAGGTGGAAGACGTGCCGGGCTAAGCCTGGTCTCTGTCAGAGGGGCCCACGTGAAATTTCACTACCTCTTCTCGCGCCGTACGGTTGCTGCCCGCGAGTTGAGTTTCCCAAACCTCTTTGGACTACAACACCCAGAATCCCCCAGCCAGCCAGCCATAACAAACACGAAGGATTCCCCCGACAATTGTTCCCGGGGGGGAGGGGCCAGAGAGCGAGGGCTGAACTTCTTCCCCATTTTGGGAGGTCACGCAACCTTTGGCGGTTTGGGGCTACAAATCCCATCGTCCTTTACTATGGGCTATAGTGCGTGGGGTGGGTGAACAACCCAAGACATCCCGCCCACACACATCGACCCAGAGAGCAAGAGCGATCGGCGTTTCCGAGCAGGGAAGAAAGGAGGAAGAAGCTACCGGCGTGACCAGGTAAAGCGTTATGGGAACTGTAGTCCACAGCACGAAAAGTTAGGCGAACGTTCTGGTACGCACACAGGAGGGCCACCCCAGGGGTGTTATTTCGGCCCCATAAGGCTGCCCCACTCCCTTTCCCACAACAACAACAACAACAACAACAACAACAACAACAACAAAGGGGGGAGGGAAGTGGGTTTTAAATTTTAAAACCTTTTAAAATCGCTTGCAGCCCCCTCCCCCGGCTTTTGTAGTGTTCAAAACAAAGACATTTTAAAAATACGAATTTTTCAAAAACTTTCCTGGCCCATCCAAGTTCTGGGTTTGTTTGTTTGTTTTTGGTTAACTATGCCTTTTTTTGGAGGGGGGGAACCTTTACAGCCCACCCCCAGGAGGGAAAGCAGGTTCTGCCAAGGCGGGTGCGAGCGAGGGCAAAGTGAAACGAACAAAGCACTCTGCACATGGTCAGAGGCCCCCGTGAGAAAAAGATTTCCCAGCATTCCACAGTGGGAGGGCCCATTTCGGACACGTGGGACGCCCCCCACACCCACACGCATGGAGCAAGGGGTGAGATTTGCCTCTAGGGCCGAGCCCCGAATCACCCCCGAAGGTGGCCTGGGAGGCGATGGGATGGAAATCAAGGAGGCAGGAAGGACCAGACCGGCGTTTCCCCCCCCCTGCCCCCCGAGCCAGGCCTGACCCGGGGTCACCCCACGCCACCCCACTCACCGTCACCCCGCCGGCCGTGGCGTTCTCCCAGGCGCTTGACTCATCCTGGCTCATGGTCCACGGTGGAAGGGAAGGAGGTTCTGCCTAAGCAAGAAAGCCAGCCATAAAAACAGAAGCCGGGAAGCCTCCAGAAATCCAGGGGTTCACCGAGAGGGGATTTGGAAAAGAGGGGGTTCGGGAAGAAGACCTACATATAGGAAAAGGAGCAGGCAGCCCAGGCGATGGATGGCCTTCCTTCCTTCCTTCCTTCCTTCTTTTTTTCCCTTTTTTCCTCCTCTCTTTTGCTCGGCCTCCGATTCTCTATCGCCAGCCTGGGCTCCCCCCGGAGCTCACATGGCCCCCCGAAATCCCGACGGCGGGGGTGGGTGGAGGTGGGTAGCAGCTTCCGCCCCTCCTTGCATTCTGGGCTCCAGCCTCGGGGGGACCTCTGGCGAGGAGGTGGAGGAGGATGATGAGGATGAGAAGATGACGGCAGGTCCTCTCTCTCTTCTCTCCTCTTCCCTTCCCTGGATGGTGGGATTTCCTCCTTCGCCGCCCAGCTGTGAAGGTCCGACTAGAGAGGGAGGAACAAGACAGGCAGGTTGGTGGTGGGGGTGGGGGTGGGGGGTCTCGGGGGGGGGGGCTGATCGGGGATGCTGTGGCTCTCTAGGAAAGGATGGAGGCAGGGAAGGAAAAAGCAGCCGGGGTTTCGAGGGGGGGGGATGCAGGAAGCGGCATCTGGGGGGGGGGGAGCTCGGTTTCTCCCTCTCGGCTCCCTTCCTTCCTTCCCTTCTGTCAGAGGCTTTGAGGGGGCTTCCCTCGCAGCGGGGAGGGGGGGGAGATGCAAAGAAGAGAGGACTCCCCCCCCCAGCAGCCTTCGTCCTCCCCCCCCCCCCCCCCGTGTGTTCGGCCAGAGGAGGGCTTCCTTGTTGAAACCTGTGGCCACCCTGGCCTGCTCCTCCGGCAGACCCCCCCCCGCCCAAGGCCACCCCCCCACCTGTCCAGCATCAATGTCCAACGCCCAAAGAGGGGGCTTTCCAGCCCCAGATCTTCCTCCTCCTCCTCCTCCTCCTCCCAGCCCGCCAGCCAGCTTGGAAGCCAGGCAGGCAGGCAGAGGGAGAGCGGCAGCATGTGGGGGTGACTCACAGCCTCTTCTCCCCACCAGGAAAAAGACGGGGGTGGGTGGGGGGGGTGGGGGGGAGGAACAGAGAGGGAGAGGGGGGGAGAAAGTGGCGAGGAAGGACGCCCGGCTGGAAAAGGGTGCCAGAGGGAGGGTGCTGGCCTCGGGCGCTGAGGTCCGGCCACAGTCCCTGGGGGAGAAGGAGGCCGGCCCTTTCCTGCCGGCTGGAGGGGGAGCTCCGAGCCCCAGGCCGGAGGACTGAGCCCTGGGAGGGGGGGCACGCCTCGGCATCTCTGTAACGGGAGGGGGGGCGCCGTGGGGAGGAGGACAAGGGGCAAGCGGGGGAGCTAAGAGGACTCCACCCGAATCTCTCACCCATCAGGCCACCTCGCACACTTCATGCAGGGACACACACACACACACACACACAAACGTTCCCACCCACCCCCAAAAAAGGAAACGTACAAAAAGATGAAGCAGCTGATGATGAATATGTGAATGGAAGGAAGGAAGGAAGGAAGGAAGGAAAGATCTCAAGAATAGAAGGAAGGAAGGTAGGAAGGAAGGAAAGAAAGAAGGAAGAATGGAAATAAAAGAAGGAAGGAAGTATCTGAAGATGGATGGGTGGAAGGAAGGAAGGAAGGAAGGAAGGAAGGAAGGAAGGAAGGAAGGAAGGAAGGAAGGATCTGAAAATGGATGGGTGGAAGGAAGGAAGGAAGGAAGGAAGGAAGGAAGGAAGGAAGGAAGGATCTGAAGATGGATGGGTGGAAGGAAGGAAGGAAGGAAGGAAGGAAGGAAGGAAGGAAGGAAGGAAGGAAGGAAGGAAGGAAGGAAGGAAGGAGCCGATCGATGACAGGAAGGAAGGAAGGAAGGAAACAGAGGATCTTAATGAGACAGGAAGGAAGCAAGCAAGGAAGGAAGGAAGGAAGGAAACAGATGAACTTAATGAGAGAGGAAGGAAGGAGATAAAAGACAGAACAAACGAAAGAAAGGAAGGAAGGATCTGAAGATGGATGGGTGGAAGGAAGGAAGGAAGAATGGAAATAAAAGAAGGAAAGAAGGAAGGAAGGAAGGAAGGATCTGAAGATGGATGGGTGGAAGGAAGGAAGGAAGGAAGGAAGGAAGGAAGGAAGGAAGGAAGGAAGGAAGGAAGAAAGGAAGGAAGGAAGGAAGGAAGGAAGGAAGGATCGATCTGAAGATGGATGGGTGGAAGGAGGGAAGGAAGGATCTGAAGATGGATGGGTGGAAGGAAGGAAGGATCTGAGGATGGATGGGTGGAAGGAAGGAAGGATCTGAGGATGGATGGGTGGAAGGAAGGAAGGAAGGAAGAAAGAATGGAAATAAAAGAAGGAAGGAAGGAAGGAAGGAAGGAAGGAAGGAAGGAAGGAAGGAAGGAAGGAAGGATCGGAAGATGGATGGGTGGAAGGAAGGAAGGAAGGAAGGAAGGAAGGAAGGAAGGAAGGAGCCGATCAATGAAAGGAAGGAAGGAAATAAGGAAGGAAGGAAGGAAATGAACTTAATAAGGAAGGAAGGAAGGAAGGAAGGAAGGAAGGAAGGAAGGAGCTGATGATGAATAAATTGAAGGAATAAGGAAGGAAGGAGGAAGGAAATAAGGAAGAAAGGAGCAAGGAAAAAAGAGCTGATGAATAGAAGGAAGGAGGGAAGTAACAAAATAAAGAAGAAACCATGGAACGAAGAAATGAAAGAATTAATGAAGTAGCTAATCTTGAATAGAAGGAAGGAAGGAAGGAAGGAGCTGGTGCTTAATAAACAGAAGGAGGAGGAAGGAAGGAAGCAGGAAGAAAAGAGCTCGTTATTAATAGGAGGAAGGTGGGAAGGAACGAAATAACGAAGGAACGATGGAACTAAGGAATGATGGAATGAAGGAACAAAGGATGTTGTTAATCTGGAATAGATGGAGGAAAGGAACGAAAAAACGGAGAAATGGAAGAGCTGATGCTGAATAAATGGAAGGAAGGAAGGAAAGGAGAGGGATAGAATCAGGGAATATAGAAAGGAAGATGGAAATAAGGTTAAACAGGAAGGAAGGTTTTATGATTGTGAGAAAAAAGAAGGAAGGAAATAAAGAGGAACCCATGAAGACCGAAAGGAATGGAGAGTGGGACAGTTGCAATCGGAGAGTGGTGTGGAAAGAATAAGGAGTTTAAAGAAGGGAAGGTGAATCAAAGAGACAAGGAGGGAGGAAAGAGGAAGGAAGGAAGGCCGAGGGATGGCTGGGGGAAGGAAGGAAGGCTGGGCCCTCCGACTTGCTCCACATGTGGCTGGCCAGCCCCCTATCCACCACATGCGGGGGGGGGGGGGGAGTGGTTATTCCTCAATCCTGTCAGATTTGAAGTGAAATGAAAGGAAAAGAGAAAGTGCCAGCATGATATGAGGGGTGTGTGTGTGTGTGTGTCCTTCTGTACCTCCTATATTTATTTTCACCTTCTTTTCTTCGCCCTCCCTCCTCACCCACATTTTGTTAAGAGGACCCTGCCCTGTTTGCCGCACCATGATCGACTGGGTGAATTTCCCCCACCAAACCTACTAACCAACCTTGAGAATTCCCCGCACCTGGAATACTAGCCCTGCAGGGAGAGAGAGAGAGAGATGGAGAGATCACCCCGGCTGATATTCTGCTTCGGGTGTTGTATCTACATTTCTCGAGAGAGGGAGGAAAACTGAAGGATTACTGCGAGAGACCGCAGTGGGGTGGAGGTCTCTGGCTGCGTAGCCAGAGGTTGGGAGTTCGAATCTCCACTGGGCCTCCTTGAGAGGGGCTGGACTGGATGATCCTGAGGGGTCCCTTTCCAGCTCTGCAGGTCTAGGCACTGCACTGACCGCACCGTTTTGCACCGATGCGCCTCCCTAGCGCCTCCTGCCAGGATTTTTACCCCCTGAGCAGAATGGGTGCAGGATTCTACCCGGTCAGACTGCCGGGAGTGAAAAATCCTGAGCTGCAGTTCAAAACTGACAGGGTGGGGGCCACGGGGGGGGGGGGGAAGCACTCTGCGCGTGCCTCGGAGCGCTCTTGTCTCATCTCGGAGCAAGCTCCTGGTTGGGAAGGCGGAGCGCTTCGAAAGCCAGGAGAGGGGCTGAACGGGGAGGAGAGAGAGAGAAAGAGAGAGAGACGCGAAGGGCCGCCTGTCAGGGTCGGTTTTCTGGGAATAAAAAAATCAGAACAAAACGCATCCCCGAAGGCGAAGCGCTTTGAGGAGAGGAAGCGAGCATCTCATGGCTCTCCAGCCGCTGTGATGCAAGCGTTTCATCTCCATGGTGACATGGGAGGAAGAACCGAGATATTTCGTTTCCCTCCTCTTTACTTTTTTCTTGTTCTTTTCTCTTTTCTCTTTTGCACACGGTGGAGGCCAAGCAATCTTTTCCATCCCGCCCCCCTTAGGGGCAGCAAAACGCAGGAAAGGCAGGAGCCTCGGGCCAAGAAGGCCTCCCGAATCCGTGGGTTTTTGTCTTTTTTAAAGAGGATGCCTTCTAGGGTTCAAGAAAATCCCCAAGTTTGGTTTGCATCAGACAGAGAAAAGGGCGTGTATAATCAGAAATCTTAGTCCATCTTAGGAAGCTGACAAAAGCCGTCTTCTTTTCCGGGGACGGCTCGTTGCCAGGCTTTAGGGTTTAGACGGTGGTAGACTGCTCCTGGACAAGGAGGTTCTATTCGGCCTTTCTCCTCTACGAGCACCATCCAAAATAACTGCAGATTAAACAGGATTTGATGTTTCCTGTTTGGCTTCCTGAACCCCAACTCCACCCCCCCAAATTGAACAACTACAACTCAAAACAGATTCTGCAGAGACCAGAAAACGCACACAAATTTAAAAATAAATCGGAAAATGAAGAGTCGGGGGTTAGAGCATCGGGGCTGGCCCTTTGGAAATCAGGATTCTAGTCCCTAAGGAAAGACGAAACCCACTGGGAGTCTTTAGACCGCTCTTTCTCGTTTTAGCCTACCTGACAAGGCTGTTGTGTGGATAAAATAGGAGAGAAAAGAAGCAAGCAGGTGGGGGGGGGAGCTGTGGGTGGCTTGGAGAGATCAGAAGACAGGCAGGAGAGAAACAGAAGGAATGGATTAAAAACAAAGCAAGAGAAGAAAAGAAGATAAAAAAACCAAACAAACAAGGGAAGGGAGAAGCTGCTTCTTCTTAAATGGCCCGGAAAAATCTCTTCCATACAGCGCGGATAAAAACTGTATTCATGATTTATTGATTTAAAATATGATTATCCTGCTTTTTCCCCCTCATAAAAGGACCCAAGGCGAATTACATCAATAAAACGTAAAAAAAGGGTGTCTGGTTTTCAGGTTAGAGAACCAGGAAGAGCTGTAGCTTCTTAGCATTTATTATTATTATTATCATTCAAAAACACCAGGCTCAGTTCATCAACATGACAAAAACATGGACTGGTATTCTATAACAGATGCAAGTTTAAACCAAAAACATCATCATCATCATTATTGGGAGTTCGATTCCACCCTCGGGGCCTCCTTGACAGGGGGGGGGCCTGGACCCCATGATCCATAGGGCTCTGCCATTCTAAGATGATGATGATGATGAATCTCTGCCATCATAAAGAAGCAGTCACGAGGCTTCCTCCCTCTTTCAAGAAGGGCTATTTTGGATTCAGCAGCTGCGAGATGTCAGGGAAGGATTTCCAGAAGAGAGTCAAAGCCAGGGAAGGTGTGTGGGTGGGGGGGATTCAAAGGCAGGATCCGGCCCAAAGGAAGAAGCCATGCCCGGCCAGGAAGATCTCCCCACTGGATTCGCCTGCCAACCTGGATCTGACCCGCTGCCAGGTTTTGCCAGCCGCCTCCTTAAGCCCCATCTACTCTGGAGTCAATCCGGTTCAAATCCCATAGGGCTGACTCCCAGGTAAGTATGGATGGAGGGGAAAGGCGGCCGGGGGGGGGGGGGGGAGAGAGAGAGAGAGAGAAAGAATTTCACAGCTGGTTTTGCACCATCATTTCCAGGAGGATGGAGAAGAACACATCTGGATGGTGAGCTCGAGCCAGGCTATTTCCAGATTAAACACACCGATTTTTAAAGAGAGAGAGAGCATATAAAACCCATCAATGCTACCATCAAATCCAGTTCTCTGCACTGGGACATATTATCTTGCCTTCTTTAAGCACGGTGAATTAAATCTATTTAATAGAGGGGGTGGGGAAATAGAATTTTTAAAAAAACTGTGTCACTGTCCTTATAACAGGATAAACTAGGCAGACATTGCATGGGCTGAAATGTGACGTGTGTGTGTTTTTGTTTTTAAAGGGAAAAAAAATATCAGTTTGATAAAGGTTTGAGTTCTCTTTCTCGCCCTTTCCTTGGGGGAAATCAAGCCAAGTGGGGTCAGGAAAGGTTTTATATTTTGCATTCCCCCCCCCCCCAAAAAAAGAAGACCATGTAAATAGACACACACAAGAATATATATACAGTATATATATATGTGTCTATTCCCCCCCCCCCCCCCAGCTCTGGCCACTCAACACCACCATCCCCTCCCAGTTCATCCTTCTTCCCTATTTATGCTCAAGGTACAGAAAAGGGTCTCACCTATTCATTTTCAAGAAAATGAAAAGGAGGGGGAGAAAAATATAATGGCAGAATACATGTTTAAAATGCCAAATGTGCGGTCGTGTTTTTTCTCCAAAACATCTGATCAATAGGGGAGGGACATGCATGGTCTGATGCCCTGGATGCGTGTCCTTAAAAAAAATATATTAATGAGGTGGGGGAGGGCTATTCCTAATTTTTCAGTCTGGGTTTCCCCCCCCCCCCCATACGTTTATAGAAGTTAAAAAAGAAAAAAGAAAGGGGAGGGGAAGAAAAAAAAAATAAAGTGGTTATTCTGACCTCCACTCCAGTATAAAGAAAAAGTGGAAAACGGCAATCATTTTTTTTAGAAATCAAATATAAAGGGACTGACCCTTGTTTTTTTTTAAAAAGGGAATAAAAAATAAGAGCCCAGCCTTCAGAGAACAGGGATGTGTTCCGATCTGCTCTGTGATGGACGGAGACCGGTTTAATATCTTCAAAATGGGAGGGAGGGTTGATTCTCTTGCTCTCTGATTGTTTTTAAATCTGATTTAAGTCTTTAAAAAAAAACACATAGAGATTTGAAACGTTCAATGGATCTCCTGCCCAAGTTGGGGGGGGTGGGGGGGGTGGGAAGGAGGCGATGCTCGAGAAGACCCTGGTAGGGAAAAACGAGCCGGAAAAGGAGGAGGGGAGGGAGGATCGTAGCTTTTCAAGACAAAAAAAAAATGAGGGTTACAACTAGGGGAATAAAATAAAGAAGAAAAAGGGGGGGAGAACTTACCTAGTCGGAGATCATCTTCCTCCCTGGTGCAAAAATAAAGCAAGCGAAGAAAACTCCCAAGAGACGGCTAAATCATCATCCTCCTCATCATCATAATTTGGAAGGGGAGTCCCCGCACCCGTCCCTCTGAACCACTTTAATTGTGATTTTAAAAGGGGGGCAACCAGGATTTATGAATGAAAAGGGTCCCACCCACTTCGGAACGCGGAGGAGGCACCACGTGACCTACACACACCCCGAGCGGCGGGGGAGGGCGTGGGGCGTGTGTCATTCAAGGGCCAGCGGCGGCTTCCGATTGGACCAGGCCCGGCGCTTATTTGAATAAAAGGAGGGCGGGGGGGGCAGAGGAAGAGGAGGAGGCGGGGAAAGGGTTACATAAAATGAAGGGAGGCAAAGCCGCCCAGAGTTACTTTTTTTCAGCCCGCGGATGTGGGAAAGTAACTTTTCCGGACCACAGCGGCCAGCATCCCTGGCACAGGGTGGCAGGGAGGGTTTTGAATACACGCCCCTCTCTATAGATCTCTCTCTGCCTGGGGGACCCCTTGAATCCGTGGGGTTTACATAATAACCATTGCCTTGAGTTGCAAAGACACAGAGATCCGTCGATAACCCGGGGAAACGTTGCTTTTCAGAAGAAAATGGTCATCCAAATGGTCGTCAAGGTTTAAAATGGTCATCCAAATGGTCGTCAAGGTTTTTGAGAAATCTAGGGGGGGGGGGGGAGGTGGCGGCAGCAGGAGAGGAGGAGGAGGTGATGTGAGACGGACTGACTCAATAAAGGAAGCCATGGCCCGGAGTTTCCAAAACCTGGGAGTCAGGAGGACTAAATTGTAAGTAACGCGATGGTGCATAGCATAGGCAGAGAAAGTAAGGGAGGGAGGGAGAGAGAATGTGTACACGTAAACCAGAGCTAGGAAGTAATTAGTTACAAGTAACATAGTTACAAGTAACTAGTTTGGGGATCAGGCCTGATGTAACTAGTAGTTGCAGCCACTTTTAGGTGTGAGAAGGAATGGCTTTCAAATCCTGTAGGTTCCAAGACTCTCACCCCCTTTGCGGATGCTGAAAAATGCAGAAATATTAAAACGCTGCACATTGTGTGGCCTTTGGTTCTGGTAAATGCACCCTGGAGAGAACATACAAATAGGTACGTATTTCTGTTTTTTTTTTTTTTTTAATTTAGTGTTTTCAGCCAGCGGTTAAGCGAATCAGCAGATAAGCGAATCAGCAGATACTAAAAGAGGTGGCTCCTTCTGGGCGTCGCTCCTCGAAGGACCTCAAAAGCAGGGGGAAGGGGGAAGAGACAACTCCTCCAGGCTGCTTTTGTGGCGTCAATGCTTTTTGGCAAAGGGCTCAGCTGACACTCGGCACACGCTCAGAGGAACCCCTTTCCTCCATTTGGACCCATCTCCCGAACGATGCCGGCTCGACTTGCTTTACAGGAAACATTTTCTATTAGGACCGAAAAACTACCGACAGAGCCATTCAAAAGAGGTGTCCTCCACTATTTGAAAGAGCTCGGGTGGATGGCTCCTTTCCTGGGCTGACCCAATTAAGAACGTCATTCGAAGCTCATTTGTTCGTTGATGTTTTTTCTTATTATTATTTTTTTCTCAGGCCTGACGATGACACCCAAAGCAGGACGGCAGCCTTGACGTCAAAGCAGAGGGACCGGCCTCTGGTCTCGGGAACCAGCTGTAGCCGAAAGGAACGAAGCTCCATCCAAGGGCTCCCTTGGTTTGCTGGAAGCAATCACCGGCGAAGCACATGTATTTGGAAGCTTAAGGCCAGATCCTCTCTCGTGCACGATCCGTGCTGCACTGCAGAAGTACGGAGACTCTCAGAGGAGACTAGCGACAAGTTCTCCAGACAGTCCACCCCTTTCTCATTAACTGGCGCTTCGGGCCTCACAAGGAAACAGAGGCTGTCGTAATTTGGGTCGATCACGAGGAGACCAGACCTGCTGGAAGAAGGCCATAACATTGGGGAAGCTGGAGGCAGTAGGAAAAGAGGAAGGCCTCCCCTGAGATGGATTCACTCAATAAAGGAAGCCACGGGCCTCGAGTTTGGAGGCCGCTGGGCTTTTTTTGGGAGGCCATTCATTCGTAAGGGCAACGTAATTTGGAAGCAAACGTGATGGCGTGACACGTCCGGGAGAAAAATGCCAGAGGAAATGGCAGCCAGGAAAGAGCCGGGTTGTAATCTTGCATCGCAGCGAGATCCACCTCGAGCCGCCATTTTGGGAGAAAAGCAGGGCGCTAAAAAGAATAATAAAACCAGAAGCGGAGGGGAAACCAACGGCAGCTCCCAAGATCAAGAGTCTCTTCGCAGGTTCTTGATGGCGAAAGACGAAAAACAGAGACTTGGGCTCATAAAACTGGTATTTACTTTCCAAGGACTTGAGATACACCCACGGGTGCAAAACATGCATGGGCTTGGAACTGAGGAAAGACCATTCCTCTGAGCAGGTGCAGAGTGCAAGCTTTGATTTTTTTTCACAGCCAGACCCTGTTGCAAAATCAGCAAGGGAGCAGAGGTGGAAAATATATATATATATAATATATAAATTTACAGTTGCTGCAGAGAAAGCCCGAGAGTGACAACAAGCGATGCCGCGTGTTTTTCCGAGGCGGCCTGTTCCATAAACGCGCCCTTGGGGCTTTGCGTCTCCATTTTCCGTTCAAAACACAGGCGGCCTCTTTCTGTCCCCCCCCCCCCTCTGCTGCTGGCTTTCGGAAAGTCACCCCCCCCCCAAAAAAAAACAACTCGATATTTTGGATTTGAACCATTAAACTGGACACGAACGGGGGGTGACCCTGTGAAGGGGCAACCTCCAAAAAGGCCCCGTCCTCCACCACCACCACCCCGCTCGGCTCTTCCAGATTCAAGCGCGTGGATTCCTCGAGGGAGTCGGTCTGTCTCGCGCTGGGGTCTTCCTCTTTCCCTGCTGCCTTCCGCCTTTCCCAGCAGGAGGGAGTTTCTCTCCCAGGGACCCCTGCCTTCTCCTGAGGAGACGCTCGGAGGACGAAGGTCTGAGCTTCCTTCTAGAGGGAATTTGGGCTTCACCTGACCCGGGACCCCTTCCCGTATCTTTTTACAAGCTGTGGCATCCATCATCAGACTTCAGCATCACGCTGCCAACGAGCCAGCCCTTCCCCCCCCCCCCCATTCGCTTTCTCCGTCGTCCAAGTGCTCGGATCTGTCGTCGTGAATTAGAAATATCACGGCACGGACGATCTTGGCCTTCAGCGACACTTCCCTCGCCAGCCTAGCCGAGCTTCCATGGGGAGACGGTTCAAACCGCCTCGAGGAAAAACTCGCATTTGGCCCCGAGGATCCCCCCCCCCCCCGCCCAAGGCAAGATCCTTTTTTATCCCAGAGGTTAGTCCCAAAGGCTTGAAGGGTTTGGCCCAGCTGTTTCCCCCCCCCCACACCCTGTAGGGTTAATAAAGCTTATTATCCAATCTCTTGGCCTAAAGCGCCCTCTTGCGGAGAAGACAAGAGACCCATCTCCATGGGTGCCATGATGATGATGATGGCGGCACCCTTTTTCTGCTGTCAGAACAAGACAGGGAGGGTTCAGGGCTTCCTCTGAGCAGTGGGAGACGAGCAGCTCTTTCGGGACTAAGGATATCCCGAAAGACGGGACTGGGGAGGGGATGGGACAGGATTGGGGGGGGGGGGGGAGAAAAAGAAGAGGAAACGAGGCCAGATGGGGAAAAAGGCAGCCGCCGGAGCACCGACCCCCGCCATCCATCAGCTTGGCTGGATGGCCCTCTTCCCTGCACAAATGCAAGATCCACCCAACTGGATCCGGGTTCAAAACGGTTCAGGGGGCGGTGGCAATAAAAAGGACAAACCCTTTCTTTCCTGAGGCTTCTGGCCTGCCACGTGACAATTTGGAGGCCCCCCAAAAAAGAGCCGGAGGGAGCAGCCGACATGCATCTTGACGCTGCCTCCTGCCCCCCCCCCCCCATTATCCTTCTCCAGATTTGTGGGAGCCGTCGTCCCAACAGACCGGGGAGGGTTCCGGATCAAACCCTGGCGGGCAGAGGCGCTTCTTTCTGGGCCAACCCTTTTCACCCTCTGCGCACAAGGCCTGTGCTTGGTGCCTCATGCGCTTTCCACGACCTGTGCAAAGACCCAGGCCTTGTGGGAGCCGGGCAGCCCCATCGGGCAAAACCCATCTGGCTGGGAAAAGGCTACCTCAGGTCGAAGGCAATCGGGAGGGGAACGATCCTCGCGTAGGCTTAAGGCCACTCTGTCTATAGCGTGGAGGCAGAACACGGCCTTAAATGTATTTTTCTCCCCAAAATATCCACACTTGGGCTTTTTCCCCAGGTATATCTTGCTCTAGATTAGAAAAAAAAAAGATTCGTATTTTTGGTATGGCCGGTTGCTCACCTCCCGGGGAGGGATTGAGCCCAACAGCTTATCAACTAACCTTTGTAAACAGAAGGTTCGTGGCCTCAAATTTCCAACAAAAGTCCTTAAAAAGCCAGAAAGGTTCCACCGGCAGCAAACAGGCGGCACCAGCATCTACGGGCCGCTTGTCTGCAAAAGCTAAAACTCCCCATTTTTCTGTAACGAGGCGTGGAATGACTCTGCCTACAGTCCTGGCTCCTTATTGCACACCGAGCTTGAGACTAACTTATTATCCAAGGCGTGCAACGGTCTACGCTTACCATGAACGTTTTACGTCGGCTGAAACATGAGGCGATGTTCTACTCAAGTCTCCCACCGCAAAGCCTGGCTATAGACCCCGGGGGGGGGGCGCTAAGCAAGGGGCGAGGGCTCCAGGTTGCTTTTCTTGCCTTTCTGCTTTGGGCAGAACTGAAGGCCACGACTCCCCCTAAGTCGGTCACGTGGGAAAGCCTGGACGGGGCTCAGCCCTTCCCCGCCTGCCCTCCTCACGGCTCCTCTTACTGAACCTATGGATTAGTAAAAACGCCCCTCAAAATCTCGGCATGTCGCCCAGCACAACCACCGTCCCCCCCAGGTGATCCTGCTCTAAAATTGACTTTCTTCACTCCAGGTAATCCCTTTGCTACCACCTCATCAAGAAGTGTCTTTCTCCACTTCATTTGGCCCACCAGCCACTGGAAGCTTGTCACTCCCCCCCCCCCCTTTTACGTTCCACTGCTGAGGAACTTGCGGGCGGCCTGTCACCCAAGTGCAGGCCGGGGCCCTGAAAACCCCAGTGCAGGAGCTACGCAAGCCCATGTGGGTCCGAGACCCAACAGGCAAACGCCTAGGGGGCCCCCAGCTGCTCCCTTGACAGGAGGGGGGAAACCACAGGCCTTCACGGGTAGTGCCAGCGCTCACGTTTAGGGCGGCCGTGCCTTGGGAGCCGAGCCGACCCTTACAATCTAGCTGCTTTCCTATTTCCTCAGCGAATTGTGCAATCTCTGCTTTTTTATTAAAAAAAAACAAAACCACAATAATTCCCTTTGCTGTTGGATGAGAGCAAGAGGGGGATGAGCACCCAGCTGTTTTTGCTCCGCAAGACTTGTGCTTCCAGCACGTTATTGCCCTAAAAAAGCAAGAAAGCCTGCCGTGTTCCGAGCGAGCCCTCGGCTCACCCGTTGCAATGCTGCTGCTGGCTGGCTGCCCTTGGAAAGCCACCACGCCTGAGCATTTATTTCTCCACCGGAGGGGCCAGAGCCGACACTCCCAGGCCAAAGGGGCTGCACTTCCTGTCTGGCCTGCCCTCCTTTCGGAGAGCGGCTTTCCTAAAGAACTGTGGGAAGGGGAAGGGCCAGAGCTCCCCCCCCTTAACCCTTCGCTCCGTGACTTCTCGCAAAACACGTGAAGGAACAACTCAACGGTGTTTTCATCCCCATGTTCTTTTATTGACTTTGGTACATGCCATTCACGGTAAAACCAGCCATCAAAAACACACACATCCTCCTCCTCGTGACTCTGTCCCTGCACAGCCCGCAGGCACCAGAATCCACACGGCTCCTCTTCTAAGCAGCCTCCAGCTGAAATAAGATTAGATTAAAGAAAAGTTACAACCCAGATGTAGCAGCTTGGGAGAAGACGCGTGAAGCAGGAACTCCACATTCAAATTCAAAGCAAAAAAAAAAAATTCAACGTTTTTGGAAGCCATTAACATTTTCAGTTTTTGGGGTTTTTTTTGAATGCTGGGGAAAACAAACAAACAAAAAAACACCCCAAAGCCCGTACCTGCTTACAACACTGATCGTGGGTTCAAGGTCTGTTTTTCCCTTCAGCCTCAAAAGCCAGTTTTTGTCCTCCAGGGGTCCTTTTCCGTTTCAACCTGTCAAGACAAACATGCGTTACCAAAAGACGCTCTTGCATGGGTGGCGGGCACTACCCTTTACCCCTTTGGCTACCCTGCCCACCCCCCTACTATAAAAAACACAAGCATCGTTTTCTACAAAAGGGCGTTGCTTTTCGCGAAACCGTCTGTGGGAACCCGGAATGAATCTCAAGAGCCCAGTGTGGGCCAAAGTCTTTCGAGATTAAGTGCGCCTCCCTTAGAACGCGATCCCATAAAAAGCAGTTAGTCACTCTGTCGGCAAAGGTTGCTTGGGAACAGTGTGGGCTATG
Source organism: Intellagama lesueurii (assembly GCA_037013535.1). Classification (NCBI taxonomy): domain Eukaryota; kingdom Metazoa; phylum Chordata; class Lepidosauria; order Squamata; family Agamidae; genus Intellagama; species Intellagama lesueurii. The sequence goes on from JBAJHW010000020.1 coordinate 6,412,591, forward strand.
GGGAAAAAGTTAAAACACAAACAAAATGGCAAAGAACGTTAAAAGTGACTTAAAATCTTAAGGAAGAATCTCCAGAGAGAACGTATAACCACTTGGGGGGGAAACCCAGTCCCCTTAAATCTTTGACAAGGATGGAATGGATGTGCGCACGCACCCCATTTTTTTTAATGCCACAAAAGCCAGACTCAATAGAGGACTTTGTAAAAACAAAACAAAAAAAAGTTATGCTGACCAAAACAGGCCATAAAATTTCATTCGCGTGGGTGAACATTCAAGACTTTTGCAAAAAAAACAATTATATATATACATATATATAATATGAGCTCTCGACAGGAGGAAGGATGCGGACATGAGGAAAAGAGTTACCTCTTATTACAGGACTATCCCCACATATGAACTAGGCAAGAGAGCAGCTTTCGTCTCAGAGGTTCTTTTGTTGAAGGCACAAACACTTCTTTCTCGCCAAGGCACTGCTGTTTTCCATACGCTAGCAGAGAATACTTAGAAGGCAACGACAAAGCTAACTAAATTAGGTCAGTTTTCCGCCTTGGAACCCTGTCAAAGACGACCAGACACTGACCCCCAGTTAAAAGCAAGAGATTTTGTGGGGAGACTAAAACGTTGGGACTGGCTTCTCCAAACTAGCCAAAGTGTCAGCTACTACTTCTCTGTCCCCTGGGGTATATGATCCTGTCGCGATCCTCAGCCAGCCAAGGAAGTCACTCTTTAAGCACACTACCAACAAATGCGTGGAAGTCCAGGGCAAGTTGCAAAGGTTGGATCAAGTCCAGCCAAACTTCAGCCAGTCCCCATATTAAGGACACGGTCCCTAGGCTGAGACTACATCTAGCGTCACCCTCAAGCTTGCAGAATATTGTCATTAAATTACAGCAGGATGGACCTCACGCCTTTTTCTTCCAACCACCGCCCTGGGCCTCACTCGCTCTCCTTCAATCCAGCTTTCCGCTCTCTGGGCCTCTCTCCTAACCCAGCTATGCTTTTCTTTTTTCCACCATCATCCACAAATGTGTGTGGTGCAGCAAGAGAGGTACGATTTCCAGAGCAAAGCGATTGGTTTTCAGATGGACCTTTAATAGGCTTCGTAAAGCCAAAGAAAAACTGTACAAGAAATCCTTTTCACCACTTCAAAATTACAACATCAATTGAATTAGGCATTACTTTTCTTTCAGTAAAAAAAGGACAATAGAAACAAACATTTTTTTTCCATGAACCTCTTGCATGGTTAAGATCAGCAGAGTCTCTCTGAGTTACGTTTTATGGCATACAAGTAAAAGTCTCTTAATTGCAGGATGAACATACAAGCAAGAAATCCCTTTAGATATATCAAGGTGGGTGGCTGGCCTTTTAAAATTCATGCCCAGGCTACAATACCTACCTTGCTACACCTAAAGTTCATGTTACAGAGCGATGCACTAACAGAAAACTGAGTTCACAGCTTGGTCAGCTTCTACAGAACAGTTAAGGTCCTTTCTTGTCCAGAACAAAAAACCAAAAAATGGGGCCCCCAAACCTTCAGATCTTTTTTTTTTTCTTAAAAAAAAATTAAGACACGCGCACACATTCTGCTCACAAGTGAACTAAAATCCTTACGGCTTTTAAAAAAAACTTTAAAACACTTGAGAGGGGGGAAAAAAACCCAGAGCTTTCTTTGGGTCTGAACAGACCGTTACATATTAGAAGCTGTCAGGCTGTGGGTTTGTTTTGCTTTGTTTGACAAGGTCAGAACTGCAAGTTTACTACAAAAGTGAGAATACAAAGGAGATGACTACACAAGAACGGTTTCAGCGAAGCTCCAAAAATCTTTATAAATACAGCCATTGGAAGGACGATCTTGAGCCAGGTAGGTTTTTTACTCGTTGTGTGTAGCTGAGGACAAGAAGCAGGCAGAGTTGTAAAGGCACTGAAGCACAGACAAGTTCCAGCATTTTTTCCTCCCCTACTTGTTTGCCAAGACCTAAAAAGGCTACCTCCTCCTTCTATCCTCCTTTCTTTCCCACCCCTTGTATTCCCTATTTGTTTCTGGACTTCTGAGGGAATCTCTGGCGTTATTATTCAGTTTCAGGAAATGCTTTCTAAGTAGGTCTACGTTGTTCTTGGGCTCCAACCAGAGCAACACATGCATTACTGGGGAGGGGGGTGGGGTGGTTTTTCCCTTCTGCCTTCCACGGCACAAATGCTATAAAGATGTGCCATCAAAAGAGCGGTACTTCTCGTGGGCAAGGCCAGGCTGCCAAGCGAGAGGCTCCACGCAAGCCTTACAGGACTTTTCCAAGGTCATCACTGCAAGATCAAAAACGGCTCCACGCATTCCCATGTCAGTGTATCCACCTCTCCCTCATGATCAAAGACTTACCGTAACTGTCGTAACTGTCTCTGTAGGAACCGCCTGAAGGTCTGTCACTGTAACTGCCTTGACTTCTGAGAGAAAAAATAAGGGAGAAAAAAAACAACAACTCTGCTTATTTATTTATTACATTTATAGCCTGCCCATCTAGTCATATAGACTACTCTAGGCGGGTAACAACGTATCATGTAACAATTTAAAATCATAACCATATATTACTAAATAAACAATGATCCAAAGGCACGTGCTTAAAAGGCACGTCCACAACCATACATTGCCTAACTTGGCACCATCTTCTCAAGCGACTTGACACACTTAATCCCCCCCCCCCCCCCCCGCACGTACCTGCTGCCATAGTAGTCTCTGGATCCACTGTATCCTCCACTCCGGGATTCAAACCTGCTGCCACCACCATAGCCTCGGTCTCCGCCAGCTCCTGGAAGGAAAAGCCCAGAAGGTGAGAGGCATGCAAGAGGCCACAATCAAATAATAATAATAAACACACATGCAAAACCCCAAGCTTACCTCTCGAGAAGCCTCGGCCCCTCCCCCGGCCCCCACGGAAAAAGCCTCTGCCTCCAGCGGAGCCTCCTCTGTAACCACGGGATCTGTTCTCGGACGATTTGCCCGCTTGATCCACTCTGATCTGGCGGCCATCAACAGACTGGAAATAAAGTGCCTCAGAATTAGAGCTTTGGTGTATAAACTGCTTAGACTGCTACTAAACCGTCCACCTCTTTTATCAAAATTACACTTTTCATAAAACATTTTTAAAAATGCATGAAGCTAAAGGCTTCTTCGCTTGCAACCATCACAAACATGCAATTACGCCAGTTTTCTTATCATCAAAAGACTGTCCTGCCAAAGCCTAGACCTGCTATTTATAGCCGTCCCTGCAGAAAGGAGATCCTCACCTTTCCGTTCATGGCCATCATTGCATCTTTCGCATCATCAATGTTCTCAAAAGTAACGAAGCCAAACCCTCTTGATCTCTGGGTTTCTCTGTCTTTTACAACAACAACTAGAAGGAAGAAAACAAACATTTAATCCATTGAGAGTTAAGTTCCAGACGGCACACACCAGAAGAACACGGACATTAAGAAAGCTGCTGCTTTCATCTTAACCAAGATAAATGAAACTCTACTTTTTTGTCTATCTGCGGCTAGACAATAAACAAAACCAAACTAGTCGTCTGCAGCTTTATTTTACCTTCAGATATCTGTCCATATTTGGAGAAAACCTGCTCCAGTGACTGTTCGTTGGTGTCGAAGCTCAGCCCACCAACAAAGAGTTTGCCTTCATCTGATGCCATTTTTCCTGTAAGCAAAAATAAACAAACAAACCTCAGTTTAGTCAGAACACTGAATAAACTATATTTCTCTCCAACTTGTTGGTGGGTGGAAATCTCATCGAAACTTGAGCTGTGTGCTATATTTTCTGCATTTTACTACTCCACTCCTGCTTTCCTTATTGCATTTTATATATAAAAATATTAAACTGATAAGAACAGATACTACACTTGATCTTAGCCAAAAGGCCGAGATGCGATATAAAAATATATAATTAATCATAAATATGCTTTCTACTTCTTTTGCTTTATACACAATGCAAAGTACTGCCATACGCAGCTTAAGCTCCTCCGGGAAACCATCTTCCTTTGGGGGAAAAAACCCCCGCTTGTTTAACGCCAACAGAGGCAAGCTTCTGGAAACAAAAGCAAGCAAAACCAAGAAATAAAAACAATTAACTGTGCCCACGAAGGAAGCATTTATGTCCAGGCTACAGCCCTAGATCACAAAAACTGCATGTAAAGCATCATAATTTATTTAAAACCATTTTTTTCAGCAAAAATATTTGCATCCCAACGAAACCCGGCATTGCAGGCAGTGCCAGCCCAAGGAAAAACCTAAAAACCCACGTTTTCAGTTAAAAAGGTGGGTGCCAGATTTATCTAATTTATTGCATGGCAAGGAAGCCAAATAAAAGGTATCTGGCCACCGATGGGAGCCCAGGCACGAATCCATTTAAGCAGGTTTCTCTGTCTTTTGCCAGCTTCTCTCTTTATAACTGACCTACTTTCCCAAGGGGGGGGGGGGAAAGGGATTCGGATCTTGTGCGCATGCGCGACACGCGCCGCCTAGAGGGAGCCAGCAAAAAAGACAACTCCCGCCCGCACATGCGCAGACGCCGCCAAGCGGGGCTACCTCCCTTTCCCTCCCTCGGCGCATGCGCAGAGCCGCCCTCCAAGGCTCCCTTTTTCTTCTCCTCTCCCCGGCGCCATTTTGAAGCATCCTTCCATTAAAAAAGAAAAAAAAAAGCCGGCAGGGAAGCCATTTTGTGGCCTCTTTCATCTCCTCGCCGCCATGAACGCTTCAAAATAAGCCCCCCCCTCCACGCCACAAAATAATGCACATTAAAAAACCCCACCGTTCGTCCCTCATTGAATTTCATATGCCTTTTAAAAATCATTATTTCTCTTCGGTTGAGGTTTTTCCTCCTCCGCCCCCCACGCCCCCCTCCCCTCCCCTCCCCGCCCTCCGCTCTCCCTTACCTATTTAAATTCGTAGCTAACACAGATAACCCGCACTTTAAGAGTCCCAACGCGAACTACGCAGGAGCCCGCCTGCGCCTCAGCTTATATAGGGCCACCCCGGCCACGCCTACTCATGAATATGCAAACGAACTTCCGTTTGGCAGAACCAGGTTCGGGTTCCATTCCCTCCCCTCCCCTCAGGCATGAGGTAATACACGATGGCGGCTTTTCATTGGTCGGTCGCTAATTAATATTCATGACCAGGGGGCGGAGCGAGAGCGTTGCCAGCGAGAAGAAAAACACCCCGCTCCCCCTCCACGCTTTCTTTTTGTTCACATGGCATGAAAGAAAAAAGGTGATTGGGGGAGGGCGAGAGAGGGGACGGTTGGCAAGGGCAACACGCTCCGCCTCTGCCTCTCTCGCGAGGGGATTGGCCGATTGATCCACTGCAGTCTTGGCTCGGCGCCACCGCCCCAACCACTGCGCGGAGGGGGGGGAGGAAGTGGGCGTGGCCACGCTGACCTACTTTCGCGCCCTTGACGGCAATGCGGCGCCGGTTTGCCGCAGCGAACAAAGGCGGCGAGGGGGGAGGGGCGGGCGCCTCGGCGCCATCTTGGAAAGGGCCCTGGCAACACCCACAATGCAGTGCGCGGAAAGCGGGGGATATACCCGCCCCCCTTAAAAAAACACTTCACAAATGTAGTTTAAAAACACACAATTGCAAGCCCTGGTCTCTATTATTAACTCTCAATTTTATACAGTATATATATAAAAAATACCCTGTTTCCACCTTTCCTGCCCCCTAACCCTACATATTTTGGTGCATTCTGTTCTATTTTAATGCTACAATATATGATTTTGCAATAAAGTTGGCCTGATATCACTCGCCACCCCCCCCCAACATCACTTGTTTGGATTACCATGCCCAGAATCCTGGGTCCTGCTCTGCCTGGGGATCATGGGAACTCTAGTCGTTAACCTGTCAGGCAGCCTCAATGCCAGGTAGCCTGAGACAGATCTTTTCATTGTGGATCCCAACCATTGGAAAAAAGTTGAATTTTCATTAATTTTTTAAACAAAAGCCCAAGCATGATGTTCCTCACAATCCTGATACGCCTCCCCTCAAGATGGGTACCCCTGCCCTCCGGCTGGAAAGGGAAAGGGCCGGGTGCCTTCGCTTTTCCTCCTCCCTCCTCCTCCTCTCTTCCTTGCGTGTCGTGTCTCGTCTCGGAGGTTCGTCTTGCGGGCAGGCCCCGTCGGCAGCCTCTCCTCGATGGCGCTAACATTTGGGAGAGCCTTTGGGGCTACGGGGCAGGGCACGGGAATAATCCACTCAGAAATCAAAATTACGGCAACAGGACTCTCCCCGTTGCAATTTTTACATTTGGTCGCGGACAGGGACTGGCAAAGGAGAAGCAAGTCTGGGAACATCTTTTATTTTATTTTCCTTTGCTTTCGTTTTGTGTTTCTCGTCGATACGGTTTGGACTCCCGTGCCCAAAATCCCCAGCCAGCATGGGCATGGAGAGAATCGTTCATTCTGGGCATGTGGATTAATTCGGTCCATCCATTCTGCCATTTATCTGTGCAACATAAAGGTTACCAACAAATATTATGTGCAAAGCACTGGGCTTTTAACCAAAATTAGCCTTGACATTTAGACGTCCCATCTAATGTGGCCTTGGGACTTCTTAGGCTTGACACATATTGTGCTTTATGTGATTCAATTTTTTTTTTAATCCACATCTTTCATCCGAATCCTCGGATAATAAAGACCGGCGGCCTTCTTTCAACATTGTTTTTCCTGAACGCTACTAACGGAAATGTTTTCTGAAATGCATATTTTCGTTACGAAAGGCATGGGCCATCACTTCCGCAGGTCGACTTTGGGAACCTGGAGAGAACCGACGGCTACTCATTAATTAATGGCACCGGCATAATTAGCCATGTGGAGAGGACGAGGAGGGGGGGAACATGAGACTGTGAGGGTCAACATTTAGTTTCAAAAAGAAGTGGGGGGAAACACTCTCGTTTTTTTCCTGGTTATGCCCAGCCTAAGAAACAGAAGAAAAAGACAATACAGTAATCTTGGTCTCTTCTATCCATTTCTTGATTTAATTTTCGTGCTTTCGTTCTCTCTCGTACATTTCTTTGCGTGAAAAGGAGAGAAGGAAAGAAAGAAAGGACGGACTGAGAGAAACAAGGACAGGAAGAAAATCCAAGTGTTAATAATAATTTTTTTTTTTTCCTGACCCAACTGGAAGATTTAATTGCAGTTTCTTTCTTGATTCGGAATGTATTGCTCAACTGGACATTTCTGGAGTCTTTTTCTTTTACACGTGTAGGTCAGTGCAGCTGTCTTTGTGTGTGTGTGTGTGTGTTTTTCTCCAAAAGTCCTTCGGGATGACGCCATCAGATCAGGGTTAAATCAAAGCTTCGCTCTGGCCCCATGGCAGCCGGTGAGCAAAGCCTTCCTTGCTAATCACAACCGGGCAGATTTTCAAATCCAGATTGCAGGGATGGGCTATTTTTTCAACAGTGCAAAAATTATTTGACATACATTTTGCCCATCAGAAAACAAGTATTTTTTTTTTACGGTGTTTTATCAGAAAAAATATACATTTTTGGCAGGAGGACTGCCAGAAAGAGGATGTTGTTATATGACTTCCTAGTTAGCTGGAGTTTATAGAAAATACAACATGCATTTATGCCCATCTGTTAAATATATGAAGGGTGTTGATTCAAGACCACAGCTACGATTCTATATACTGTACACTTACTTGGGAGTAAGCTCCATTGAACACAGTAGGATTTACAACTAGGTATGTCCAAGATTTTAGAGTAGATTTGAAATAATTGCTAATAGTAAAGAATGTAGATGATTTCCTACAACAGGAAAGCATTCCGGCGGGTGAAATAATTAGCCGGACGGATTTAAGTGAATGAACCAAGACAAAAGGAAGCGAATCGCTGACCAAAGAGAAGCAATTTGTTCATTCTTGCGAATTTCGGAGCTGGTGATCTGAAAGCGCTGGGAGGTTTACTTAATGAGCTATGTGATCGTTCACTGGTCACATCCACTGTGATCCAGAGCGCAATTGGCGAGGACACTCAACCGTTTACCAGAAAAATGCTTAGATCCACTGGATTTGTGCTTTTAGAAGCAGAACAATGGGGAAAGAACAGTCATGTTTGCAAGAAGAGCTCCCCAAATACCATCTCCTCGGAGAGCTGCTTGCCCGGGGCCCCAGAAATCCTGACAACGAGGCGGCCATTTACGCACGGAGAAAAAAACACCCATGACTTCACGCTCCTCCTCACAGGGAGGGAGAAAGACATGGGAAGGCGGATCTGCAGATTTGCTCTTCCAATACACATCTGCTTTTTTTCCGAAGTCGTAAAAAAAGAAAGAAGAAGAAGCAATTATTTTTACTGTGTGCACCATTTCTGGTGTGTAAATGCCCTCCCTTTTAGACAACCCACCCCCAGGATAAAATTGCCGACATATACTCGTATACCAATTTCTTGACTTTGAACTTTGCCTTCAGTTCTGAGTTGGACACAGGAGATTCATCTTTCCCACATCTGTGGTTTCCTTCTGACCCGGTCTCTATCCGCCACCCCTCCCTCCTTTCATGGGCCCTCCATGCAGAGATCCGTTTAAGATGGGTTGTTTTCCTGAAGGAACACGGCTTTCACCCCACGAAACCCACACTGCAAGGATGCGATGGGCGTTCCTGGTCTGAGCAGGGGAGGGTGGTATTGATCACCCGCTGTGATTGTGCTCCCACGAGATAATTTCACCGAGAACTTCCCTGGGATGTTGCCGTTCGATTCATCCGTTCCATTCACTGGGAAGTCTGCCTTCGTCAGGATGGGATCCAGAAACAGTGCCACATGATAAAAAAGGAACAAACCCACAAACATATTTTTAGAGTAAGCTTGTTGGGTGGAAAGCTGCTTTTTCAGCAGGAGAGGTATTCCCCGTGCCGCTCTGCCATCAGAGCCAATACCTCTTCCCTTTGGCTGAAGGATCCGGATTTGGGACATCTTTACATTCTCCCAACGTTTAGAAACATTGAGTTATTTCCATCTCGTACTGTATATGAAAAAAACAATCTGTGATTCGTGCTTATTAAAAACAAGAGCAGAAGAGACATAATGCTTCCTGACACCTACCGCCATCAACAGGGGCTATAAATACTTGTGCCTTAAAGTCTGCATTTCTCCGACAGTTTATTCCATACATGCTCTCCTGCCTCAACAGCCTGCCTTGGAAAGAAGTGAAGAGCACCCCACGGTTTTAAAGGACAGCACCCAGGCAGCAAGAGACCCTAAGAGAAAAGACCCACAAAATTAGGAAAAAGTTGCATCGCCTTGAGACAACAGGAACGGTTTCCGTGACCTAGTTGTTCCCTAGCCAAGACGGTGTCTGCTGGGGAAAATCACGTGGACAGAATTAAACCTCTATTCAGCAAACAAGCCTTTTGGAGAAAAGCCATCATAAGAACAGGAGAAAGAAGAAGGTGGCGGACTGAAAGCTGGGGAAAGGTTTTATTTATTATTATTTTATTTAAAATATTTTGACCCCGCTCTTCTCCTGAAAAAAAGAATCTAAGGAGGCTTACATTACAGAGAACCTCTTTGGCAACTGTGCAAGCACAAATTCAACAGGCCAGGCTCCTTCCCCTCTAGAGCTTTGAAAGTTACTTTTAAAAAGGAATTAGTTAAAGTTACAGTCTCAGGACCCCCTTCAAAGTCATGGACTCCGATTGCCAACTTCCTGCGTAAAAGAAAATACTTAATTCATTAACTAGCCTCTCACGAATGAGCTGCAATGGTTTCAGGGCAGTATTGGGATTTCCTAAAGGCAGGCAGAAATCAGGAGTAAAAATGACCCGGATATAATAATGAAAACACAAAACAAATCCCAAACGGAGATTTCTCCCATTCCTGAAAATTAAGGGTACAAAAAAGCCGTGTGGGAGGAGTAGCTAACTCTCAGTCGTTTTCCGCTGTTGAAGGCTTTCAAAATAGGTCAAGACAAACTTAGCTTGGCCTGAATCCCTGCTGCTGGGTTTGTTTTGCGGTAATTCTCCTGGATGCTGTCCAAAGTGAAGCCACTGAGAGTAGCAGGAAAAGATCCAGGAAGGGAAGGTCAGAAATGTGGTTTCTCTAAACTAGCTGTCTTTGTGGATCTACTAAGGACAGGAAAGCATGTTACAGCTGTTGCAAAGTTTTGAATTTTTGCTTAAATTAATCTATCTGCAGAGCAGAAGTGCAGAGATTTCCAAAACAGAATAGTTTCAAGTTCCCAATAATATTCAACCCCTTTTCTCTCCTCAACTGGCACTTATGGTCTCAATAACACACTCCCAGCCATTAGCAGTAAAAAGAATAAAAACATTCATTTTACAGTTGAACAGATCAAAGAGTGAGGTTCGCAGCTTGGGGATCCATCTGGACCCGGCGCTCACCATGGAAACTCAGGTGGTGTCGGTGGTCTGCACCGCCTTTTTTCATCTTTGGCAGATAGCCCAGCTGCGTCCCTATCTTGATGTTGGGGCGCTCACTACCTTGGTACATGCGCTCGTAATCTCGAGATTAGACCACAGTAATGCGCTCTACGTGTGGCTACATTTGAGGTTGATGCAGAAACTCCAAGTGGTGCAGAATGCGGCGGCCAGACTCCTTAGTGGAGTGAGAAAATATCATCATATCTCTCCCACTCTGGCCGCTTTGCATTGGCTGCCCATTCGGTTCCGCGTTGACTTCAAAGTTTTAATGCTTACGTATAAAGCCCTAAACGGTTTAGGGCCTCGATACTTGGCGGAACGCCTACTCCCACCAAAATCTACCCGTATCACCCGATCGAGTCAGGAGGTGAGGCTGAGGAGCCTGACGCCGAGGGAGGTCCGGAGGGAAAAAACAAGAAACCAGGCCTTCTCGGCGGTAGCTCCTCACCACTGGAATAATCTTCCTCCGGAGATCCGTGCGGCCCCTTCGCTGGGCATCTTTAAAAACCAATTGAAAACTTGGATGTTTAGGCAGGCCTTCCCCTCAGCTATTATTTGATTGATTTATTTATTTTTTCCTATTTCTTTCCATCTTGAATAACTCTATTACTGATGTTTAAATGTTGTTTATATTTTTATATTGTTATTATTTGTGTTGGAAGCCGCCAAGAGTAGTCAGTTGACTAGATGGGCGGGATATAAATGCAATAAATAAATAAATAAATAAATAAATAAATAAATAAATAAACAGCAGACGGACAAACATGACTGCCTTCAACAACAGACTTCAACAGACTCTAGGAAGGAAGAGAGCACTGAGCAGAGAGGCGGGGCTCTCTTTCAATTCAGAGGTGTGAAGGAATGATTGGCTAGTATGGGATAGATTGACAGTCACCCCAGCCGAGAAAGGTCCCTCCCAGCTGCACCTTCTCCAGGCAGCAAGCGAGCATGGGATCCGGCAGGGCAGGGCCCTGGAGGACCGGCCCTCCGAGGCTTCAAGGGAAAGAGAGCCGCCCCCCATGCGACAAATAAGTCCCTTCTAGCCATTAATCTTGGAGGGCCGTCCCACAGCTTCCCAGAAACCATCCTGTCACCATGGCAACATTCCAGGAAGAGGCAGTTTGGGAGGACCTGCCCTCTAACTTCCGCGGTCTAGAGCGTCCATCACAATGACGCCAAGCGTGCGAGAGCATTCCTCTGGTTTCAGGAGGCTTCCCTCAGCCTGTCTCGGCGCCCTCTGCTGGTTCCCTCCTCACGGGAGGACCCAAGGCTGGCCAGAGGCTTCCTCTGAGGCTTAAAGGAGAGCTCCCCCCCCCCCCCGTTTCCCAGATGTCCCCTCTAGCCATTCATCTCAGAGGGCCGGCCCACAGCTTCCTGAATGCTAACGCATCGCCCTGGTAACCTTGCTGGAAAGGGAGGCGGGAAGGATATGTCCACAGAGTCCCAAGGGGCAGAGCGTACCAGGAAGAGATGGCTCAGAGAGGACCTGGTAGGCTAGAGCGCCCCCCGGAAGGGCCCTTCGAGGGCCTCCCGCAGCCTGTCTGGGCGCCCCCTGCTGGCTCCCCTTTAGCTGGAGGACCCAAAGGCCAGCCAAAGGAGCTGAGGGGTCCCCCTCTTTCTCCTGGGGCCACAACCGAGGGACCGGCATGCGTTTACGAGAGCATTTCCGTGCCTCTGTTTACTGCCTGAAATAACAACAACGACAATGACAACAATAATAATAATGGAAGAAGAAGAATAGAGATAATAAAATATGATTATTTCTAGAAAAAAAGGGGCAGTGCTTGTTTTTACTTCCCTCCATTTTGTAAAGGGTGGTATTTGCACAGTTTACAAAAGTCCAAGCCTGGGCTTCCTTCTGTATAAAAGAAAAGACAAGCCAGTCTCTGCCCCAAAGCGCTTACAATTCCACAAAGGGAAAGGTTCCCTTTGACGATTAAGTCCAGTCACGTCCGACTCGAGTGGCTGGTGCGCATCCCTGTTTCTCAGCCAAAGAGCCGGCGTTGGTCCGCAGTCGCTTTCCGCACAACTAGACACGGCACACCGTGACCTTCCCACCAAGGTGGTATCTAGTCGTCGACTCGCCTTTTTGCATGCTTTCGAACGGCTAGATTGGCAGGAGCTGGGACAAGCAACGGGAGCTCACCCCGTTGTGTGGATTCGAACGGCCAACCTTTTGATCGATAGCTGATATCGGGGGGAAGGATGAGAAGTTGCAGCTGTCTGACGACCCTTTTGTATGAGCCACAGGAAAAGGATCCACAGAGTTCTATCGTTAAAACTACAAAGCAATGGAAGTATTTTATTAGAAATTTAACTTTATTAGAATTTTAACTAACGGGGAAAAGTCAAAAAATGCAGAGCAGTGCAACTTTGGAAGTGTTCCCCTGGCCATGGGCAGGGTCCACCTCCCGTGGTTTCAGTGAATGCCGTGGCAATAATGTTAGCCCCCCGGCTCCACAAATCAAACATTTTCGTGGCAGACAGACCTCAGGAGAATTCGAGTTTTTGCAATGGGCTTCAAAGGTGGATGGCCTCAAGGATTCAAACCTCCTTTGGCTGCGTCATGCCGAAAAGGTTTCTGATTGAGGATGGCGGCGAACAAAGATCTTGTGCTCTAGAGGCAGGAGGCCGCAGGCCGTGGGAGAGACCACCGTGGCCACGGAGCGGGAGACCAAGCGGAAACCCAGGAGACCGGCACGGGTTTGCCTTGCATTCCTCCTCAGGTTCTCTTCCCACCTTTCCAGCCTTCCTGCAAGTTGTGACCGCCTGGGTTCTTCTAACTCAATCGGAGACGAGGCCGACCCTGGCGCTTCGCCTCCACACCTTGAACATTGAGGTGGTGTTTGAAGGGATCAGCAAGGTTGTTGCTACGGCGGAAGCTCTTCCCACACTCTGAACATTGATATGGTTTCTCTCCAGTATGGGTCCTCTGATGGGACGTCAGGTTTATCCTCTGCGTGAAGCTCTTTCCGCACTCAGAGTATGTGTAGGGCTTTTCCCCAGTGTGGATGGTCATGCGATGTAAAGTCAGGTTGACCTTCTGACTGAAGCTCTTGCCGCACTCGGAGCAGGGGTACGGCCGCTCTCCCGTATGAACCGTTCGGTGGCTAGTCAGGTTTATTTTCTGACGGAAGCTCTTGCCGCACTCTGAGCATCTGTACGACTTCTCTCCCATGTGGACTCTTCGGTGTTTGCAGAGGGCGGAGCAATTGCTGAAGCGCCTTCCGCACTCGGAACATTCGAAAGGTTTCCCCCCGGTGTGGATCCTTTCGAGTCTTCTGCAGCTGTTGCTACACCTGAAGCGCTTGCCGCACACCGAGCAGATCCACCATTCCTCGGCCGTGTGGATCCTCTGGTGCCTGGAAAGATGGTACCTCTGGCTGAAGCTCTTTCCGCAGATGGGGCAGGTCCCCCACGTCTCCCTCGTGTGCACACTCTGGTGCCGCGTCAGGCTGTATCGCCGACGGAAGGCCTTCCCACACTCGGAGCAGTTCAGCTCCATCTTTCCCTGGGGGATTCTTGGGCTCACGCTCAGCCGGCTGGCCCTGCTCTTGGCGCACACAGGGGGCCCCTGCCTTTCGTTCCCCTCCCAGCTTTGCTCCTGGGTGGGCGTTTCAGGGGAGCTGGTCCCTTCATACCAGGCCGGCGGCTGCTTCTCTGCCTCCTCTCGTGCTTCTCTTTTAATTCTCGGCTGCTCAAAATCTCTACGGCTTCCCATGGCTTACCCTGCAGGAACAGAGAAACCTGGAAGCCTCAACTCATCAAGAATGAGATTTAGCGAGCTGATGAGTAATAGAAAACACTTAATTGGGAGGGATGCTATCTGTAAGAGCATCTAGCTACGCAGACGCACGGTCAGTGGTGCCGAATACTTAAAAGCTCTCAGAGGGCCTCGGACCGCAAGTGAAATCATGGCCGTTTCCCGCTCGTTTGTCTCTTATTTTTAAATTATATTTAAAATCTCTTTGCAATTTGATCTCTTTGAAAATCTCTTGCTTTCCAAAGCAGGCCCGCTGATTTAAGAAACATCTACTCAGAGGTGGCTGCGTCAGAACAAGAAGACCTCTTGAAAACGGGCCAGCTTTCACAGCCTCTGCAAAAGTCGGCTGCTTCAACCGATCGAAGCTCATGCCCGGGAAAACGTTTTTGTCTTTGACGGCGCTACCAGGCTCTCGGTCGTTTCTCTTTAAATATACAGGCCACGACCCACCGCGCCCAGGACACTTCCGCGTCGAATTCAAACAGCCCACGGGCGAAAACCCACAGCTACAGCCCATTCGGCCCAAAAGTGAACTGCCTGACACCGGGTGAGGCTATGCCGGTTCCCAGTTCTGTTTTAAGGCCTGTCGTTTGGCGTTTAAGTTGTTTATCACCTGCAATTTGCATTTGATCCTGGTCTCTATCTGTAAGTTTATCCAAAGGGGGCGGAAAGCGAAGTCCCGGCACAAAAGCGTGGGAAAGCGGACGGTGTTGCCCTTCCTGAGGGGGGCCAGGTGGCCGTAATTCTCCGCCATGACTTCCCAATGCAGGGCTCTTTGCTCTGGATCCAGCAGCGCCCACTCCTCTTCGGTGAAAGACACGGCCACCCCCTCGAAGGCGACCAGGTGCTGGAAGAAAAAGGGGGAAAGGGTTCCCCGGGAGGGTCAAGCCAGGCAGCTGAGGGGAGATGGCCGGACCGCAGGACTCGAACCCTGGAGCCAAAAGCTTCCTTCCGGGCAGCCGAAAGGGGGGTGGGTTCCTCCTGGCCCGAGAGAGGTGGCTGGAGGCAGCCAGGCCCCTCCCTGGCATGGTTCTCCCGCGTTCTTTCTCCTACCTGATCGGGCCACTGCCCGGCAACGGCCTCCGTTCCACCAAGTATGGAAGAAAGGATGGAGTGTGGAGCTGGGAAGAGAGGAGAGGAAGGGGCGGGTGGGCGGTGGGGGTATTTGCCCCTCTTCGTCCAAGGAGGCCCAGAACCGTTGGGCCCAGTGCCCCCATGGGCGCATTCCCCGAACCCTGTCCCTCCAGGACCCGAGGTCTCCCAACGGGGCAATGACCATATCTATTCCTTGAGCTGGACAGCCTCCCTCGCGCCCCCTTGCTCTAGGTCTGCGGTCCGGCAGGAGGGCAGGGCCTCTCTGGTGGTGGCTCCCAGGCTGCCAAGGACCTCCGAAGGTAAAACCCCTGCCTCGGAGCGGGCAGATCCAGAACGGTTACGAAAGCAAAGGCCACGGCGGGCCGTGGTTGGCCAAGGGAGATCGGGGCGAGAGGCGTTCCCGGCGGAGCCCCGATGCTCTCCTGCCCCGGAGCCAAAGAGTGAAGCTTAAAAGGAATCGACACGTTCCGGGTCCAAAGCAAGGGCCCGACAGGGCCCCCCTGCCCCCCCGCAAGGGGCCCGGAGGCACCTCTCTCGTCTGCAGGGCCTCCGGCCTCTTCTCCTTGACCCGGCTCAGGAGGAAGCCCTCGGCCAGGGCCCCTGCCTGGCCGCCGCTCGGCGCCCTGCACTCTTGCACCCAGCTCGCCCTCTTCGGGGGCAGGACGGCCAGGAACGGCTCCAGGACCACCCGGTCCAGCCTCTGGGCTTCGGTGCGCTTCTCGGGGCTGCAGCCACCGGTGGTCCAGGCGGTGGCGGCAGACCTCCCACGGCCCCTCGGCCTCCTGGAGGGAGAAGGCCCGGAAGTGCCCGGGCAGGTCCCGCCGAGCCGCCTCGGGGCCAGGTGGCGCTTCGGGGCGCAGCCTCTTCCGCACAGTTCGGTCCCACATCCCCCAGTGGTCGTGCCCGGCCAGGGGCCCTTTGCCGGGGGACAAAGGGGGGGGCCCCTCTTGGACGGAACAGAAATTGACTCTCCTCTCCCATTGCCCAAGACCCCACCCGGAGCCCCTCCCTGCTCCCAAATCCCAGCCCCCCCCCCAGTCCCCAGGAGGGTCACCCGCCCCCCACCCACGAGCCTCCCCGCCCCACACATCCCTGCACTGCAAGCTGAGACTCCCCGCTCCCCCCCCCGCCCCAAATGCACGGAACCACCGGCGGGTGGGTGGGGCTGGACCCCCACCTCCCTCCCTCCCTCTTAAGAGAGGAGCCTGTGGCGTGGTTGGCGAAGCGCCCCCCCTGGTGGCCGACTGCGGTCCCGTAGGCCAGGAGCCCCGCCGGTTCCCCCCCCCCAAGCCCTCCGTCCGCGCCCCTCCCGAAAGACGGCCCCCCTCCTCGAGGCTGGCCTCCCCCCTGGAAGCGCTGCCCCGGCCGGAGCGGGTCGTGGGAACCGCCCGAGACCGGACACAGGAAGCCGGAGGGGTGGCCCTGGGCAGGGCAGGGATAGGCGAGGCTGGAGGGCGCCCTTGGGGGCTGCAGGGCTCCTGAGGTGGGGTGGGGAGGGGTGGGGAGGCTGGCCTCCCTTGGTTGGGACAGCCTTTCCGAGCTCCTCGGGGCAGCCCCGGAGGAGGCCCTGCCGCCTCGGGTCTCTGCCCGGCTGGCGCAGGCGCTCGGGAGGGCCAAGGGGCCCAGCCGGTGGTGGCCAACGGGGTGTTGGGCTAGGAGGGGCCTCTCTCCCCTTGGGGGGGACACGCAGGGCCAGGGGGAAGGGGGCTGCGCTCTTTGCCTCCCTGCCGGTCCTCCCGGACACATGCCGGGGGTGTGTGTGTGCTCCGCCACACACGCCGAGCAGCCCGAGAAGGGCCGCTTTCCCCGAGGAGCCGAGCCAAGTGGGCCCTTCCTTCGATGCCCCGCTTGGTCTGGGGCCCTCCGAGGGGCGGGAAGCGGCCTCCTGCCCGTTTCCGAGCCTCCCCATTGGGGCCTCACGGGGTGGCTGAATCGGGCCCGGGTTCCCAAGGAATGAACTGTCCTTGGCCCTTCCCCCCCCCCCCCCCGTCCGGGAGGGTTCAGTGGGGCCCGAGCGGGTCCCTCCCAGACGGACGACGGAGGAAAAACCCTGGAACCTCTGGCGAAGCCCTGGAACATCTGCCTGGTTCTCCCCCAGGGAGGATCTCTGGAAGTGGAGTCCACGGGACTTCCTATGGGGTGACCATGTTTGGCTGCTCCTCCTCCGAGGAGCTTCTTCCTTGTCCACCCATTGTCGTGGGTCATTAACGGGGTTGTTAACAGTGGTCTTTCTGGAAGGGGTGGTCCTGACCAGGAAAGGGCAGCCGGATCCCCAGAAGACAGATTTCATCCCAGGCCTCCACCCCGGTGGGAGGGAGGGATTTTCTCTAGGCCCCTGCATGGCCTCCTGGACCCCTCTCCCTCCAACCCCCTCTCTTTGGGGTCCAAAATGAGGACATCCGGGCCCTCAAAGGGGTGTCCTTTCTCCTTCACTGGAAGGAACCCAGCGGGGAGGGTGGGCCTGAGCCGTGGCCCCCTCCTGCGTGGGTGGGTTTGAAGTGCCCGGCGGTGCGGTGTGTGTGCCAAAAAACCCTTTTGGGGTTTTGGCGACCCACCCGCCGTGGAAGGAACGGCCAGCTTCTTCCGACGTTGGCTTGGGGTCTCCGACGGTTCCCTCGTCCCGCTGGGTCGGGACGGGTCCTCGTTTGAAGGCCCCTTCGGGGGATCCGCAGGCCTGAAGAGCCTTCCCTCCGATGTCTGCCTTCCTGCTTCTTGGCGTCTGTGGATGATGGGGATCTTTCTTGCTCTGTGGTTTTAGCGCCAAATGAGGACCCCTCGTCGGTGTGGCAATGGGGGAGGAGAGTCGGTTTCTGTTCCGAAGCGGTTGTTGGATCCTAGGATGAGGGCACAGTCCAGGAAAGCCGGCCGGTTGACTTCGGTGTCTTCCCGGGTGAAGTGGATTCCTGATCCAGAGGCGGATTGGGAGGAGGAGGAGAGGGACCCCCCCCACCCCTCCCTCCCCCTTTTCATCCCTGCTCATCTCAAGGAACAGGAGAGAAAACCCAGGACTCTTATCGCTCCTGGCAGCTGCTCTGTCACATTCCACGACTCTGTCACTGGGGGCGAGCATGAAACCAGCATCCAGCATCTCTCTCTCTCTCTCTCTCTCTCTCTCTCTCTCTCTCTCCCCCCCCCCCCCCCCCACACACACACAGAGAGGCCATCTGCCCCAAACAGAGCTGCCTTTTTTTGGTCTGGTGTTGTTCTGCGTGCCGGCCTAACCCTGCCAATCTTAAAAGAGGAGTTTCTTCCACACCGTCTCTGCCCAAATCCTGTTTCCAGCCGAGCTCCGGCCGGCCGAACGGGTGCTGGGGCCTCCTTGAAGGGGCAAATCCTCGGCGTTCGCTCCAGACCCTCTTCAGACGCCGCTCAGCGTCTAAGTCTTGTTTTGTGGCCCACAACGGGAAGTCATGGGAGGTTGTAAATACGAACCACCACGACCGAAGGAAAAAAAGGAGCACTTTGTGGATGGCGGCTGGCACGTGCAGAAACCAACCCCCCCCCCCCGAGCCGCCGGTGGTGGAAATCTTCATTCTGGGGGTCTCCCGGGCCCTTAAAGCCCTCTTCGTGGCGGGGGCCGGAGGGTTTTGCTTCGTGCCATGCTCATCATCGCTGGGATTCCTGCCGCTCTCTCCCGCGCTGAGCGGTTCCCGTTTCGGCTGCGGAGAAGGCGGGAGGCCTGGCCTTCTTTCGCCACCCGAGCGGCAGGGAAGGAATTCGGGCCCACGCCGTGGCTTCGCTCCCGAGCCCGGCCCGGCCAGCCAGCGAGGCTGAGGGAGAGGCAGGCCTGAGGCTTCCCAGGGCCAGAGCTCAGTGGGGATTCGAACTCGGGTCCTTCCGACACCGCGACGCCATCTTCCTGCCCCACAGAGCGGTCCCCGCCGTGCCGTTGGGGTTTCATTGGGGTCCATGGCTGCCTCGCTCCTCCTTTCGGGGTTCTCCTGGTTGTGCCCCCCCTTTGCCCCCCCCCGGCCAGCCCCATTGGGCTTTCCTGACCCACACCGTCTCTTCTTCTCAGTTTCGGGTGAAGCCTGACTTACACCACCCTGGGCTTGGCCCTTTCCCCGCGTGCTGGCCATTGTGACACCCCTGCTCTGTGTCCCCCCCCCCGGCGATTATTTATAGGCACTTCTTCCCACTTATGTGCTTGGCGCATGGCCTGGAAAAATGAGGCAAAAGACCGGAGAGAGGGGTTGAAGAGTCATCTCTCTCCCCCCCCCCACACACACACACCGTTCCTCCCTCAAAAATAAGCAGGCAGTGCAAAACAAAATTTGCCGTGGGCTTTCTTCCGCCCCCCCCCCCTGCACCTTGGTTGTTTTCCTCTTTGGGGTGTCCTTGCAGGAGGGGCCCATTGAAAAACAACAGGGGGGACACAGAGATTGGCTAATTTTAGCCCTTTGGTGTGTGTTGTGTGTGTTTTGTGTGTGTGTGAGAGAGAGATTGGGGCCGGCGCGGAAGGGTTAACAGGCGAGCGCTTGTCTTCCCGCACCTTTTTGTATGAATATTAATATCCCACCAGTTGCTTCGGGCTGATTTTGAAGGTTTTTCAGGAACACAACATTGCGCGGGAGGAGGAGGAGGGCCCGCGCACAACTCCCTCCTTCCCGGTTGCTCCACAGCCAGGCCATCATCATCCCACCCGCCGGCACCCCTGGGACTCTGTCCAAGCCGGGTGGGACCTGCTCCAGAGCAGCTGTGGAGGCGCATGAGGGACGACGGTGCGCAGAGAGCCTGCCGGCTGCAGCTGCCTCGGCGGGCATGGCCGGCTCTGGCGCCGACGGGCCAGAGGGGCCCCTGCCTTTCCCCCCAAGGCTTTTCCCGACGTGCCAGGGTTTCGGGGGCCGGCAAAGGAGGCCCCCCGGGTATCTGGCGGGTGTGCCGGTGGGAGCCTCCTCCCGGGGCCCTGGAGATGCTGGGAGGCGGAGGCGAGGCTGGAGGAGGGGACCGGGACCGGGATCACCCCCTTCCGACACCCCTTCCGGCGGCATCTGGTGAGTCCTGGGCTCCCCATTAACCCTTTCAGGGCTTTGCAAAGGAAGGGGGGCTCTCGAACCCTGCCTTGCATCCTAGCTGGGGAAAACAGAGGGGGGGGGGACGACCCCCATGACCTTGGAGATGTGGTTCAGGGCCGGGCCAAGAGGCCTCGGGGATGCAGAATGGGGCCCCCCTTCCCCTGCAAACCCTCCCTCGGGGGGGGACCCCCCCAGGGCTTTTTTTCCTGCCCAAATCCTGCTTCTCCACTTTTTCCTGCTTCAGGGCGGGGATGGATGGGTGGTGGAGGGAAAGCCACTTTCCACATGCTCAGAGGCCCTGAGCCGGGCCCACCTGCCCCCACCTGGGCCCTGCGGGGAGGGGGGGGCTGAGAGGGAAGAGCGGGAGGCAGGAGCCTCTCCCTCCCTCCGGGCGCCTTCCCATCCTGTCTCCTGGATGTCACATCCATCCATCTTCTTCGTGTCTCCCGAGCAAGCGTCATTGGCTCCCTGCTCCCCACCTCCCGAGACGTGGGCGCACTTTGCACCCTTGAGCGCACTCTGCCGTCGCCAGGTGTGCTGGAAGCCAACGCCGCCGTCTCGGCACGCTTTCATCCGACACCCACCCCTCCCTCGTGGCAAGCTTTGACGAAGCCGAGGTGCCTGGAAAAGGGCCCAAACCCCACCGGGTCTGGATTCCAAGCAGAAACACACAAGTACACACACACACACACCCGGCCACCACCGCCATCCTCCCGTCGGCAGAGTGTGTACTCCGGAGCCCCTCGGCCGCACGTCGGCTCAGAGGACAGGTGGCCTGTCTCTCTCTCTCTCTCTGTGGGGCAGCCGAGGAGAAGGGCTGCGGTTCCCCCTGCCGTTAATCCCACAGGAACGCCAGGGTGGCGCCGCTTGCCAAGAGCAGGGCACGGAGGCTGGGCTCGGAGACGGGCGGCCCTGCTCCGGCCGGGGTCTTGCAGGAGACGATGCAGGCCGGCGGACCGAGCGTGGCTCGCCCTCCCATCCTGGGCTCAGTGGTTCCCATCTGTAGAATGGGGGGAATGCGTGGCCTTCGTGGCGGGAGCCTCCTGAGGAAGTCCTCCTTCTATTCCCCCCCCAGTCCACGTCCTGGCAGCATTTGGGGGGGGGGGGTTTGCGATGCCAGGCAAGGCTGCGGGGAGAGACCCCAGTGCCGGGACCCCTGGAGGCCCCCACCCGGGGCTGCCCGTCAGCCTCAGCCCTGCCAGGCTAGACGGGCCCAGGCGTCTCTCTTCCTCCCTCCCCTGCTTTCCGGCCACCCCGTCACTCTGACCCAGGAAGGCCGCTCCGATTTAGAGCCGCTTCCCCCCCACCACCACCAGGACTAGAAACTTAGCCCAAAGGAGGCTTCTCAGGGTTGCTTGAAGCAGCGGTCCGGGCCGTGAATCCTATGGAAAGGATTAGTTTTGCCTGGGGAGGGGTGGTGCGGCTGTTGCTGAAGAGATACCAGGATACTTTACATTGATGACTCAATGGGGGGGGGGGAGGACAGGACAGGAAACCGTCCCTCCAGGGTTGTGCCTCTCCAGGAATGGCCGGAGAGGTTGCTGGAACAAGAGTCGGGCCCTCGGGCGTTGGCCTGCCTTTTTCCGGCACAGGAAGGGAGCCCCGGGCGGGGTGGGGGGGGGGGAGGCTTATCTCTCCACCCCTCTGTTCTTGGCCACCCACAGATCAAAGGGTCAGAATCCATCTGGACAACATCAGGCTGGCCAGGTGGGGTGGGAGAGGCATGGGGAAGGGGAAGGGGGGGTGAAGCGTCCTTCGGACATGCTCAGAGGCACCCTGGCGCTCAACTATCTTTGCCTCCTTCCTCCCCGCCCCGCAGGAATTTTCCTGGGAGTGGTTTGGGTGGGTAGCTTTTGTTAGTAAGCCAACGGGGAGTCCAGTCTGGCGGCCCTTTCAAGAGGTGGGAGGTTTAGATGGCGTAGGAAACCGTAATGGACTCGGGACCCCGAGAGACAGAGAGAGAGAAAGAGAGAGAGATGGGTTGTGTGTGTGTGCGGGTGCACAATCAGGCACACAATGAAGTGCCAAGGACCTGGGAAGCAAGCCCCGCGTGGAGACCCTTGGTTCGCACTGGGGTCCTGGAGAGGGTTTGCCAGCCTCGCCATCGGGGCTCCTTCCTGCTCCCTGCGGGGGGCCGAGGTGGCGCTGGCTGCCTGGCACCCTGTCCTGGGCCAGCGGAGGGCTCGGTGGGCACATGGGTGTGGGTTTGTTGTGTTCACCAGCCCCAGGACGGCTGGCATCTCCCCTCCTCCAAAGCACCTTTTCCAGCCGAGCCTGGCCTTCACCCGGTCGGAGGTCCGGGGCAGCCCCTGGCGCAGGGCCAGGCAGCGGTCTAGACTCTCCCGCCTGCTCCGCCTTGCGCCTTCAGCAGCAGAAGCCTGGGTCTCGGTGGACGTCCGAGGCAGGCCGGAGTCCTTTATATTCTGCGCCTTGTCACTCCGCCCTCTGGTCGAGCCCGCAGGGTTTGAAGTGGGAGTCCATGTTGTGCTTTTTTGCAAGCCCCCCCAGGCAGGAATCAAACCTGCCCAACGTAAGCCCATCGCAGCGTTCCTCGGCCTTTCCGGTGGCCTTAAGCCGTCGGTCTGCAAGGAACCTCGTGGGCTGCTTTAAGGGGATCTGGGGATACGAGAGACAGGGTCTCAATAGACAGGTGATTATTCTCGGGTGGGGGGGGGAGAAGGGAAATCATGATCTGTGCTTTTCTTGAGCCTTGGACGTCTCTCTCGCCTGCATGGATTGCCTCGTTTCCCTGCAAAGCGCATGTTTTATATTTCCTTTTAAACCCACCCACCCCTCCGCTTTTGCAGGCCCATCGCTCCCTGGAGACGCCTGCTCATCGCTGGGCTGATGTTGGCCTGTGTGGTTCAGGTAAGGCCGAGGACGGCGCTGGCTGCCGGTCCCCCCCCCCCCCCCCGTTCTTGCCCCTCAGTTTTGGGTGAGAAGCGGTGGAGGCTAATCCAGAGCCCGTCTCTGGCTTTGGAAGTGGATTCGAGGGATTCCCACATGGTGGTGGGTGCATGGGGGGGGGGAACCGGTCTCCCGCCTCGCCCTGGTGTCGTGGGGCTCCTGGTCCGCACCACAGGGTGGGCGGGCTGGCTCTGGCGGGCTTGCTTTGGCCACGAAGGTGGCTGGGGTTGTTTCCCCCGCTCTTTTGGGTCACCCCAGAGGCTGGCTGTTCTCTCTGCAGAAAGGGCCACCCCTCCCTGCCCCCCAGCAGAGGACTGGGGCCTTCTTTCTCCCCCCCCCCCCAGCCTGGGTCACCGTCCGGTTGTGCGGCTCCCGGCCTGGCAGCTGCCGACCATTTATCCCTCTCTGTTTACTCTCCCCGCTTCCCTCCTAAGTTCATTAAACCCAGCTAGATCTGGGAGGGGGTCTCCCGCCGCAAGAGGGGAGCCGAGCAGGGGGGGGGGGAGAGAGAGAGAGAGAGTGTGTGTTTTTGCACGCACTCCCCTGTGTGTTCTTCTGTGTCTGGCACATGGAACAAATTAAGCACTCCTGGGTGTTTTTAGTCAGGAGAGAGAGAGAGGAAGACTGAAGTTCAGGGAAGTTGCAGGCCTGTCCCCAGATGCCCCCGAACAGCTGGCAGAGGGGAAAGGAGCACTCTGCACATGGTCTGGTAGTTCCTACCCCCACGACTCAGCCGGGGAACTGCAAGGAGACTGTGTGTGCGGAGTAGGAGGGGGTGTTGGGGGGGGGGAGCGACAGGTGGATCTGGTCCCCTTTGGGAGGGGTGCCGAGCCCGGTTGCTCTGACTCCACCTTGACACATCCTCAAGAGGCAGATTTGCAGATCACAGGCGCCTTTTCCCACGCGATCCAAAGGGATCCTCGAAGGCTGTTGGCACCTTGGCCAAGCGGTTCCAGGGCTTGGCCTTTGGACCGGTCGCTCGGCTCCAGGCCTACCCCCCCCAACGCCTTCCAAGGAACCCCCCCCCTCCGTCTCCCCAATCCAAATTGTGGTCACTCAGAAGGGAAATCCACCCGATCCAGCGGGCTGGCTCTCCTCCCGCTTTCTTCCTCGCTTCAGTCTAACGTCGGGGTCTCCTTGCCAAGGAGACCCCGATCGGAGCGAAGGAGGTGGGAAGTTGTACAGATAAAGGTCGGCGGGAAGCAAAACCAGAACCCCCTTAACAAAATCATCTCAGCCTTTCCCTCTGAGCTCACCGGTAAATATTTAATTCTGTTGACCTTTTCCTCATAAACAGAGAGGGATGCTTCCTGAACTCAGGCCCGGGAGACGGTCCCTTCCCTCAACCCGTTCCCCCCCCCACAAACCCAAAGAAAGCAGAACCAAACACACCCACCCGCCCAGAGGTCTGCCTTTCCCCCTTTGCCTTTTGGGAGCCTGGTCCCCGAGGGGGGGGCTTGAGAAAGGGCAGTGGGGCAGAGCGCGCCTGGCTCCTCTCCCCACGCCTGGTGCCAGTGGCGGCGGAGGGACGACTCCCTCGGAGACCGGTTGGGAAAGGCCGTCCGCACATCTCGTGTCCGGGGAGAAAGGGAGCAGATGCTCGCCAGGAGCCCCCCAGGAATTCACTGGAGGAGCGGGAAGGACAGAAAACAGAGAGCAAGCAAGACAGCGCTCAAGCTCTGGTGGGAACGAGCCAGCCAAGGGTTGCCCCCGCTGCCTTCCTGGGGCTGGAGCCCCCCCCCCGAAGGGTCTCCACCATCAGCAAGAGGATGAGAGCCGAGGAGCCCAGCCCACCGTCCTGGGGGTGCCCTCCGTGGCCAGGGGGTGCCCACCGGAGTCCGTCCACTCGCCCAGGGTGGCAAGGCAATGCCCTCGGGGTTCCCGCTCCCGTTGGCCGGATGTTGCCCGGAAAGGAGTCCGGGGCCCGGGTATACCCAGGGAAGGGCCCCCCACCCCAGGGAGAGGTGGGACAGGGTGCGGGGGCGCTTGAGAGCGGTGACCGACCGGGTCGTCTTCCTTCAAGTAGGGAACAGACCACCGGACGACGACGCTGGGACCCGGCCACGGCCTGCAGCCACGCCGCCACCGGCGCCAGCCGGGCCACGGCGCCTGGACCCACTGGGGCAGCTGGAGTGCCTGCTCCAACACCTGTGGGGAGGGCGCCTCCTTCCGGGCCAGGAGGTGCATCCGGTGAGCAGGTGCTGGTGGGGTTTCTTCCTGGGGGGGGGCTGAGCATCAGCTGAACGGGTGTGTGTGTGTGTGTGTGGCAGGGCAGATGCCCGGTGGCTCTCTGGCGTGTCCACCGTGGCTGCTCTGGAAACCACAGTGTGGATGGGGCCGAAGGAAAAGCCGTCGGCGGGCTGTGAGGCTCGGTCCAGTTCCCCTGCAAGTTAGGCTTGCAAACCTCTGGGGCATCAGGAGCGTTTGCAAGGGGATCCGACCCCCCGCAACCAGCGGCTCTCCTCTGGCGAGCCGCTCGGGGCTGCTCAGAGGGTCCACGTTCAGGAGCAGTCTACCACCGAACGCCAGCTGACGGGGGGGGGGGGGGCACAGGGATGGCCGTTTCCCTCCAAGCCTTTGGGTTTCCTCCCTGGAGTGTGTGTGTGTGTTGCACAAAGCAACAGGGAGGGCCGGCTGTCGTGGTCATTTGTGGGAAGCCACGGGTGGGGTGACCGTGACTGCTGGGGCAGAGAAATTCTGCCCTTGAGCTCCGTGGGGTTTTCTCTCCCCCCCCCCCCCATTTCTGCAGGTTCCCCGAGGAGGAGCCATGCAAGGGGAAGGCCCGGCAGTACCGCGTGTGCCAACTGGAGGTGAGTCCCCTCGCCAGCGACTTGCCGGTCAGCCGGAGGAGGGGGGAAGGCCCTTGGAGACCCCCGGAGGAGAGGAGGCGGAGGAGGGCTTCCCCCCTCCCCCGCATGGCTCTCCACTCGATCCCTGTGAGCCCACCCTGGGGGAGGGCCCGATCCACTTCCCTCCCTAGGAGCCCTGGCCTGGACGGGGTTTCCTCTGGACTCCCGCCCGTGGTCACGGCCTCCCTCCCTCTCCCCCTCTGCAGGGGTGTCCCCCGGGCGCCGTCCCTTTCCGTGCCCTCCAGTGCTCGCTCTACAACGGGAAGTCGGTCTTGGGGGGCCAGGGGCCGTACCGGTGGGTCCCCTTCCACGGAGGTGAGCTCAGTCTGAACCCTCCCCGGGCCCAGCGCCTGCCTTTCCTGCCGTGCCAGGCTCGGGTGGTGGCGGGCGGGGGGTGTCCCTAGAGGTCCTCTAGCCTCACCCCCCACCCCCGGAGCAGAAGGGGCCTGGCCCCTGGCGGGCCAAGGGCCCCTTTGAAACTTGGCCGTCTTTCCTCCCTCCCTCCGCTCCCAGCGCCCAGCCTCTGTGACCTGAACTGCCTGGCCGAGGGGCACAATTTTTACTACACCTTTGGCCGGGTTCTGGACGGCACCCCCTGCAGCCCGGAGTCCCCGGACCTTTGCATCAGCGGCCGGTGTCTGGTGAGTCACGGCGAAGGCAAGCCAGGCCTAAGGCCGGGCGAAGCTGGGGAAACGGGGGGCGGCTGGAGACCGCCGGCGGGGATGATGGTGTGGTTGTTGGTGGTGGTGTTTCTCAGGGGAGGAACCAAAAAACCACCAGACGCAGGAGTCTGCTGGTCCGTTCTCCCGGCGGGTCAGTCCGGCCAGCCCGAAGAGCGCACGAGGGATGCGCGGCGGGCTCCCTGGCGCAGCAGCGACGGGAAGGACGGGGCCCGAAGGATGGGGGGCCCCTCGGAGCCGTGGCCAGGGTCCTTCTCACGCCCCTTCCTCCCTCCTCCTCCTCCTCTTCCTCCCTCCGTCTCTCTTCCCTTTGCCAGCGAGCCGGCTGCGACGAGATCCTGGGCTCCGAGGCGCAGGTGGACGCCTGTGGGGTGTGTGATGGCCGGAACGAGTCGTGCATCCTGGTGCAGGAGGTGTTCCGGGCGGCCTTCCCTGCCTCTGGTGATTGAGCGCCCGGGCGCGCCCTGCGGCGGGGGAATGCTTGGGCTCTCTCGGCTGGGCTGCTTCCCTCCTCCTGCTCCCCCTCCTGCAATTCCCTCCCCCCTCCCCACTTTGGCTCATTCTCCCCCCCCTCCCCTCCCCACCCCCCTTTCCCTTCTGGCCTCCCCACCACCATCCCCATCATCCCCACCTCCAGCCCCCTTGTGCTCTTCCCTGACCCCTTCCTCGCTTAGGGCCGGCCTCCTCGCTTGGTGCACTCACGGGCCGAGGCTCATTCGGAAGCCTGCTTGCTTTTCGGTCGGTCTGTTACCCGCTTCGTCCCGGTTCGGTTCAGGGCCAGCCCAAGAACTGGCGTCCTGCGCTCCCTCGACAGGTTTCTTTGGGTACAAGAACGTGACCCGCATCCCAGCCGGCGCCAGGCACATCAAGGTGGTGGATCGGAGCCGCAACTACCTGGGTAGGTGCCGAGGGGCCTGCCGGGCGGGCGGGCGGGCGGAGGGCGAGAGGGGCCCCACCAGCGCCTTCCCAGGGAGGCTTGGGCAATTCTTCCTTCTCTGACCTTCCTTCCTTCCTTCCTTCCTTCCTTCCTTCCTTCCTTCCTTCCTTCCTTCCTCCTTCCTTCCCTCCCTCCCTCCCTCCCTCCCTCCTTCCTCCCTCCCTCCCTCCCTCCCTCCCTCCTTCCTTCCTTCCTTCCTTCCTTCCTTCCTTCCTTCCTTCCTTCCTTCCTTCCTTCCTTCCTTCCTTCCTTCCTTCCTTCCTTCCCTCCCTCCCTCCCTCCCTCCCTCCTTCCTTCCTTCCTTCCTTCCTTCCTTCCCTCCCTCCCTCCCTCCCTCCCTCCCTCCCTCCTTCCTTCCTTCCTTCCTTCCTTCCTTCCTTCCTTCCTTCCTTCCTTCCCTCCCTCCCTCCCTCCCTCCCTCCTTCCCTCCTTCCCTCCCTCCCTCCCTCCTTCCTCCCTCCCTCCCTCCCTCCCTCCTTCCTTCCTTCCTTCCTTCCTTCCTTCCTTCCTTCCTTCCTTCCTTCCTTCCTTCCTTCCTCCCTCCCTCCCTCCTTCCTTCCTTCCTTCCTTCCTTCCCTTCCCTCCCTCCCTCCCTCCCTCCTTCCCTCCTTCCTTCCTTCCTTCCTTCCTTCCTTCCCTCCCTCCCTCCCTCCCTCCCTCCCTCCTTCCTTCCTTCCTTCCTTCCTTCCTTCCTTCCTTCCTTCCTTCCTTCCTTCCTTCCCTCCCTCCCTCCCTCCCTCCTTCCCTCCTTCCTTCCTTCCTTCCTTCCTTCCTTCCCTCCCTCCCTCCCTCCTTCCTTCCCTCCCTCCCTCCCTCCCTCCCTCCCTCCCTCCCTCCCTCCTTCCTTCCTTCCTTCCTTCCCTCCCTCCCTCCCTCCCTCCCTCCCTCCTTCCTTCCTTCCTTCCTTCCTTCCTTCCTTCCTTCCTTCCTTCCTTCCCTCCCTCCCTCCTTCCTTCCTTCCTTCCTTCCTTCCTTCCTTCCTTCCTTCCTTCCTTCCTTCCCTCCCTCCCTCCCTCCCTCCCTCCTTCCTTCCTTCCTTCCTTCCTTCCTTCCTTCCTTCCTTCCTTCCTTCCTTCCTTCCTTCCTTCCTTCCCTCCCTCCCTCCCTCCCTCCCTCCTTCCTTCCTTCCTTCCCTCCCTCCTTCCTTCCTTCCTTCCTTCCCTCCCTCCCTCCCTCCCTCCTTCCTTCCTTCCTTCCCTTCCCTCCCTCCCTCCCTCCCTCCTTCCCTCCTTCCTTCCTTCCTTCCTTCCTTCCTTCCTTCCTTCCTTCCTTCCTTCCCTCCCTCCCTCCCTCCCTCCCTCCTTCCTTCCTTCCTTCCTTCCCTCCCTCCCTCCCTCCCTCCCTCCCTCCCTCCCTCCTTCCTTCCTTCCTTCCTTCCTTCCTTCCTTCCTTCCTTCCTTCCTTCCTTCCTTCCTTCCTTCCTTCCTTCCTTCCTTCCTTCCTTCCTTCCTTCCACCATCAACTCCTTCCTTCCTTCCTTCCTTCCTTCCTTCCTTCCTTCCTTCCTTCCTTTCTCCCGCAGCCCTGATGGATGCGAACCAGCGCTACGTCCTCAACGGGGACTGGGCCATCAACTGGCCTGGGGTGTACGACGTGGCCGGCACCCGTGTGCACTACACGCGCAAACGCGGACCTGCAGGAGAGCTTGGAGGCCGAGGGGCCCACCCGGGAGGACCTCCTGGTCATGGTAAGAGAGGGGGTGTGTGTGTCCCTCCGTGGGCGGGTGGGCGCCGTGCCCCTCGCCGGCTGTAACCCGGGCTCTCCCTCTGCCCTCGGCGCCAGGTCCTCGTCCAGGAACCCAACCCGAGGGTCGAGTATCAGTTCTGGCTCCCACGGGAACGCTTCCGTCCCACCCAGAGCGACGCCAGCCCCCTCCGGCAGCCGCAGGTCCGGGAGGCCGAAGGAGCCCCGCCAACCATCGGGGAGCCCCCGCCGTTCCCCGGGAGCCACGGCAGCGGCCCCCCACTTCCAAAACGCCCGGAGAAGCAGCAGGCAGAAGGCGCAGGGGGAGGCCCCGCCGAGGGCAGCCCCCCGCCCAGGTAGTGCTGGCCTGGACCGCCGAGCAGAAGCCCTGGCTGTGGCTCACGTTGGCTCCTTTTCTGGACAACAAGTCCCATAATCCTCCCCCCTGGTCCATTCTGCCCCCTCCGGGGGGGGGGGAGATCAGGGTGGGTGGTCCTCTCGAAAAAGTAGCTCCTCCAGACGCGGGCCTCCTCTCTGTTCGGCATCACGGGACCCTCCGAAGCCCGTGAGCGCCTGGAGCTCCCCCACCCGATCAGGGGTCACCCGGGGACCCGTGGGCATCGCCGTGGAAGGGCTGGTTTTTCAGACGTGGGGGACACCGTGGGCTGGTTTCGGAAGCCAGCCCCAGGGGGTGGGTGGGGAGGCGGGGGGCTGGAAAAGGGGCGACAGGTTTTGTCTTCCTCCGGCGAGGGAACTCTTTTCTCTCGTCCTTCTCTGGCAGGGAGATGTGGGGAATGCCAGGTGCCCAAAGGGAGGTCCCAGCGCATCCACCATTACTGCAACAGCGACTTCGGTAGGGTCTCTTCCTTCCCCCCCCCCCCGGCACCCACCCTCCTCCTCCCTCTCCACACCCCCCCCCCAGAAGGGCTCCCCACCCCCTTTTCTTTCCACCCCACTCCTGGGCATTCACATGGTTGAGGGTAACCAAGTGAAGGCTGTGTGGGGCAGGGTGGGGGGGGGTATTTTTTCCCCCTATCCTGGGAGGGTGGGAAGGAAGGAAGTCCCATCAGCAGACGGCTGGGTTTGAAGACGCTCCCAGTGGGCTCAGCTTCCCGGGGGGGGGGGGGCGAGGAAGGACACGCTCCCCCCCACCCGCCTCTCATGCCGGTTCTCTTGCTTCCCCCTCCACCCTCCGCACAGTCTTCCGGGCCCGGATCCTGTCCAAGCAGCTCGTGGGCCAGGAGACGCGCTACGACCTGCAGGTGAGGGAGGCGTACCGCAACCGCGTGGCTCTGCGCCACCGGGAGTACCTCTGGGTGGCCGACACCTGCGACTGCCCCCCGCTGACGGAGCGGCGCGAGTATGTCCTCATGGCCCGCCAGCACGTCAACTTCGAGCACACCCGCAACCGCCTCCTGCTGCCCCCCGGGGCGCCTACGCCCGGCCCTGGTCCCCCCGGGAGGACCTCCAGCTGCGGGACGCGGCCCAGCGCTGCGGGGCGGACGCCCGGAGGAACCCTCGGGGCCCGGACCCCCTTCTCGGGAAGGGTGGGGGGGCCGGCCGCCTGAACCTCCCCTGCGCCCACCCACGGACGGACGGACGGTGGCTCGAGGGGGGGCGCACGTGCTGCCGCACATGTGCTGTCTTGATGCCATGCTCCAGACGAGAACCGGGCAGGCAAAAGGGACCGGGCGGGGTGGCTTTCCTCGGCTTGCGCGTCCAGTGTGGCCAAAGCGTCTAGGCCGCATTTTCCTCCTGCCCGGGCCAGTGTTCATTGTCCCTGTGTGTGTGTGTGCGTTGAGGGGGTGTCCCTATTGTAGAAAGCGTGACACTTTCTCCTGCTCTCATGCACAGGATCACACACACCCCCCGGGAGAGTCTGAAGGGCTCTCGAGAGCCCATCTAGTCCAAGCCACCTTTGCCAGGGCGTGAAAGGAAGGGCTCACGCCACCCCTGCCAGGTGGGCCGCCCAGACCCCTCCTTAAAAGGCTCCTTCGGCGGAAGGAGCGTCGGCCACGTCCGGAAGCAGCTTCTTCCCTTTGAATCAGCATCCTTCACCCCGCCGTTCTTGACCCCTGGGGACGCCCTCCTCATCCTTCCTCCGATACTCCTTTCCCCCACCATCCTTTAGCATTTAGGGGGTGTCTTGAGGGTGAATTTAAAGGCACCGGAGGTCCGTGGGTGGCTTAAAGGCGCCCTCCCGACCTGGCCCTAGAAGCACATGGTTGCATAACTGGGGTGAATGTAAACCACACACACACACACACACACACACACACACACACACACACACAGAGACGCTACGCACCTCTCTCTTACATGCACACAGAACGCCGAGGTGCACCTCTGCCCCCCTCTGGGTGGGTGGTTAGAGGAGAAACCCAGGTGCACCCCCCCTTCCCCCGGCTGGCCGGGCAGCCTTGGGCACCTCTGCCCCAGGGCCACGGGTGTCGGTGGCACCAGGCCTGGCACGGGGTTTGACACCCCCCCCACCCGAGGCTGCCTCTCAAAGAGCCAAGCCTGATGTCAGGTGGGGGGGGGGGCAGAGCAGGAGGAAACCTCGGCGGCTCCTGCGGCCCGGTCTGGATCCGTTCCCCTCAAAACCCGAGTGTCTCTTGACCTTCTGGCCACACCGCCTGGCTGTCCCCCCCCCCCGCCTCTCCGGGGAGGGAGAGGAGCTGCCCTTCGTCACATTGGAGGAGGCTGGTGGAACGGGGGGCCCCTTCCCGGCCCACCGAGCCCAGCCATCAGCAAATGATCGTTTTGGGGTGGGCTCCCCCACTAAAAGACCCCGTGCGGCTGTGGTGTCTTTGCTTCCCGGGGCGGACGGCTTTTCTCTGTGGCTGGTTTCTCGGCGTGGAAGTGAGAAGAGGGTGGGGTGCCTTCCTTCTCGCGCCCACGGCGTCTTGGCTTCGGATTCTGGATCGTCTGGAGGGTGCCCTGGTGAAGCCCAGGTTTCTCCTTTACGGGTGCAAACCCTCCCTTTGCATCTTTTGAACCCAGCTCCTCCCGGAAGAAGGGGGACGGGGGCCCTGTAACGCTAGCCGCCTCTCCTGACTTGAAATCGGCTCCCGCTTCCTGAGGCTCTCCGTAATGAAGAGCTGAGCCCCCCGCCTGGATGCGGCCCAGTCCTTTCCGCCTTCTCCCCCCCCCCCCCCCCGGACCTCAACCCCTTCTCACGAAAGGTTTCTTCCCATCTCAAGACGTTTACTGCTTTGCACCAGGCTTGCTTTTTCTGCATTTATGAGCATCACAACAACACGAACACAAGCACACAAATCGGTGGAAAAAGGGACGCAGCTACAGAGCAGAAGTGTTTTCGGGGATCCCACCCTTCCGGCTCTGGGCAGGGCCAGGGGGAAGCCAGGAACCGCTTCCATCGGGGCCAAATCCTGCCGAGAGGCATGGGGTGAAAACCAGGAGAGGGAGGAGGGGTTTTTTCCGGAGCCGTTCAGAGGGAGGGGGGGGGGCGCTTCGGGCATTTCTGCAGCCACGACGTTTGATATAACAGGACTTTCAAAAACCGAGAGAAATGTGCATTCTTAACCGGGGTAAAAAGTCATGCAGGAGGGCTTACCGGCCAGGAAGGCCGTCGGGAAAAGGAGGCGTCAATGGCCAGGAGCAGTCTACCTCAAAGACACCGCTGTTTCAATCGGGTGGGCTGGCCAAACACAAGAAAACGGCTCCTGCCAAGGCAGTAGGGGCCTCCTGGCCGGCTCGGCACCACGGACGCCTCCACAGCAGGAGGGTGAGATTCGGGGCCGGTGGGGGCCTCTTCCAGCTGCACTGGGGCTCCCGGATCCGGGCGCAAGAAGTCTCAGAGGTAGACGAAGAGGATGGCACAGAGGACCACCCTAGAGAAGGACGCAGGCCGGGGGGGGGGGCACGGAGGCCCTGCCCCTGTGGGGCCCATGGAGGCGCCTGGGGGAGGACAGGAGATGGGCGGTGGGAGGGGGTGCCCCTCCGGATCTCCGGGGGCCAGTTCTCCACCTGGCATCCACAAATGCCAGGCTGCTGAGAAGGGACCGGCGGGCCTTTCTCTCCTGCCACCCTCGGCAGAAGGGGGACCCACGATCCGGGCCCCAAGGTCACCCAGTCCTGCCTTCACCCGTGAGAAGGAAATTCTAGGTAGACTGTCCCTGGAGGTGGAGGTTCTCCATAGGCATTGTAAGCAGAGGGACAACCTGGGGTAGGTGTGTGGGGGGCATAAACAGCCCCAGAGGGGCCCCCCCAGGCGAAGTGGGCCCCGATGAACTGTCAAACCCACCAGGAATTTTCTCCCCAGGACCTTGCGGCTGCCGAGGGGGGAGGAAGGGGTCGGAGTTGGGGGGAAATGAAAAGCAAAAGGGGGCGGGGTGGGGGGCTAAAGCCACCCACTGGGGCCGGCCGGGCTTCACGGTCGGGCTCGGACGGGGGCCCCTCCACGGGATGGCCACGCTGGCTTTTAGTGTCCGTCAAACACCGGGGCTAAAAATATCGCCGCTCCCCAGGGCTGCTGAGCCTTGCTGGGTGTGTGTGTGTGTGTGTGTGAGAGAGAGAGAGGGGGGGGGGAGGACGTGGGTCCCTCCCTCCCCCCTTCCCACCCGGGCTGGAGCGGATGGAGGCCAAGAGGCGCCCGCCGGCCAGCCGAGGAGGCTCCCCACCGGCGGCCTCTGCTTCGCCAGTGAGAGGAAGGCCAGCCCTCCCAGTTGGGTTGGGCGGCAGCCGGTGGGAGAGGATGGGTCTCGTGGACCGAGGTGATTGGGGGGCCACCCCCTCCCCTGTCTCTCCTGGTGCCTCCGTGGGCCCCCAAGAGCGACTCCCCAGGGACTTCTTACAGCCGGAGTTTGGTGCTGGAAGAGGCTACCGGTGGGGGCCGCGCGGGCCCCAAATCTCACCAACCTGCTGTGGCCCTTTGGCCCCCCCCCCCAGGATCGCCTGCCAAACGGCTCCGAGGAGCCAGGGGTCCCCAGCGGCTGCTTTGCCAGCAGCTGGAGCGGCTACCGGCAGGCCCGGGTTGTCTTTGTGGGGCACCAAGAGGTCTTCCACCCCACCCCCGGGGGACTCCCCCAGGAGCCCAGACGGTGGCCCCAGCTGTGGGTCTGGTTCCACTGGGAGTCTCACAGCCTCCTCCTGCCGCTGGCTTCCACAGACCACTTCTTGAACCTCACCATGTCCTGCCGGAGGAACTGGGACATCGTCCGCCCTTATGGGGGGCTGGAAGTCCTCTCGAGACCTTTGCCAGGCCCACCCAACAACGTCTACGCTGGTGGCTAGGGGGTCACCCACGGGAGGCCGGCCCCTCCCTGAGGGGCCGACGTCCAGAAACGGAAGGAGTACCTCCAGGTGCCACGTGGATGGAGGGCGCCATGGGTCTCTGTCAGGGAAGAGCTGTTTTCCGACGTCCCACGGCAAATTCTGCCTGGCCATCAGGAACTCCGTCCACGAGGACCACGTCACCCAGAAGCTCTGGCCGAAGGCCGCGTTGGCCGGGGCCGCCGTCCTGGGACTGCCACAGGAGAACTACGAATGCTATTTGCACCCCGGAGGCCTGCGTCCACGTCGACGCCTTCCCCACGGGGCGAGAGCTGGCCTGGTGCTTACAGGAATCGGACGGGACCGTGACGCAAGAGCAGAGCCACGTCCGGTGGCGCACGTGGCTGAGGCCCGTGGCCAACGATCTGGGGAATCCGTCCGCGGTGCCAGGCCTTGCCGGGCCCTCCAAGAAAAGGCAGGCCAGCCCCGGAGGGTGCCAGCGCTGAGCAAGGGGTTCAAGCGAGAGAGGGGCGCACCCACCACCTGGGGGTCCCCGAAGAGGAAAACCTCTTTCTCTTCCTGGAAGGGACTCTGGTTTTGAAGTCATTGCCCACGTCCCTTCTTTTCGGGAGGGCTCATCCCACTGTCCCCTGGAGAGCAGACTTTCCCCCTTCGGGAACTGAGCACCCCAAGGGCCTTCGTGGAGGGGCAGGAGTGGAGCCATGGGGCAGCGCAGGCGGGGGGGGGGGCACCTGAAGCCTAGCCTTCCTCCCATCTAATTTAAGGCCAACGGTTCCCTTCGGCAGAAAGAAAGAAAGAGAGAAAGGAAAGGCCAGGAAGGGAAGGGATGGCAACCCCAAGCCTCAGCCTTTCCCGCCACCTTCCCCACTGCCCTCCAAAAGTGGGGCAGGGAAGCCTCGCCCCACAGGCTGGGGGGAGGGAAGGGGGTCCCCCCCCCTCCGACGGCTGAGTGGTGGCTGGTGGAGGGGAATCGTGTCCTCTCGCCCAAGGTGGGGGGGGGGAAGGAGGGGATCTCGGGGTCCTCCTTCACCCCCAGGTGTCAAACCGCCGGATGGCGGCGGTGGCGTGGACGGGCAGCGGGCAGGGGATCTTGGGGTCCAGCTCCTGGCAGAGGTCCAGGAAGGGGTCCAGGAGGACCATGTTGGGCAGGGCCCGCGTTCCCTCGCCGCTGGGGCCAGCAGGTAGATCCGCCCGTTGGCCGTGCTGCAGCCCTTGAAGAAGTGGCCGGCCAGGCGCTCCTCCTCCACCGGGGTCCACTCGCCCGTGCCCACGTCGAAGCGGAAGGCGCCTCCTCCGACCGTGTAGAGGGCCCCGTGGAGGGCAGCCACGCAGAGGTCGTACCTGGGGGGCGGGAAGGCGAGCGCTGAGAGGGAAGCCCCACCGTCCTTCCTTGGGGGACCCCCCCGGGAGGGTCCGGCTGCCCCCCCTCTGCTCCTGGGCCACCCCCCCCGGGCGCCTTCCCCAAAGCACTGTTTGTTTCGTGTTGCAGAATTGGGGGTAACGGGCGGAGGGGTTTGGGGGTTTTGTTCTCTTCCGGCTTTTTGCAAAAGGCGAGGCAGAGAGTTCGCTTCCCTTACAGTTTTGCACACGGACTCTCGCCTCTCAACTTTGCTTGTGGACTCAGTTCTGTCTCGCACTTCGGTTGGAGCAAAGAGCGGCGTTTAAAAGATGTACGCTTGATGGTGACACCCTTTCCAGCGCGCCAAGGAAGTGCTGCGGGGGGCGCTGGGCTGAATACAGTGTTTTTTGGGCACCTCCTGCGTTTTCTTGTTGGCCTTTTCTGGTTTGGGGCTTGGCTTCCTTGCTGGGGCTCTGCCGTCCTCCCCCCCACCCCTCGGGTCCCTTTTGCCCCCAGTTCTCGCCACGGACGATGGGCCGGGTAGAGCTGAAGGGGGTTGCCAGCCGCCCTCTGCCTGCCCTTGGGCTTTCTGCCCCCCTACGGCACCCTGTCCTGAGAGGGAGACCCTCACCCAACAAGCCACGCCGAGCCTCACCGTGGAAGGGGCGAGAAGGAAACGACATCCCACACGTCCGTCTCCACGTTCAGCCGCTGGACGGCGCGGCACACGTCCCCGTTCTCGTCCAGGCCACAGACCACGTACACCCGGGTCCCCAGGCTGACGGCCCCGGCCCGCTCCACGGGGTGCACGAGGGGGCTGGTGCTCTCCCAGGCGGAGTCGGCGGGGGCCAGGCGCTCCACGTCCGGGGTGATGCCCCCTTCCTCGGTGCTGCCCCCCAGGACGTAGACGTGGAAGCCCACCCCCACGGCGCAGTGGCTGTTGCGGGCTTTCTTCATGGCTGGCCCTTCGAGCCAGCTGTTGTCCCAGGCGTTGTAGATCAAGACCGAGTCCACCGTGGACCAGAAAAATTCCTCCCGGAGTAGCCGCCGGTCACAAAGAGGAGGTTGCCTGCAAGAGAGAAGAGGAAGGGGGCGTCTCACCCAGGGGCCAGCCCTGCTCTCTCTCTCCCCAACCCGGGAGCCTCGTTTCTCGGGTGGGAAAGGGCCCGTTTTACACCTCGGGGAGCCACGGCTGCCTCTCCCTCGAGTGGCCTGAATCTTGGAAGGGTTTCAACAGCAGCCCAAAGGCGACCCATGGGCTGACCTTTTGGGCCCCGGGGCTTCCTGCGGCCATGCCCTCCTGAAAGCTGTGGGTGTTTCCAAGCAGGCCGCAGCTGTACGATGATGACGCAGCCCCAAGAGCGGAGTCTCGGGGTGCCTTGAAGAGCGGTTCCCTCAGACTGCCGCCCGCTTCGTCCTGCACACAGAGCCGTTTTGGCAGGGTAGAAAGAGCAACCGGGTGCGTTTGCACTCCATGGTCCTAAAGACGTGGGCGGCCGTCCCCAGAAGCCAGCGTGGCAGGAGGACCTGGAGGGTCTGCGGGAGGCCACGGGGCCCCATGGGCACAGAGTTCCCACCCAGCCCCTGTAACGAGTGGGTAGCAGGCGAGCCGGCCACTGAGGGTCACCTCTTTGGGAGCTTGGGGGCATGGACATGGTTGGCAGCCCCCAGGGAGGGTAGCCCTCCTGCTCCCCCCGCCCCGCCTGGAAGGGGTAGCGTTACCTACGACGGCCACGGCATACTGGGTGAGGTTTTTGCGCTTGAGGGGTGAGCAGGCCTGCCAGGTGCCGCTCTTGGGCTGGAACTGGAGGAGTTCCTGCTGATCCCGGTCATGCGGCCCAGCCAGCACATAGAGCGCGTCGTAGCTCCGGCCCGCGCAGGGCGAGTCAGCCACGTGCCTCCAGTTGGGCGGCGGGCAGTGGTCCAGCTTCTTCACCAGCCGGGCGGCGAGGTCCTGCCCAGGCCGCTTGCTCCGCTTGACGAGCAGGTCCAGGAAGGAGAGGCTGAGGAAGGGCACTCGGATCAGGGCCGCCAGCTCCAGGAAGTCCCCCTCCCGGGCCCCTGGATCGGCGGCCACCCACTGCGCCACCGACTCGAAGACGGCGTCCTCCCGGGCCACGAAGAGCTCGTCGCTCGCCAGGAGCGGGAGCAGCCTTTCCTTGGGGAGCTCCAGGAACTCTTCCTGGGCCGCCAGCTCTGCCCAGTGGGTGAGCGCCCCGTGGAGGGCGGCCGAGCCGAGCTCCCCGCAGGCAAACCGCTGGGCATAGGCCAGCAGGCCGAGGCAGTTGGAGACGTGCAGCTCGCGCTCCAGAAAGGTCTCGCAGCGCCGCTTGGCGCTCTCCAGCCGGAGGAAGTCCGCTGTCTCCAGCAGAGCCGCCACGTTGAGGGAGGAGAGCGGGAGGAGGCCCGTCCGAGTGAAGTCCAGGAGGACCCGGAACGGTTCCGCCTCCAGCCCCTGCAGGCGGACGTGCCGCTGGGTGCGCTCCCGGGTGCCCCCAAAGAACATGGCCTCGAAGTACCGGCTGTGGCGGGCCAGGGCCCACCTGTTGACGGGGAAACACGTTCCCGCCGACCTCCAGGATGGCATCCGTCTCTTCCCGGGGCGGCCTCCTGGGCCTTTTCCTTAGGGCTGCCCATGCGAGCGCCTCCGAAAGAGCAGGCCGGACTCGGATTTCCACCCTGCCCGGTGCTGCCAGGCTCTCGGTTCTCAGGAAGGCCTTGGCGGCGTGGCTGGTTGGCGACAGCCCGGGACCGATCTGGATGTGTATCTGGTCCTAAAAATAGCACCCCTGCTGGACTCTCTGCCTCGGTGCTTTCAATTCCCCCCCCCCCCCCCCGGTCAGCTGTGCCTGCTGCGGCTAGCCAGCTGCACCCGAGATGCTGAAAGGGTCAGCTGTTCCACTCCCTTCTTCCTTCCGCCCGCCAGGAAGGCTCATCTGCTTTCAGCACAGGACGGAGAGGCCTGGTTCCACCCCTCCACACCCAAGACACGCAGGAAGTGGGAACCTCAAAGTCCCATGAAAGGTGCTTGCTTTTTTTAAAGACAGGATTCTTTAGCTAACTAAACTTAGCTGCACTTAGCTAACTAGCAGATCAGGAAATAACTGCACTTAGCTAGCTAGCAGATCAGGAAAAAAAAATACATGTCACCTTGAAGATCGACCAAACAAGATACAAACCTGGGTGGCTTAAGCTTACCTTTCCTCAGATAAACAGACAACCCTGCAGCTTTTCCTATCTTGCTACCCCTGGTCTTTCAGTGGCACAAAATTCTTCCTTCCTGGCCTGCGTGCTCACTATAGGCAGTGAATTTTCTGTCTAGTGACATTCTTCCAGTTTTGGGCACTGGGTGGTGATGCTGGCCAGGGAACAGAAGGATAAAACGGCAGGAGGACCAAAGTTGGAGAGCCACCTGGTCGATGGCACGGACAGCGGTAAATCATGTACGATTTCACAAGACAAGCAATGAGGTCTGCCTCTTGAATGAAGAGGCTTTGAAGCAAAATCGCAGCAGGTGGAGGTGACCTTCGCCTGTGCTACTGGATGCCAGACTTTTCCTCTGAATGAACAAAAGTTTTTTTTAAAAATAAGGACTCATAAGTAGTATATATGAGGTGCTTATAACTAGCATTATGTTGACGCAAACTCAAAAGTGCCAACTGACCAGTTCATTTTACAGCTCAAATCACCACGACAGCCATTGCTTTTTTGGACAACTTTTATTATGCAGCGGGCTCTCTGGGTGAGAGAATGTTACCACTTTGAGCTAAGAATTCTGTATAACCCTCGTCAACACGCCCAGCGCTTTGAGCAGTGGTGTAAAAAAAAAAGAGAGAGAGAGAGAGGCTGCAGGTCCAGCTTCTGCCCCCCCCCCCGGCTCTGAAGAGGGAATATGTACTGGGCAAAAACAGAAAAGAAAAATGAAACCTTGGAGAGATAACAGAGAACTGTATAAAAAAAAACCCACATTTTTTATCCAGTAGGGGAAAAAAAAGAGCAATAATTGTTACGAGTCTCTTACTTTGGCGCGTCTCATCATAACGCTTCCTATTATTTCACTGGCTCCAAACTCTGATCAGAAGCGAGAGAGGGGTTAATAACAGCGAGAGGTAACTTTCATAAAAAAAGGTTCAGGACCCCTCTCAATTGCAAACTGCCTTCTTTCAACGCCTGCCAGACTACAAAGGAAGTAACCCGAATTGAACGCAGTCTTTCCTCGTTACGAAACAAACATTAAAAAAAAAAAATTCCCCTGCAGAAAGGGGGTTTCCTTTCCAGTCCTCCTTAGTTTTCAACGGTAGCCCAATAAAAAAATAATGCTAGCCATCTTGCTGCTGAACAAAAGGGTTTGGTATCGCTTCCATCCCATCCTGGGGGCAAATCAGAACTACGGAGGTGCCTCTGCAGACCACCAGTCCCAGCTGGCGGGTATCCTCTGTGAGCTTGTACTGGTCATCTGGATCTGAATCAAACAAACAAACAAAAAATACACACAGAGATTAACACACTTTTGTTCTGCTGACTTGCGGTGTAATTCTGTTTATGCCAGGAAGGAAAAAGAAGCCCAGTTTCTGGACACAGAAAGAAACCAGACCCCCCCCCCTGCCCTCCTGTCAGCCTCTGATTGTTTTAAACCTTCAAAAACGGAAAGAGATGCAAGCGAGACGCTCCTGAACGAGGCAAACGCCTGCCACGGCCGGAGCAAGCGGGCCGAGGGGATCTCCGCTCCCTGCCCCAGACTCACCTCTCATGTACTCGATGGTGCCGTCCAGCACTAGATTCAGGAGAGGGTCGAATCCTTTCAAAACACCGCTGGCTGTTTTTTTTTTTGGGGGGGGGAAACAGGAAATACATTAAGAAGTTTCTGGGAGCAGATTGAGGCAAATAATAATAATAATAATAATAATAATAATAATAATAATAATAATAATAATAATAATAATAAGGGGGCGGGGAGGAGATGGAGAGGGGGAGGGAGGCCCCAATCCTAGGGAAGGGAAAGGAGGAGAAGAAGGAGGGAAAGAAGGGGTTAAGGGGGGGGGGTCTCTTGCCTTCTCGTCCGCCCTGGAACTTGACACGGATGGTCTTGTCGATGTACTTGGAGAGATCCAAGATGCTCTCCTTCTTCTTCTTCTCTTTGTCCTGCAAGACAAGCAAGGAAAGGCTTGGGAAACCCCCCCCCCCCCCACCAAAACCCTCCACTCCACCCGGGCGGGGAGAGGGAGGGAGGGAAGGAAGGAGGGCCCTGGGGTGAAGGCAGTGTGGCTCAGGCTCCGGGGCGGAGACCTCCCCCCCCCCACGCCGGCCCCCTCCCTCGGCGGCCCTTCGGCGGCCCCTCGTTCCACTCACCGCCATCTTGCTCTCCACAGGCATCCCGCCCTCCGACCCCCGTCGCCCTCCCTCTGTCACTCCCCCGCGACTTCCGCGCGGCCCTTCCGGCCCCTTCTCCCAATCAGGACCCGGCGTTTGGCCTCCGGCCCCGCCCCTTCCGCAGCCTCCGCGACTCTCTAGGCTCCTCCCCTCTCTGTGTCCCGGCCGAGAAAGAGGAGGAAAGGCCTGGCGGGAACGGGTTGCCCGGTAACCAACCTTCACTTCCGGTCTGGACCGGAAGTAGGCCTGCTCTTCCTCCTCCTCCTCCTCCCGCCTGTCCCTCTTCCCGGCTTCCCCTCCGGAGGAGGACAATAGGCGGCCATGGCGGGCCCTCCGGCTCCGGCTCCTTCCTCCGGGCGGCGGGTCCTGCCGGGGTTGCGGGCGCTCCTCCTCCTCCTCCTCCTCCTGCCATGGGTCTCTCAGGTGAGGAAGGCCGGAGGGAGGGGGGGCTCCTGTCCTCCTTCGGGTCCGCAGATGGGGGGGCGAGGAGGGGGGCTGCCCGCTTTCTTCACTCCCCCCCCCCCCACGCTGACCCTCAGACGTCGCGGGAGGGAGGGAGGGAGGGAGGGGCGACCTCGCCTTGCGCCCCCCCCAGGTCCTCCCCCCTCTTCTTCCCCCTCGAGTGGGTCCACAAATCCCGCGGGGGGGGAAGGTCTGTGTTCTCGGGGGGGGGCCGAGGGAGACACGCCGTTCTCCCCCCCCCCCTCAGGCCCCCCTCTTCCTCCTGCTTGACCCCCTCCCCCGAGTCCTTTGGGGGGGGCTGAGCCGTGCGGGGAGGGCGAGGAAGACCTCCTTCCAGGCCTCCCCACAAAGCAGGGTGGGTGGGTCCATTTTTTTGCTGGGTGTCTGGCTTTGGGGGGGGCATCCCCAGCGCCCCCCCCTGCCCCCCCTCCAGGCGTGTTGATGCCTTGAGGCCTTTGGGGGAACCGGGGGGGGGGGAGGGCGACCTGGCCTGGGGGCTGCCGGTGGGGGGGGGGGAGAGAGAAAGGAGGAGGAGGCAACCTCTCGCCCCCCCAACTGTGTTCCTCTGTCCTGCCTCCTGTCTCTCTCTCTGTGTGTGTGTCTGTGTGTGTGCGTGCATGTGCAACGTGTCCAGGTGTCCGGCGAGTACGGGATGGCCCACGTCTCCTCGGAGAAAGGGAGGGCTCAAGGGAAGGACTACTGCATCCTCTTCAACTCCCAGTGGGCTCACCTGCCCCAGGACCTGGGCAAAGCGGTGAGTGGTGGGCGCGAGGAGGCTCCCTGGGGGGGGGGCCCACAATCTCCCTCCGCCCCTCCCTCCCTCCCTCCCTCCCTCCAGCCGCTGGGCTTCCTCTGTCTTTAACCCCCTTCCTCCCTCCCTCCCTCTCCTCCTCCTCCTCCTCTTCCAGTCTCTCTTGCAGCTGCAGGACCAGACGGTGTCCGTCTTGTGCGCGCCCTCGGACGTGCCGGACGGGGGCTTCGGCAACAGCATCCCCATGGTCATGCGAGGGAACTGCACGTTCTACGAGAAAGTCCGCCTGGCCCAGATCAACGGCGCTCGGGGGCTGCTGATTGTCAGCCGGGAGAAGCTGGTGAGTCTAGCAGGGCCGTGTGTGTGTGTGTGTGTGTGTGTGTGTGTGTGTGTGTGTGTGTGTGTGTGTGTGTGTGTGTGTGTGTGTGTGTGTGTGTGTGTGTGTGTGTGTGTGTGTGTGTGTGTGTGGATGGGTCTCGACCTCCAAACTAAGAAGGGGGGCGTGGGAGGGTCTCCCGAGCAGCCCTTTCTGCCTATGCTTTCCTTTCTGCAGGAATAAAAAAGATTTCCCTTTTGGCAGGATGATGGTGACAAAGGGACCCTTGGGAGGCCGTTGCATGTTCTCTGACCAGCCCCCCCTCAAAGGGGGAGGAGGGCGCTCTGTCTCTGGCGTTTTCGCTAGAGGTGCCTCTGAAGCAGCAGGAAAGAGAGAGGGGAGCCTGTCGCTTAGACTGTGAGGGTTTGGGTTTGGGCAGGTGATCACGCCCACGCGTGCCTGGAAAGTGGGTTCATCCTCCTCTGTTTGTTTCCTGTGCAGGTTCCCCCAGCTGGTAACCGGAGTCAGTATGAGGAGATTGACATTCCCGTGGCTCTCCTGAGCTACTCGGACATGCTGGACATTGGCAGGGTGAGCCCCGTGGCTTACACGTGGTTTGTGTGCTGGAGGTCCCGGGTTCAAGTCAGAGCGCAGAAGAAGGCTGGCTTTTGGGGCCATGGAGCGTCAGGGCGGCCGCTCGGATGCCATGTAGGGTCAGGCGAGGCGGTCCGAGCTACGCCAGGCAGCGATCGGCCTTTGCTCAAAGCGGTTTCATCTCTCTTTGTTATTCAGAGTCCTGCTTTTCTTTAAGAAAACAAAAACTGCTTGGTTCAGCACCAAATCTTTCCCATTTTCTTTAGATAAAAACGATCAGTGTTTTATTGCACAAATGAGTAACTCTTTGTTCCTCGACTCGTTGGAATGGAGTGTGCTTGTGATTCAGAAACACCGATGGCAGTTTTTGCCCTGGGATTGTCTTTTTTTACG
The DNA here is from genome assembly GCA_037013535.1 of Intellagama lesueurii. Classification (NCBI taxonomy): domain Eukaryota; kingdom Metazoa; phylum Chordata; class Lepidosauria; order Squamata; family Agamidae; genus Intellagama; species Intellagama lesueurii. The sequence goes on from JBAJHW010000020.1 coordinate 6,456,414, forward strand.
AAGGGGTGGCGTCCATTCCGAGGGCTGGGTTCGGGTGCTTCCCATGCTGGAGTGAGTCTCTGGATCAGCACTGGAGCCGTTCTCGTTGCCCAGAAGGCACGTTCTGTGTGTTGTGGCATTTTGGGGGATGCGCTTAACCCTCTCTCTTCTGTCCTCCCTTCCTTCCTTTCCCCGCCCTTGCTTTTCTGCACTCCCACTGTCTCTCCAGAGCTTTGGCCCGTCCGTCAAAGTGGCGCTGTACGCCCCTAACGAGCCCGTCTTGGACTACAACATGGTGATCATCTTTCTGATGGCCGTGGGCACGGTGGCCGTGGGGGGCTACTGGGCTGGTAGCAGAGATGTGAAAAAGTAAGCGGGGTCCCCAGGGTGGCTGGCAACCGGGGTGGGGTGGGGGGTGGCGGGGGCCGTAGGCTGTGCGAATGGAGAAGGAGCCGGTCTCTTTCCACAGCCGCTTCTCAGAGTCCAGCCGTCTGCCTGGCTCTGCTCCGGCTGGATTTCTAGCTGCGTCCTCCCTGGAGCAAGAGTGCAGGACCGGGGGGGGGGGGGCAGCTCCCTGGTGTGCTGGAGGTCCCGGCTTCAGTCAGAGTGCCGAAGAATGCCAAAGGCCCTTCTCCCTTTCAGGCGATACATGAAGCACAAGCGGGACGACGGAGGGGAGAAGCACGAGGACGAGACTGTGGACGTCACCCCCATCATGATCTGCGTCTTTGTGGTCATGTGTTGTTCGATGCTCGTCCTCCTCTATTACTTCTACGATCAGCTTGGTACGGGTCGCCGGGTGGCCTCCAGCTAAAAAGGGCCCCCCTTTCATTCTTTTGGAGTCCAGAGGGCTCAAGAATTTGTCTTTCGCCTCCTTCTGACCTGTTCCGTTCTTTTCTCCTCCCCCTCCCCCAGTGTACGCCATCATTGGTATCTTTTGTTTGGCGGCTTCCATCGGCCTCTACAGCTGCCTCTCCCCCTTTGTCCGAAGGCTCCCCATTGGCAAATGCAGGTAGGGAGGCGCCTGGAGGGTGGCCCTCGTTTATCCTGCACGTGCCTCAAAGGGCTGGAGGGCACGGGTTTTGCAAAATGGGCAAGACCCAGGAGGAAAAGGTTGACCGAGTGAGCGCTGCTGGCTAGCAGGTGGCTGTGGGAGCCCAGCCCCCCACCCTCTGTCCTCAGCCAGACTTGGGAGACCCCCCAGCCGGGCCAGACCTTGGGCTCTCCGATCCCCACCCGTTCTGCCTCTAGCGAGCAGGGCCTGCCCCAGTTCTTCTCCTGTGGCCATTTCGCTTTCCCACCTTTTGCACCAGAGAAGCTTCTGGGCTTGAGCTCTGCCTGCAGAACAGGGGCTGCACCGCTTGGGCTGGCAGGGAAGGGGGCGGCGCTGACCAAGGCTGGTGCCCCCCCCCACTGATCACCTCTCTCCTCTCCCCCCCCCCCCCGTCTCCTGGTTCCCTTGCTGGGGTGCTGGCTCCCCATGTCTTCTTTGGCTTTCAGGGTCCCAGATAACAACCTGCCCTACTTCCATAAGCGCCCCCAGGTCCGGATGCTGCTCCTGGCGGTCTTCTGCGTGGCTGTCAGCCTGGTCTGGGGGGTTTTCCGGAATGAGGACCAGTAAGTCGGGTGTCCTGTCTTCCCTTCTTCCCCCCGCAGGGGTTCCTCTCCCCAGTCCTGTGTTGCAGGGAGAAGCCGGCAGAGCTGACTGGGAGAGAAGGGGGTGGGTGGGTCGAGGGGGCCTGGCGTTGCCCTGCTCTCCCCTTTACACCCGCTTGCTCTTCCCCCAGGTGGGCTTGGATCCTCCAGGACGCCCTGGGCATCGCCTTCTGCCTTTACATGCTGAAAACCATCCGTCTGCCCACTTTCAAGGTAGGAGGCCTGTCGGCGGAGGGGCAGGTGGAGGCTGGCGCTGGCCTGGCCGGCTGAGCTCTTTGGTGGGGGCCACAAAGAGGGGGGGGGGCTCCACCTGAAGGGCTGCTGAGAAAGGGGATCGTGTGTGTTTGTGTGTGGGGATCTGGCCTCTTGGAAGCCAGCCTTGCAGAGCCTCGGCGTCTGCTCTGTCGTTCCCCTCCTTCCCTCCCTCCCTTGCCGCAGCCCTGTGAGGTGGGACTGGGGGGGGGGGGAATCCGTGACAGGTCAGCAGGAGAGCTCTCAGGGGCTTGGAGGCAGAAGAGCCTCTTGTCCTTCTCTGGGCCTCGGATTCCCACCGGTCACACGTCAGAGGCCGGTTCCTTCTCTCCTGGGTGGAGAGTCTCGGGGGGGGGGGGAGGGAGGCCAAGGCAGGCCGAGGGCTCCCTCGGTCGAGGAGAGAGGCAGCGCCGCGTCGCAGGGCTCCCCGGTCCCTTCCCACGTGCTCTGTTTCCTTCCTTCTGCCTCCCCTTCCACAGGGCTGCACGTTGCTCCTGCTCGTCCTCTTCGTCTACGACGTTTTCTTCGTTTTCGTGACCCCTTACCTGACCAAGGTGGGTGTGCGGAGGCGGCCGGGGCCCGTCTGCGGAACGGGGCACCGTGAGAGCGGGATGGGCTTCAATCCCTTTCTCACGGAGATGTGAAGGAGGGGGGGGAGTGGGGGGTCACCCGGGAGGCACGGGGCGCTCCCTGAGACGCCACCCAGGACGTGGGCCAGGGCGGGGTGGACCTTTCCGGGCCAGCAGCTCCCCAGCGAGGGAGCCTCCCGACGTCTCCCGTCAAAGGGAGGGAGACGTGGGCCTGCCTGCGCCCTGCCTCCAGGAAACGGAGGAGGCGAGGGTGTCGGAAGAGAAGCGGCTGGAAGGGAAGTGGGGGAATAAATGACCAGGGAGCTGGGCGCACCCCTCCTCCTGCCCTCATCCTTTGGCTTGTCTCTCTTGTCTCTTAGACGGGCGAGAGCATCATGGTGGAGGTGGCGGCTGGGCCCACCGACTCCGCCACGCACGAAAAGGTGGGTAGAAGTAGACCCACCAGGGCCAGTCCTTGGCAGCAGAGAGCAGCTCTGGGGCCAGGCTGGAAGCTGGGGGAAGAGGAGGAGGAGGAGGAGGAGGAGGACGGGCGGGCGTGCAGAAAAGGGGCAGAGGCCCTGGTCCGAGAGGGGTGGGAATCCAGACCAGGGGGGTTTCCTCTTGCGAGCGGAACCAGTGGCCACCCTCCTCCTCCGTCCAGGGCACTCTGGGGTCCCACCCTCTTCCTCCTCTTCCTCCCCCCGGTGAGGAAATGAGTTTTCTTGTTCCCTTTCCCAGCTGCCGATGGTGCTGAAGGTCCCCCGGCTGAACTTCTCGCCCCTGGCGCTCTGCGACCGGCCGTTCTCGCTCTTGGGCTTCGGGGACATCCTGGTGCCAGGTGGGGCGCCTCCTGCCTTCCTCCCTTCCCCTGGTGGTGGCAGCGGCGGCGGCCCCAACCCGGCTTCAGGCCGGAGGGACCACCCTGGGGCCGATGTCTTCTCCCGCCGCCCTCGGCTGACCCCTCCCTCTTCCCACAGGCCTTCTGGTTGCTTATTGCCACCGGTTCGACATCCAGGTCCAGTCTTCCCGGGTGTACTTTGTTGCCTGCACGATCGGTACGTCGTCTCAGTCTGTGGGGATCCTGCGGGGCCTTGTTGGGGGCCACCTCCTGCCCACGTAGAGGCCCCCCACCCTCAGCCGTCTCCGGCTCTTTCGCTTTCCACCAGCGGAGGAGGCGCCCATGTCCGTGCGCCGCGGCGGCCGCTTCTCCCTCGGCAAGGCTGCTTCCCAGCCCAGCAGCTGCTCCAAGACCTGGGAGGAAGGCCGGTGCCTCGTCTGCAGAGGGGGAGGGAGAGGGAGGCCCGTCCCCCCCTGAGACCTTCTGCCGAGCCCCACACCGCTGGCCCTTCTGCTCTCCCCTCACTCGCTCTCGTGCTCTCTCTTCCGCTCCCCGCTGCAGCCTACGGCCTCGGCCTCCTGGTGACCTTTGTGGCACTGGCCCTGATGCAGAAGGGCCAGCCGGCGCTGCTCTACCTCGTCCCCTGCACGCTGCTGGCCAGCTTCGTGGTGGCCCTCTGGCGCAAGGAACTGGCCATGTTCTGGACCGGCAGTGGCTTTGCGGTGAATACCAGTTTGCTCTGAGTCTCCTCGAGAAAGGTCTCAGGTTAGACAAGGCCCCTAACGAGGTTTCCGGTTGAGTCACGCTCGCGCCGGCCTTCTCCCCAAGAGCCGAGGGAGCCTTGGCACCCTTCTTTCCTCCTCTTTTTCTCGAGGGCTTCCTCTCTGGTCGTAGGAAACGCTCCGCTTCTCTCTCTCCGAACTCCAGCTTTGGGCTTTGCGGGGCAGCGAAGGAAAGGAGTCTGTTGCGGGCCGCGGAGGGGCCGCCTCGAGGGCAGAAGCCCCGGAGGATGCTCCTGGGGAGGAGGGGGGGCTGCTCCCCGGGTGGGGGCCGAGGGGGGGGGGAGACCGACCTGGCAGGGGTGGTTCTGGGAGACGGCAAGGAGGGCTCGGGGGGCGGCGGGGGGGTGCGAGTGAGCGGCCGCTGCTCTCCGCCCCCCCCCCTCCTGCCCCTCTTCTTCCTGACCCGGCTTGTTCTCCTCTGTGCAGAAAGACCCACCTCACCCTCCCCTCGTCATCTCCCCCGTCAGCTGCCCGGCACCTCCAAAAGAGGCCGATGCCTTGGCTTCCCGGGCAGGAGCCGAGAACGCCGCCGTGGCCCCGCCGTCCCCCACCGAGGAGCCGCCCGAGGCCCTGCTCGACGCTGGGGAGCGTCCGGCCCCATTCTCGGAGACGCCGGAGGAGGAGGAGGACCCGGAGGAGGACGCGGCTGACCCCCACGAGCCGCCCTCTGGCCCCGAGTGGCCCCCCCAGGCCGCCTACGGAAGAGCCCTCCGGAGGACGTGGAGGCAGCCGGAAGGAAGAGCCCTCCTGCCGCGGCCCTCAGCTCGACGGACTAAGAACCCCCCGCCCCGACCCCCTCCGACCCTTCTTCGCCTCCGTCCCCCCCCACCTCGGCTCCCTCCCTGCCCCCTTCTCTCCCCCCACCTGCCCCCCATCAGAGGAACGAAGGACTCGTTGGCTCGCCACTGTATTCCGCCCCCGAGGGCCACGCGCGCCGGGTCCTCCTTTGCCGCCTTCCGGACCCTCCGAGATCGCGGCATTTCACGTCCAGCCCCGCCCCGTCTCCGACTATGGTGCTTTCACAAAGGTCCTGGTGGGACGAAGGCCGGCCGTCGCTCGCCAGCCACCTAGAGGGACGCTTCGGACTTCCTGCTCGCGCGCCCCCCCCCCCATCCGATGCTGGGGGATGCTGTTTTATTTTGAAATCCACGGACGGTGGGGAAGGGGGGCACATTTTCCGCTTGCGTGGGCTGCGATCTCGCTTTAGCCTGGCCTAGCCTAGGGCTGCGCGGCTCCAGGACGGGCCTCCCGCCCGCCTGCAGGGAAGCCCGCGTTTCAGGAACTGGGACTGCCCCCCCCCCCCCCCGCCTGCCTGCCTGCCTGCCTGCCTTCCGAAGGTACGGTCATTTTCCCTCCGGTCTCCTGTCTGGGGACGAGCCCATCTTGAGGAGGGAGCCGGCCCTTCCTTCGCCGACGGTCTCCCCTGGGCTTTGCGTCTTGAAGGGGGTCTGGTTGCGTTGCGCGCTTAGGATGCCGGGTCTGCGCAGAGCAACACCAGGGCTGGCCGGTGGGGTGTCACATCCGGCCGGCCTCCTTGCGCCCCTGCTTTGCTGGGGCGTGGTGGGTGGGGGCATGGCAGGAGCTCAGTGCCTCCTTGGCCTGCCGGAGGGCTCACCCTGGCAGAGGCGGCGGAGGGAGAAGGGAGATCCCCTCTGGTTCTGGGGGCTCTCTCCCCCCTCCTACTGCCTGCTGGTCCCTAGGACTCCCCCCCCCCAACCCATCTCTCTCCTTCCCTCCTGCTGCGAGGGTCTCCCCTGGAAGTGGCTCCAGCCCGTTCCATTGGGGGTGTCGGCTGCTCTCCCAGCTGACCAGGGACCCTTCCTGACATGTGGGGCCCAGGCCCTACACCTCGTGGGTCAGGCTGAGCCCTTCGGCTGGGACGTGGAGCAGGAGGGGGAGCTCAGACCCCCCGGAGGCGGCGGGCAAGGAGGAACCCTCTTCCAGACGCCGCCCCTTTCCCCCCCCCCGCCCTCTGCTGCTGAGGCCGAGGCCCTGCCAGTTATGGGGCACAACCCTCCCCATTGCAGCCCTAGGAAGTGTGTGTGACCCCCCTGGGTGCCATAGAGGGACTGGCCAAAAGCTGAGGTCGTCTTAAAAGGGGGGTGGGGAGGGGGGGAGGACTCCCCCCGGGTGGTGGGGCTGGACAGGGGGTTCTGAATCTCATTTTGGGTCTCCCAAGCCTGCTACGGCGCAGTAGACCTTTTGCGGATTTCTGTGTTGTCTCTTCCATGACCATGTTGTTATGTGTCTGCATTTTTTTTTCCGGACTGTCAGATCTCGTTCTGCCACTTTCTGTTGTTCAAACGTTGACCAGCTTCTGCCGAGTCGCCGGTGATCCACCCGAGGGTCTGTGACCCACCGAAGGCCCCCCCCCCGGCCCCCTTGGTTTTGTCCCGGGACCGTCAACCCCTGAGGCCAGCCAGGTTTTGTGTGTGTGAGAGAGACAGAGAGAGAGAAAAAAAGACTCTTCTCGGTTTGGCCCAGCCCCAGCTCCTCGGTGGAAGGTAGGGGGAGCCAGCGCTCGCTCAGGCAGAAGGACGGATGCTTGTCTTAGATACTGCAGGAGTATGCCTTAATTTAAGCCATTTTATAAATAATGTACATGGAACATTTATTTTACAAAAGCAGATGAATCAATAAAACTTGACGAAACACAAAAGTCGTTCGGACGCCAGGTTCCCGAGTGGTGTTTGAGTCTCCTGTGTGTTCCGGCTTTTGAGTCTTTGGTTCGGATGATGCTCTCCGGGGCGCGGGCCTGTGGGGTTCCCCTGCCTCAACGGGAGGGGCGCTGGCGGAGGTTAACGGCGGTTCGGCGGCGAAGGAGAGGACCAGGAGCCAGGCTTGAATGCCCACGCGGTGCCCGCCGGGGTGGGCAGCAGGGGGTATGATTGGGGTTGCCCCCAAATCTTTTGGCAGGAGACCCGCTGCGGGGTCTCGTCCCCTCCCGCGCTTTCCGTCCTTCTGGCTGCAACCACGCCGTGGTGTGCCGGTGACCAGGCGCCGGGGGGGGGTGTCTCCTGTGGTCGAGCGTCTGTGGGAAGTCTCCCCAGGGATGCCGAGTGCCCCCACCTGAACTGGTCGGTGGTGGTGGGGGAACCTACGTGCCCGGCTCGGCCTGGCGTCCTCGGTACTGGCTGTGCGGCTCGGCCGCAGCTGGAGAGCCAAGCCCTGGCGCGGAGGCGGGCCTGCCTTTGTCCAAAGGGGTTCTTGGGTTACCCGCTTGCTTTTGAAAAGGATGTGAAAAAGGGGTGGGTGACAGGTGGGCAAGGCGGGGGGGGGGGGGGGACTGGTACAGAAGAGACACCGTGGCAGAAAAGGAGAGCAGAGTGGGAACCGGAAAGACCAGTTTGGCCAAAGGGTTTTTTTTGTAAAAGGCAACGGGGGTGGGGGGTGGGCGGAGTGCATACAAAATGGTGAGCCTGGTGGGTCAGGCCGGTTACCCCACCCCAGCCACCCCATTCGGTCCAGGGTTGCTGGCTACCAGAGGCATACACTCGGAGAGGGAGAGCTTTGGACCCCCAGGGCCAGTGGGGGGGAGGGGGTGTCGATCCAGACCCCCTTCCGCGCTTCTTTGCTTTCCACCAACCCAGGGGGAGGTGGGTGGGGGTGCCTGGGCAGGGGGAGCCCCTTCCTCTCTCTCTCTCTCTCCATCCATCTCAGCCTCTTTGGACGGGGGGTTCAGCAACACGAAGGCACTGCCCCCCGCCCCGCCAGGTGGGGCTGATGGGTGGGTGGGCCGGGCGTCGGGTGGGGGGGGGAAAGCGGTGGCCGTTTCTGCCGCTTTGGCTTCCTGCAGGAGGAGAAGGGGAAGGAGGTTCCCCGGCTGGACCAGCGTTTTCCAGCGGCTTCTCCGTCGCAGCCGGGGAGGAGGGAAGATGGGGGGGCCTGCCGCGGCCCCTGGACTTTGCTTCGGCTTCCTTTCAGGGGTGCAGGATTTCCTCCACGGGTCTTTAGGTTGACGGGGCTTTTCTCTCTCTGCAGAGCTCCTGAGACCAACCCCGGGGTTTTCCGGCTCGGGAGGCAAAGAGCCACACGCCGGCCGGTCCAGGGGCCCACCACTCCCCGATCCGCCTCGGGCCGGCGTCGCTGCACGGAAGCCTCAAAAAGGTCAGGCGAGAGTCGGGGGGGGGGGGGACCTGAGCTCCCTCGGTCCTCGGGGGCCGAGGACTGGGCGCCCGGGCTTCTACGGGTCCCCCTCCGCGGGGTGGCCGAGGCCCACAGGAGACGGTCTCTGGGGTGCCCTCTTAGGGGCTCGTGGCCCGTCTCGCCGGTCGCCCCCGTGGCTCACCAGGGGCCTCCGGGGTTTCTACGCTTTCTCCGGCGACATCTTTCGGGGGCCTCGGCTGAGCGAGAAAGGGAGCTTGTCCGACGGAATGGCGGTGGGCCCAGTGGGGCTGCCCTTGCCTCTGGCGGCTGGGGTGGTGGGGAAGGCCCCCCCTCCTCCTCCTCCTCCTCCTCCTGCCCCGGCCAGTTCAAAGGCTCCGGGTGGGAACCTGCCTCTGAGCCGTGACCGGCGGGAATCGGGAGGCCCAGCGGACGACAATGGGCGCCTGTGTTCGGCCCGCCTGAGAAGTGGCGCTGGGCGACACAGGGATGCTCTGTCTTCCAGCTTCACACACACACACACATTGCTCAGCCCTGCTGAGAACTGGCAGGCTTTCCCCCTTGAAGTCGTTGTGGCTCCTTTTCTTGGGTCTGAAACTCGCCCCCAAAGCCCACTTTTCAGTCCCCCCCCAAGAGTTCTCCCTCCCTCCCTCCCTCTGGGGCGCCTTCCACCTGCACGGCCCGCCGGACGTTTGGGGTGCAGCTCCTAGGCTCTGGGGGGGGGGCTTGGGGGGCCTCGTGAGCCCCACTCTCCCCCTCACCACCCCTTCAGCTCCCTTTGTCGTGACCCCTACGCCCCACACCGCGCCCCCCCCCCAGAGAAAGGCACTTGCCCAGGTGCCTCCCGTGTGGGGCAGGGGCATCTCAGGGAAGGTGGAGGCATGGGGGGGGGCGTCCCGTCCAGTGTTCCCCCCCCCCCCGGGTCCTCCTCTGCTTCTGCCCAAGAAAAGGCTGCCTCCGCCAAGAGGGTGTGTGTGTGTGTGTGTGTGTCCTGGGGGGGGGGATTGTTGTTTCAGCGGCGGAGTGCCTGGCAAGGGTTCGGCTCCTGGCTCAGGGGCAGAGGGATCGCCCGGGGGCGGCTCCTCGCTCGGCCCCTTGAGGAGGGTCTGTGGAAGGACCAGCCCGGGGGAGCCTGGCAGGGAAGGAGGGGGGCCCTGGACCAGCAAGGGGGTCCCATGGGACCCACTCCCCCCCCTTGAGCCCAGGAAGGAATGCTGGGGAGGGGGACAAAGTGTGCGCAGGTGTGTGTGTGGGGGGAGAGGGGCCACTGCAGGGCCCCCTCTGCGGTGGCCCTGGGACCGGGGGGGGCACCCCGGGAAATGGGGGCACCGGACAGGGACTCGCGCCTCACTCTCTCACTGGAGATGCCGCCTTCTCCCCCTTCTAGATTGTGGTGGGGCCGCCATGGGGCTCTCGGCCGCCTCTGCCAAGCCGGCGCCGGAGCTCGAAGCACCGCCGCCGGCCCCCCGTGGAGGGCCACCGCCTGTGCGTCCAGAGGACCGTGGCCACCCTCCTGGCGAGCGCCCTCCTGGCAGGATGCGGTGGGGTCCTCGTGGGTGAGTCCCTCGCCCGCTCGGAGCGTGGATTCGGCCGAGAGCCCTTCCAGGGCCGCTTCCTCCAAACGGGGCTGGGGGCCGGAAGGGCCGAACCCCCGTGGGCGAGAGCGGAAGGAGGCCCGTCGGAGGCCCCGTCTCGGCCACCACGGGGCTTGGCGGAGCCGACCCCCCGCCTGGCCTCGGGCGTCCCTTTGGGGGCATCCTTCCGCCTCCCCGGAGTTCGGAGCTTGTTCCCTCCTCTTCCTCAGCCTTCCTGGTGCCGTGCGAGTTTGTCGTGGAGCACGTGGCGGAGTTGTGGGGGGTTCCCTACGAGAACAGCCTGGAGCACCCGGGCTCGGACTACTCCCGCACGCTCACCCCCGTTCTGGAGGGACTGGTGAGTCCGGAGCCGGCAGGCTGGGAGGCCACGGGAGGATCCTCCTCGAGGCCCAGGGAGCGCCCGTGGCCCTCTGGCAGGAGGTTGGGGAGGAGGGGGGGCACCCTCCGCCCCATGGCAGGCAGGATCCCCCCCCCCTGACGCGCCGGCTCTCCTCTGCCTTGCAGTTCCGAAGCAGCTTCCGGAATTCCTCCCTGGAGGGCCACTATGCCCGTTGCGCCGTCCTGCAGTACAGGTGAGGCTCCCCCTGCCTTCCCCGGACCCTCCGAGGGCAGGCGCGCGCGCGTGGGGGATGGGACGGTCGGCCGCTGAAGGAAGGGCCCCGACAGAGACCCCTTTCCCCCCTTTGTTGGCAGGAGGGGCAACGGCAGCGTCCTCGTCCGTCTCCGCCTCTGGTTCTCCACGGAGCCGCCCAGCCCTGCCTGGGAAGAAGAGGCGCTGAGCCGGGGGCTGGTGGCCGCCCTCGGAGGGCAGGGGATTGCCTTGGCCGCCTACGGCACCCTCTCGTCGGTTTCCCTTACAGGTAGGGCCCTGGAGAGCCGGGGCCGTGTGCGCCCCACGGGAGGGTGTGGGCCGAGGTCCCCCCCGTTCCTCCGTCCCCCGAGAGCATCCCACGGTGGCCGAGAGTGGGCTTGAACCCAGACTACTTTCCATGTCTCGGTCCAGCTCGGTCCTCCACGCCCCACCCAGAGGCTGCGAGCCCAGCCGGTGCGCACGCAGGCAGGCTCTCGGGCCTTGGCAAGAGCGTGGCCCGGTCGGGGTCTTCCTTTCCCTGCCTCACCTTCTCTCCTGCTTGCAGGCAGCTTCTCTCCCTCTGGGATGGCTCGGAAATCAGGTAAGCAGCACACCTTGGCCGGCCGGTGAATCCGGCCCTGCCACTGGACCCCAAGGGCGACGGTGGCCTCTTCTCGTGGGCCCGCTGGGCAGGGCTTCCCACCCCTCCGCCTGGGGCTGCCTCCGCCGGTTGCCCAGAGCAAAAAGCCACGGCAGAGGAGGATGTGGGGCTGGTGTCTCCCCTGCCCCCAAGGCCTCCAGCTGTGGGGTGGGGGGGGGAAGAGGGAGGGACGTGGGACAGACCTTGCCCCCCCCCGCCCCCCATCTGGGCTCTGCTTGCAGGCCGGTGTCCCGGGAGCGCCTTTCCCTGTCGGAGTGGCCAGTGCGTGGCGGTGCAGAACGCAGAGTGCAATGACTGGCGGGACTGTGCCGACGGGTCTGACGAGGCCGAGTGTGGTGGGTTCCCTCTGGGGGGGGGGGGAGGAGGGCGGCTGCTTGTGGGGTGGGGGGGAGGGCTGTGGGGTTCCTTCCTTCCAATATTAGCTCCTGCCTTTGTTCTTCCATGCCTTCGTTTCTTCGTTACATCATTCCTTCGTGATTTCATTCGTTTCCTCCTTCCTTCCTTCCTTCCTTCCATCGATGTATTCCTCCTCGTCTCCTTCCCGGCTCTCTTGCAGACTGTGGCGCCCGCCCGCCCTGCAGGCCTCCAGCCGGATCGTGGGCGGCTCCCAGGCCTCCCGGGGGGAGTTCCCCTGGCAGGTCAGCCTGCGGGAAAACCAGGAGCACTTCTGCGGGGCCACCATCCTGACCGCCCGCTGGCTGGTCTCGGCCGCTCACTGCTTCAACGAGTAAGGCCGTGACTCCCTCCTTGCTCCTCCAGGGGTTGACTGGGGGCGGGGGGGTGTGTGTGCTGAACTCTGGGGTCGGTGGGAAACACCGCTTGATCCACGGGGAGCGCCGTGCACGGTTGCTTCTGCCCTGTGGCGGCCTGAGAAGCCTTCCTCCTTCTCCTCGCAGGTTCCAGGATCCCGGGAGCTGGACGGCCCACGCCGGAAGTGTCTGGCTGAGCGGGGGCGACGGCGTCGGGGCAAAGGCCGGCGTGGCCCGCATCCTGCGGCACCCCTCCTACGACACAGACACGGCCGACTACGACATCGCCTTGCTGGAGCTGACGGAGCCCCTGGCCTTCTCCAAGTACGTCCAGCCCGTCTGCCTGCCGGCCGCCGGCCACGCCTTCCCCGTGGGCAGGAAGTGCCTCATCTCGGGCTGGGGCTACCTGAAGGAGGACTTCCGTAAGCAGCCGCTTCGCCTAGGGCGAGCTGGAGGGCCAGCGGGCGGGCGGGCAGACCGTCCATTCTGCACTGTTCCACTGCTAATGTTGGTTTTGAAACCGGGGGGCTGTGGTGAGGCGGGCCGGCCTCCGAAGCAGGAGCAGAGGACGGGGCTCTGCATTTCCACGTGGAGCCGTGGCCTTAGAAAAGGGGCCCCGTGGGGACCATCCAGTCCAGCCTCGGCCCACGAGACTTCCCCTCCCCCCGCCCCTGTGTCAGCTCCACCTTGGGGGTGCCTGTCTGGCGCGCTGGGCTGGGCGCAGGACGGGCAGGAGACCCTGCCTTTGGCGGGGGGTGGGTGGGGTGCTGTTGATGCCCGCTCTGTCTCCTTTGCCCCCGTCCCCTTCCCTCCTTCTCCCTCTCCCCCCCAGTGATAAAACCGGAGCTGCTGCAGAAGGCGACGGTGGAGCTGCTGGACCACGCGCTGTGCGCCACCCTCTACAAGAACGCCCTGACCGCCCGGATGGTGTGCGCCGGCTACCTGGAGGGCAAGGTGGACTCCTGCCAAGTACGGGCTGGGGGACCTCCGGGCCCTGCTCGGCGCCTCGGCAGGAGGGCGAAGCTGGGCCCCCAGGGGCCCTCCTCCTGCCGGGCGGGCTTCCCCCCCTTCCCTGACCGGCTCTCCTCCTTAGGGGGACTCCGGGGGCCCGCTGGTCTGCGAGGAGCCCTCCGGCCGTTTCTTCCTGGCCGGCATCACCAGCTGGGGGATCGGCTGCGCGGAGGCCCGGCGCCCGGGGCGTCTACACGCGAGTCACCAAGCTGAGGGACTGGATCCTGCGCACCATGGCCGCCCCCCCTGCCCAGCCCAGCCTCAGCCGCCCGACCCCGCTCTGAGCCGCCCGACCCCGCTCTGGCCTGCGGCCTCCACCACCGCCCTGGGGACCAGCACCGTGGCTGGTGGCAAGCTCCGCCCCACCACGGCCACTGACCGGCCGGCAGCCACGATGGCCTGGCCTCAAGGTAGGCCACCCCTCCCTGGGCCGGGGGGGGGGGGTGGCTGGGGCTCCCGTGGCCTGCCGCGGGGGCCGGCAGGCGCTCACTCGGGCGTGGGGGCGCTGTGTTCCATTCTGCAGAGTGTGGCCGCAGGCCCGGCTTCGCCAAGCCGAGCAAGATCGTGGGGGGCCTGGACGCCTCCCGCGGGGAGATCCCCTGGCAGGTCAGCCTCAAGGAGGGGCTGCAACACTTCTGTGGGGCCACCATCATCGGCGAGCGGTGGCTGCTCTCCACCGCCCACTGCTTCAACCAGTACGTAGGCCGGCTGGGTGCGCGTGGGGGGGCCTGGCGGTGGAAGCGGCCTTCAGCGGCCCCCCCGTGGGACACCCTCCTTCCCTCCTTCCCGGCTGCCGTGGTTCCCACTAATCGTGGACGTGTGTCTTGTGTCTCTCTCTCTCTCTTGCTTGCGCCCCCCTGCGGGCAGCACCAAGGCCGAGCGCCTGGTGGCCTTTGCAGGCGCCACCTCCCTGGCGGCCGCCGAGACCTCCTCGGTCAAGGCGAGCGTCAAGCGGGTGGTGGCGCACCCGGCCTACGACCCGGCCCGGCTGGACTACGACGTGGCCCTGCTGGAGCTGAGCCGCCCGCTGCCCTTCGGGAAGTACGTCCAGCCCCTCTGCCTCCCGCTGGCCGTCCACAAGTTCCCCGCCGGCCGGAAGTGCCTCATCTCCGGCTGGGGCAGCGTCCGGGAGGGCAACGGTAAGGGGGGCCCCGGGGCCGCCGGGGCCCCGGGAGGCGAACCGCCCCCCCCTCCCAGGCGGGTGGGTCGAAGGAGGCTGCTGACCTCCATTCCCCTTCCCTTCCGGCCCCCCCAGCTTCCAAGCCGGAGAACCTGCAGCGGGCCTCGGTCGGGATCCTCGACCAGAAGACCTGCAACGCCCTGTACAACTTCTCCCTCACGGAGCGGATGCTCTGCGCCGGCTTCCTGGAGGGCCAGGTCGACTCCTGCCAGGTGAGGCGCCCGGGGCGGCCCTGGGGGGAGGGGAGTGGAGTTCGGAAGCAGGGAGGGTGGGCACCACCGCCCGCTCGCCTTCCCCCTTTGGCCCCTGGCGCCCGCCGACGGCCTCGATCGGCCCAGGAGAGCCCAGCCGCCGCCTCTCTGCCTCTCTTCCAGGGCGACTCGGGCGGCCCCCTGGCCTGCGAGGAGACCCCGGGGGTCTTCTACCTGGCTGGGCTGGTCAGCTGGGGCCTGGGCTGTGCTCAGGCCAAGCGGCCCGGCGTCTACACCCGGATCACCAAGCTGAAGGGCTGGATCGTGGACGCCATGGCCTCCCCGCGCCCGGGCACCGTCCCCGGGAGCTTGGCCGGGGCCCAGCCCGCCTCCTCCGGCGCCCCGGCCTCCTCCTCCTCCTCGGCGCCCGCCTTCAGCCGGCCCTCGGCCAGCCAGGGGACGACGTGGCCTCTGCTGAGCACCAGCCTCCGGGCCGGCACCAGCCTCTCCCGGATGACCGCCGGCTTCTCCCGAGCTCCTCCGCTTCCAGGTAGCGAAGGGCGTCCGTCCGCCCATCTGTCCGTGCCGTGGGGAGGGGGCTCCGTGTCGAAGAGGAAGGGGGCCCTCGGCACCTCGGAGTAGCCCCCTCTCCTCCTTCAGACCCCTTGCCCCCCAGTTCTCCTCTCCTGGGGGGGTCTTTCCTGGGTCTGGGGGGGCGGGGGTCTGGCTTCCGGCGCCCTCGACATGTCAGGTTTTAAGGGGGGCCCTAAGATCCGTCCCGGGGCTTTCCTGACACTGACGGGAACGGCTTCCCTTTGGGACGATTCTGGTATCCGCCCTCCCAAGGGGGGTGGGTTCTCCACACAGGCAGCCCCCCCGGTCCTACTTGTGGGGCCCAAAGCACGGGGGAGCGAGTGATCTCTGGGCCTCTGACCCCCTCCTTGGCGGCCCACCCCCCTCCTTCCCCAGGTGTTCCCTGCAGCCCCTCCACCTTCAAATGCTCCAGCAAAGTCTGCATCGGGAAGGTGAACCCCGAGTGCGACGGCATCGTGGACTGCAGCAACGGCAGGGATGAGGCCGACTGCAGTAAGTGTGCGCCCCCCCCCCAGCCCGGCGAGGTAGGACAAGCCGGGCCTGCCCTGGGGACCTGCCATTGCCTCCGGCCCCTGCCGAGGGTGGGGCCAAGGAAGGATGAGGGAAGGGGATGAAGGTGGAAGCCGGAGAGGAGCAAGCACCCCCCCTCTCTGCATCTCCTCCCTTCCTCCCCACAGACTGCGGCCTGACCCCGGCCACGGCTTTTGGAAAGATTGTGGGGGGCAGTGGGGCGGCCCGTGGAGAGTGGCCGTGGCAGGGGAGCCTGCGGCTGCGTCGGAAGGAGCACAAGTGTGGCGCCGTCGTGATTGCCGAACGCTGGCTCCTGTCGGCCGCCCACTGCTTTGACCGGTGAGTTGGGCCCCCCTGGGGTGGGGAGAGCCACCCACCCAACAGGCGCTGGCCTGGGGAAGCCCCCCCTCCCCGTCTCCTCCAGGCTCGGGGCACCTGGCCAGGGGGTGGAGGTTTTGCTATCCAAGGCCAGGCCCTGCCTCTCCTCCCCACAGATACAGCGACCCCAAGCTATGGGTGGCTGTTCTCGGGACCCCCTCCCTGAGCGGCCTGGACGGGCAGGTGGAGACGGTGGCTCAGATCCTCCGGCACCCCTTCTACAACGCCTACACGCTGGACTACGACGTGGCCCTTCTGGAGCTGGCCTCCCCGCTGCGCTACTCACGGGCCGTCAAGCCCGTCTGCCTGCCGGATGGCGCCCACCGCTTCCCGGCAGGGGCCCCGTGCTTCATCACTGGCTGGGGATCCACCAAGGAAGGAGGTGAGCAGGGGGGGCTGGCCGCGGGGCCCCCTTCCTCGGAAGCGCCCGCGCACTGCCCCACGGGAGGCCTGGCCGCGTCGGCTGTTCTCCGCACGTGGCCGTGGAACGCCCTCTTCGTCGGTGGTCTTGCGTTTTATCAAAGTGGGGTCTCGGGACGTCCCACGAGGGAGCCTCAAGAGGCAGCCCCCACGTTTTGCCATCGAGCGGAGGCCGAACACGGTCTTCGGGCATTTGGAGCAGCCCCTTAAGTCCTGCCAGGCAGTGGCCGCCGGCTGAGGCTTGCCGGGGGCTCTCCCCTCACCTTCCCTCATCAGGACCGGCGTCCAAACACTTGCAAAAGGCGGCCGTGAAGCTGCTGGCGGAGGCCGACTGCCGGCGCTTCTACCCCGTCCAGATCAGCAGCCGGATGCTCTGTGCCGGCTTCCCGCAAGGTGCCATCGACAGCTGCTCCGTGAGTCCCACGTCTTCCCCTTCGCTGGAGACCCTCTGGAGCCCCCCCCCCCAGATCCTCCCCCTGGTGCTTCCTTGGGGTGGGGCTGCCCGTGGGTGCCCTCCGAGGCTCCAGCCGCCTTTTCCCCCTCTGCAGGGCGACGCTGGCGGCCCGCTGGCCTGCCGAGAGCCCTCCGGGCGCTGGTTCCTGGCCGGCATCACCAGCTGGGGCTACGGCTGCGCGCGCCCTTTCTTCCCGGGAGTCTACGCCAAAGTGACGGCCGTGCGGGGCTGGATCGGGCAGAACCTCAAAGCGTGACGCCTCCCTCCTCTCCGGAAGAGATACCACCAAGAAGGGGGAGAGCGCCTTGCCCCCCACCCCCCCGCCCCGGACAGGCCCCGACAGCCCGGCCATAGCCCGGGAGGTGCCGCCACCGCCCGCGCTCTGGGCCAACGTAGACCTTTTTCTCTGAATAAAGAGGCCTTCCTGTGAAACGTGGCTCGGTGCAACTTTGCAAAAACTTGTGTGCGGGGCAAGAAAGGGTGGCCTCCGGTTCTCCCCCTCCCGATCCTTTTGAACGTGGCTGATCCGGGCCTCCCTCTCCCTCTGACTGATCTGGGTACGGAGAGGAGGCCAGAGGCATTTCCCCCCCCCCCCCCAGCAGAAAGGCTGCCCGGCCCACTGTTCCCCCCCCCCCCGGCTGCCCTCCGGCTTCAGTGGCACCACAGTGAAGAGAGAGGAAACGGAGGCGGTGGGGGCGGCCTGTGCTCACTTTAATGGCTGCCCCGCAGGCAGTGTCCCAGCTGGAGAAACCCGTCTCCCCCCCTCCCGAGCGGCCACGATCCGCCCTGCCCCGCGGGAGTCCGTGCGTCACATATTGGCTCGCTCCCGCTGCAGCCGGGAGTTGTAGGCCCTCGAGACGGTGTTCCAGGCGTCCATGTAGCGGTCCATGCACATGGCGATGCACTTCTGCGCAAGGGGAAGGAAGGAAGGAAGGGGTTGAGGAATGGAAGGATGGGAGGAAGGAAGGAAGGAAGGAAGAGAGAAGGGCAGTGATGAGCCACGCGGACAACCGACGGACAGACAGGCCAGGATTGATCCGGGTCGGGGACCAGCGGAAGCCTCTCACTAGGCCTGCTGGTCCCCACAAGAGCCCCCCCCCCCCCAGGTTTCCCCATGGAGAGGCTCACCTGCTCGGAGTTATCCAGGGAGCTCCCGGGTTTCCCGATGCACTTCCGGAAGCACTTGTCCGTCATCCTCTGGAAGGGGAGAGAGGCGGGTCAGGCCACGCGTGGTCCCCGGCAGGCGGGCCGGGAGCTCCCTCTCTGCCAGGGTGGGGGGGTGGGGGTGGGAAGAGAGGCCCCAAAAAGCCCCTGGAACCCCCCCCCAGACACGTTCACCAAGAGGGAGGGGACCGTGGGGGCCTCGAGGGGGCGAGCCCGAGGGAGGGGTGGCGGGGGCCGGAGGGGCCTGTGTGGGTGAGCGCCCCCCTCCCCTCCCGGGAGCTGGACGGGAAGGGGGGGGCCTCCGGGGGCCACCCCCCCCCAGGCGCTCTCCCTCCCTCCCTCCCTCTGGGTTGGCCCCTGGCTGGACATGATGATGGGGGCTGACCCCCTGGGGAGGGGGGTGTCTCTTCCTCCAGAGACCCAGCACGCCCCCCCCCACCGCCATGGGGCTGGAAGGGTTCGGGTGTGTGTGTGTGTGTGTGTGTGAGGGACGGGGACACACAAACACACACAGAGGGCAGGCCTTCTGGGGCCACTCGTGGGGTCCCTGCCCCCCCCCGAGCCCCAGGGCGAGGGGTCAGCCCGGGGGGGGGTTGTGTGTGTGTGTGTGTGTCTCCCTTGCGAAGGGCCCCCCCTTCCCATCATCCCCCACCCCATGGGGAGGCGGCCAGTCGGGGGGGAGGGGGGAGAGGAAGGCGTTCCCGGGCAGAGAGAGGAGGGGGGGAGGAGGAGGGGTAGACTGCCCCTGGACGGGGAGGCTCCACCGCCGCCTCCCCCTCTCCGGGGCACGTGGGAGGCCAAGGGGGGGGGGGTCGGCGGATAGACTGCCCCTGCGCGGGGAGGCTCCGACCTGCAGGAGCTCCTGGGCGTTGGCCACGGCGATCTGGACCTTGACCTGCTCCATCAGGGCCCCCGGGTCCAGCCGGGCCCCGGAGCCGAACTCGCCGCTCCCGCCGGACGCCATGGCCGCCGCTCCCGCCGTGGAAGGACTCCAAGCCCCGGCAGGCCTCGCGCGACCTTCCGCCGGAAGCCCCGCCCTCCGCCCCTTAGAGGAAAGGCGGCGAGCGCGTGCGCGCCACACCTCCGGCACCCATGCGGCCCCCCCCCACAAAGCGCCGCTCGCTTTCCCGGCTCGCCCCCCCCCCCCCAGGAACAGGGCGCTGTGGGGGGGGGGGCAAAGAGAGAGAGAGAGAGAGAGAGAGAGAGAACGGAGGGGGGGCAGCCCCTCCCCAGCGCCCAAGCCCTCCCCTTTGCCCGCCCCGCAGCAAGCCGTCAGGGCTCCGAAAAGAACCCGGACGTCGCGCCTGCGCGCCAAAGAACCGCCCCCCCCCTTTCCCCTGCGGGAACCCTCCCTGGTCTTCTTGCACCCCCTGGTGGCCCAACGTCCGCACTGCAGCCAGCACTGACCCAACGAGCAAGGTTCAGAGGCCGCCCTGCGGCGCCGCCGCCGCTGCCCCTGGTGGCTGAAATGGGTGTACTGAAGAAGCCTCCTGCGTGGCCACCTGGCGGCCCATTTGGGGTAATGAGCCCCGCTTCGCTGCCATCTAGTGGCCGCCTTTTAGAACTACACACGGCTGGCTCAAGGGAAAGGCCTGAGAACCGGTACTCAGGCGCCCTCTGGTGGCGCATCAGGTAAGTGTTTGCACTTGTGCAGTTGCACCCTAGTGGCCACATCCGAGAAGGGCATGCCACTGGACGGAGTCTTTATCAAAAGGCTGTGTTTCCCAGAGCTGAGGCGCCCTCTAGTGGCTGCCCTGGTGTAGTGCACCTCCACAACGCCCTCTGGTAGGGACATCAGAAAACAGCCCCCTTGAAAAAGTGCCCCCTGGTGGGTAAATCAGAGAACTGTACTGCGAAACAGGGCTCCCCTAGGAATTGACTAACCCCGGATGACCTCTGGTGGGGAAATCGGAAAACTGCACGTGAAACAATGCCCCCTGGTGGTGGGTGACATGTGCATCTCTGCTCTCTGGTGGGCAAACGAGGAAAGGGCACCACGAAGCAGCGCCGCCTGGTGGCTACACCGGCACCGTGTACCCCACGGCACCCTCTGGTGGCCAAACTGTATTCCTGCCTTGAGCCGGGGGGGGTTGGACTTGATGGCCTCGTAGGCCCCTTCCAACTTGACTTTTCTAGGATTTCTATGAAATCACAGACGTGCATGGCTTCCGACCCCAATCTGTTGAAAGGCCTAAGTCCCAGGCCTGAGGCGCCCCCTGATGGATAAATCAGGGAACTGCACCGTGGAACCGCACCCGTGGGTGGGGCGGTTCTTCGCTCTCCGGTGGCCACGTCGTGGTGGAACTTCTTGGTTGCTCTTGGGGGGATCGATCCTGGATCGGGATCGTGCCAGGGTGCCACCTGGGGCTCGAGGTGCCTCCCCCCCCATTCCCCGTGCCCCCCGCAGGGGGGCTGGGGGGCGGTCAGTCCTCTCTCCCTTCCTGCTGAGCTGGTGGGGCGCCTTCCTCCGCTGGAGCCGGGAGCTGGGTGGGGGTCCGGACCCCCCCTTACTTCCCGTCCCCCGTGCCCGGATCCTGCCCACTGCGCCCTCTGTGTTGCTGCCAGGCGGGTTCAGGCCAGCGCCGGACAGGGCAAGAAGGGGGGGGGGGAGTCCTGCTCGGCATCCACGCCCCCCCCAAAATCAGGACTGGGGGGGGGCAGGAGAGAAAAAAAACCCCAGCTCTCTCTGGGGTGGGGTGCGTTGGGGGGGTGTCCAGGGAAGGACCCAGTCCTTCTGAGGCGGCTCTGGGGGCTCCCCAAGGCTGGCCCTGTCCAGTGCCCTTCCCCTTGGGGGGGCTGAGGGGGCCGCTGTGGGGCAACCCAGGAATGGGAGGGGGCGAGCCCTGGGGGAACTCAGCCCTGGGGGGGGGCTTCCCTTGCGGGGGTGTGTGTGTGGGGGGGCGTCTTCCCCGAGGGGGGGCTCCCTCTCTTCCTCCCTCCCTCGGCTTGGGGGGGGGGCTCAGAAACCCCGGCCAGGTTGAGGGCCAGGCGGTGGGGGGGGGGGCAGCAGGAAGCTCCTCGGTCCGTGTTGGGGGGGGGGCGCTGCCTGGGGATGATGGGCTCGGCAGTCCCGGCCCCTCTACAGCGCCGGGCGCCTCCTGGGGCTTTTCCCCGGCGGTGGGAGGGGGGGGGGGGTCGGGCGCGCGCTCCCGCCTCGCCCTCGCTCCGCCCCTGCGCGTCCCCGGCGGAGGAAGAGGAGGGAGGGAGGGAGGAGGAGGAGGAGGAGGAAGAGGAGGATGGCGGCGGGCAGCCGGCCCAGGTGAGTGGGGAGGGGGGGGGAGGGAGTGGGGAGGGGGCAGCCTTTCCGCGCCCCCCCCCCCGCCATTCGCCAGGACTGGGCCCCCGAGGAGCGCCCCTTCCCTCCCTCCCTCCCTCCCTCCGGAGGTCTGGGGGCCGGGGGGGGGCACCGGGCCCTGGGTGCAAGGGCTGCGCCCCCGTGATGGAGGGGCCCAGAAGGGAGGGGGGGGCGGTGGGGGTCCTGCTCAGGCTGCAGGGGGGGGTGCAGCCCCAAGAACGGAGCGCCTTGCACGGGACGGGGGGCCCCCCGGCTGGGCTCCCCTTTCCCCCCCCCAGGCCCGCCTTCCCTTTCTGATGTGGCAGGAGAGGAATTGGGGGGGGTTTGCCCCATCTGGACGGGGGTGCAAAGGGTCCCCAGGGAAGTTGGGGTGCAAGGGCCTTGGAGGTTGCCCCCCCCCCAGCTGGTTTCCTTTGTCAAAGGCTCTGGGCTTCATTGCCCCCCCCAACCCCAGCGCCGCCCCCCCCCCAGCCCCTTCTCTGTCCTGCCCCAAACGCTGCCGGCGTTGCCTCCCTCCTTTCAGGGCAGCCGAGTGCACAAGGCCCTGGGGGGGGGGGGGGGTTGGACTGCCACCCCCCCCCCCCCGAACTCCTGGGTCCCACTCCTGACTCATCCCGGGCTGCAGGGCTTGACTCTGCACGTGGAAGAGCATCTGCACTTTGGGGGGGGGGGGGAGGAATCAAAGGGACCAGCAGGGTTTCGGCAGCTCGTCCACCCCCCCACCAGCACCCCATCTGCCCCTTTCCAAATTGGGGGGGGCGGGGGGGACTGTCTCAAAAGGGTCCACGCGCACCATCGCCTCCGCACCCCCCCCTCCCCGACAAGGAAAGACCCCTCTTTTTGTGCCGGTTGTTTGGCTCCACGTGGCGGCTTCCATGGGGAGGGGGGAGTCTTGCTCTGGTTTTTTGGGGGGGCTCTTGGGGGCTCTTACTTTGCCCATGAAACCCGTGGTCCTGGGCCAAGGATTTCAGCTGCCCAACCGGGCCTGGAGAGGAGGAGGAAGAGGAGGAGGAGGAGAACGCCGGCCAGGGGATGATGGATTGGGTCCTTGCACCTCGGCCTCCCTCCTCCGGACTCTTTCCAGGTTCTCCTGGCAGGGAAGGCTCGGCCGCCCGCTTTTGGCGTCCCTCCCGAAGGAGGAGGCCGCGCTTTGGCTTTTGGCCCCGTTGGCCCAGCCGTGGCACGTGGCGGTGGGGGATCGGAGCTGGCTTGGGCGCCCTTTCCCTCTCCGGGAAAGATTCCTGGATCTTTGGCTTTCTTTTTCTTTTAAAGCGGTGGATGGGCTGAGAGAGCCAGGCCTTGCCGGGATGATCGTGGCTGGGGAGCCACGGCCGGTTCTCTTCCGACCACGGCCAGGGGGGCCTCCGGTGGCGTCTGTGCCTTCGAAAAGTTCTCCCAGCCAGAGGAAGGCGGGGGGGGGGATGCCACCCCACGCAGAGGGCCCCGTACCCGTGGCCGAGGCAGATTTTCAAATTCTGGAGCCGTGGCCAGTCCTACCCACGTGGCCGTCCACTGTTTTTAACGTGTTCGTGGGCCGCTTAGGCCTCCCGACGAAACCAATCGTTCTGGGAGGCCCTTTCCAGAAGGGTCCGGCCCGCCGGCCAGGAGGACCGAGTGCCCTCTGGCGCTGGGGAGGGGGGGCAGGCAGGCCCACCGCGTGGACGTGGCTTTCGTGGCCGAGGCTGAGCGGGCCAGTTGGGGCCCCCCCGAGGGGGCCGGGAGAGAGGCTCTCAGGCGGCTGGTGGTGTGAATCCTCCCCCTTCCCTCCTTATCCCCCCTCCAGTATAGTCTATTTCCAGTTGTGGGGGTGATGGGGAGGGGGGGGGAAGAGGACTGTCGTCGCACGAGAGCCACGTGGCTGTCTGAGGACCCCCCCCCCCGGCCTTTGGGCCATCTTGACCTTCCCTCTTGCTCCCCCCCAACCGAACCGTCGTGTCCCCTTCCCGCCCCCCCGCCCCCAGCACGGAGGAAGAAGGTTGTGGGTGGAGAGATGGGGCAGGCGGTGGGTCCATCCAGAAGGGATGCTCTCTGGCGAAAAGGCGGAGGAGGAAAGGAGCGGTCCGGCCAAGAGAGAGGCCCGAAGCCCAGCGAGAGAGCAGAAGGGTGGCTTTCTCCGGAGGAGCTGTCGGTTGTGTTATGCCATCTGGACCAACCAATTAAAAGGCATGCAATTAAGCAAGCCTGGGCGACTTCAATCAGCCAGCCGACAACCCTCATTACGGCCGGCCGGGCCGTCTGGAGGAGGGAGGGCTGAGATCCCGTGTCGGAAGGGAGGGAGAGTGGAACCGGCCCTCCGGCAGGCCAGGCCAAAAGGTGCCGGGAAATGGGCAAGCTTTTGAAGCCACTGCTCTCTTCATCGGACCTTCAGTGTGAGGCCACTTCCTTGTGCGCTGCTGGGTGCCTTCAGGAGCCGCAGAAAGCTTGGCGGGCCCCCCGGCGGGACGGGACCGATGCCACGATGCCGTGGTCTCGGATCCCAGTGCCGGGATGGGTGGTTAGGTGGGGGGGGGGGAGTCTGAGCACCTCGGTCCCCATCCGAGGCCGCCAGAGACCTCCGGGGAGGGCTTTCCATCTTCTCTGAGCTCGCTTCCTGCCACGCGCCTTCCCCCCCCCCCTCCGGCGTCCCCTGTGTTTGTTTTGTGGGGTTGTCTGGCTGCTTCCTCAGCTGTGCTTTTTTACCCGTCTTGCCGTGTTCCCGGTGCTCGCCGGCGTTTTCTTTGCTGCTAATTGCGTCTAAAAGTGCCTGTTTGTTGATGTGTCTCCATCGCGCGCCATCTGGGCCAAACTTCCGCGCGTCCAAATGCGGATGAGTTATAAATGGGCCTTCGGAGAGAACAAACGTCTTTTTATACAAACGAGCCGCACCGCAGCCTTCGGCTAGTCCAGCGCAGCAGCGTGCTGGGCACCGGTTGTGCTGGATGATGGGCCACCCAGTGTCCGGTCTTCCCACCCCCCGGGAGCCGTGCAAATCGCTGGGGGGGGGGGCTCTTCGACCCCTGCCCCTCTCGCCCTGGCTGTGCCATGCCAGGTTTGTGGGGGTCAGGATCCAATGGGAAAGGGGGTCAGAAATTGCCCAGGGAAGCGGCGCGGCTCTCCTTCTTGAAGTCAGCCTCTGGTCAAGCCCTCGCTTGGCCCGCTGCCCGAGGGGAGGCCTCTTCTGCCGGTTTGCTTCCCGCAGGAATTCCCTCCAGGAGGGAAAGGCTGAAGAGCGGCAGGATGCGCTCGGAGGGCTCCCGCCGGGCACGAGGCCACAGCCTTCCCTGCGGGACCGCTGCGCTCCTCCTCCTCTTTGAGAGCGACGGTGGGGTGGCCCGCCGGGTGGGCTAGCGGCCAGGATAGGAAGCCCGGCTTGTTTTTCCAGAGCCAGGTGCTTTCCGCGGGCGTCCAGCCCACCTGCCCGTCGCCCACGCCCCGGGCCGTCTCCAACGTGTCCTCCTTCGGAAGTGCCATGCTTCTCCGAGGGCCTCGGTGTGGATTGATGCCACGAGCCGCGGGGTCTCGGCCTCCTTCCTTCCTTCCTGGCAGCAGCCGGGCTGAGAATCAAGGACCAAAGCCCGGATTTCCTTCTTTCCTTGCCAGGGTGAAGGAAAGGATGGAGCTCCGTGGACCAAAGAAGGACCCCCCCCCCAATCTCCCCCTCTCTCCTCCTCCACTGGGATCCCCCTGACGTGGGGGACACCGGGATGCTCCGTGGCCAAGGCCTGAAGTCTTTGGGAGGGTGGGCCTGGGCGCTCAGCGCTCCGCGCAAGATGGGGGTGGGCCCAGCAGCCTAGTGAGAGGGGCCCCTTCCTGTGCGGGCACGGCAGGCGAGATCCTCCGTGGCGCAGATCCCTGGCAGAGAGGGAGGAGGCACCGCCAGCTGTTTCCCCCGCTCGGCTCCGGCTCCCTTCGCCCAGGCCTGAGCGCCTCTTCGCCCCCCCCCCCCAGTTAATTCCCTGGATGGATTCCCTTGAACAGGCCGGCCTCGCCTGCCCTCCCTCCCTCCTGCCCTCCCCTCCCCACACAACGAGGCCCATTCATTTGCTGCGGCTCAGCCCGGAAAGCTCACCCGGTGGCCCCTTCATTCACGTTTCCCAGCGGGAAATCCGGCGCGATAAGTCTTCCAGCGCGAACATCTGGCCAACACCCTGCCTCCCCCCCTCCCCCCCACAGAGCTCAAGGGGGTGATTCAAGGGCACTGCCATTCTCCTCCCAGGGACAGAAAAGCCCCCGGCAGGCCGTGCCCTGTGGCTTGCCCGTTGGCCACCCGTGGAGTAACGTCAAAAGTGGCCGTTTCCAGGTTTCTGGAGAGACGTGCGTCGCCTGTCCTGTCCGATCCTGCCACCACGGCCGAACTTTGTAGCCCGCTCGGTCGCAACGGGACGGGCGTAGGAGGCCGTCCACGGAGCCTCGCGCCCCGAATGGAACATGTTAAAGGGTCTTTATCCCGTGGAAACTCAAATCCTGGAAGGAAAACACGATGCCTTGTGCTCCCTGGCCCACCGAGGTGGACCGCCCGGCCGGTCTGTGCTGGCCGCCCGGCCCCTTTTCCCCAGCCATGCGTGGGGTGCGTGGCCTGTGTCACTTTCGCCTGGGATCCTCTCTGCCCCAGGAGGAGAAGTGGCCCCCTCCCTCCGTTTGGAAGCATATCCGTGGTTTCCACCAGATGTGGTACTTCCCTACCCACCCAGCCACTGCTGTATTCCCTGGCAAGGACCCCCCGTGGCCACCCGCCTGGACTACCCCCCCTCTGCTGCTCGTAGGCTCCCCCCCCCTCCGACCCCTGGAAAATGCCTGCCTTTTTTCCCCTTCCCGAACTCCTCCGGGTCCTCTCTCTCCCTCTCTCCCCCCCCCCGTCCTTACCTGTGGGAAGAAGACGGCACGTAAAGCCACGGGCACCCCATGCCCACTCCTTCGGGTTGCTAGGCAACTGTCGGGGGGGCTCCCCTCCGTCCCCGCTCGCTTTGGGCTGCTTGCCACCACTGTAATTTAATTCCATTTTATTTTATTTCTCCAAATGGGGAAGAAGAGGACGGTGCCGTGGGGAAGTGGGGAGGGGGGCCACTCTCCGCTCAGGCCCTTTCGCTCCTCGGGAGCTTCGCCCGGAACGTTTCTGC
>JBAJHW010000200.1:0-34217 GCA_037013535.1 Intellagama lesueurii
GAGATTCTTTTTGTTGTTTCAGCTAAAACAGTATAATGCACGTGGCTCTTCTGAAAAGGTTTGTAACTTGTTACTTCCAAGCTCTGATTTGAATCAGCTCATGCACAGCTTTTGCCAGATGCCGCCTTCCTGCTCAATTCCAAATTAGTTATTTCCTTCTGCGGAAAGAACACAACAGGCACCAAAGCCAAAGAACTCTAAGGAAGGTTCTATTTACAAGCCTCTGCTCTTCAGAATCATTTATTATACCAAATGCTTTTGTTTGAAGCCTGCTTCCTAACTTCACCACAACTGCCATAAACAATGTATTGTCAAACACACTGTTGACAAACTCACTATAATCCACAAAATTTAGCATCTGTTGAAGAAGGCTGTATAAATGGGAGAAGGGGGCTCAAAATAGTAAACAAAGCCATTAAGAAACTTTAACTGGGCCAAATAAATAAATAAATCAACTCACGGGATATTTTTCCAGGGGCTCCATCAGCAAAGCGTCACCAAATATTAATCTGCAATACTCTGCCATTTTTGCCTGCTGTTTAGGGCTGAAAACAGACAAGAGCATAGAATTAAATAAGGGTGAGGGTTTTTTTTGTAACACTGTAAGTGCCAGCAATAGAAAGTGTAATAGTCTTTAACTACATGAAGAGGTATAATTTTCTGATCCTATCAACTTCAATTGTTCTCCATAATCCAGAGTCATTATGTTATTATTTTGACTTCTATTACAGCTCTTATCACACTTTTCCTCCACATTTAAATAGCACAGTAAAGGCTCTCAGTTTTGAAACAGGAGACAGCAAAAAGTGAATCTGCCTCTAAGGTCAAAATATTTACAAGTCCGCCCTCCTCCCCAAATAAAATAATTCCATTTTTTCCCTAAAACTTAAGGCTACCTAGATTGTTTACAACAGATGTTGGAACATGGTCGGAACATACTTTTTTAAAAAAACATAGTTTGAGTGATGGAAAAATGACATCAAAATATCTATAATTAAAATGCATATGCATTTCAGTGACATAAATCTGCAGGGCAATATTGTGTGAGCTGGCAGCAGTTCTTGGCTGCTGAGAGCAAATTATAGAGCAGCATTTGTTTGTGTATTGGCAGACTGATTGGATTTATATGCTATCCCTTTAGTGGAAACACAAGTCTATGACGTCATGTAACAATACAATCAACATGACAATTTCCTGATCTAGATCTAAAATTAATACAAAAAGGAAAGGAAATAAGAAGAAGAGAAAAGAAATTAAAAAACAATAGTAACAGAGAATAAGTTATTGAAGGCAGCTGTGTGTAATTCTGTCTTCACTAATTTCCTGAATATCAGGTGGGGAAAAGCCTGGCGTGCCTCATTTGGAAGCTTATCCCAAAGACTGGGGGCCACCACCGAGAAGGTCTGATTCCTTGTTGTTGCCTTTTTGGCCTCCCTTGGTGTGGCCACATTTAGCAACGTGGATTGAAAGGAGTGGGTGAAACAAGTAGCTGATTTCTGAGAGAGATGTCCAGACAAGTATTGAAGTTCTGAACCAGAAATCAGTCTGGCTGCTACATTTTGGACCTCTGAAGTTTCCGTTTTCAGGGGCAGCCTGAGGCAGAGAACATTACAGTAGTCTGTTTTTGAGATTACCTGTGTGTGAACCACTGCTACTAGGCATTTCTTATCCAGGTAGGGGTGCAACTGAGCAATCAACAAGAGTTGTTAAAGTGCACTCCTGGCCATGGCCGATATCTGAGCCTCTATAGAGAGTTCTGGGCCCAGGAGTAGCCCCAAGATGCAGACCCAATCCTTCATAGGGAGTGTAACCCTATCAAGGCCAGGTAACTTCCTCTAACCAGTCTGATGATCCTCCTAACAGTAAGGTCCCTGTTAGAGATGGGGGTATTCGTATACGAATATCTCCCCAGAGGTGGAAATAATGAGGGTCCGGCCCCATGGGGCTGGACTGTCCACTCACCATTCCGCTGCTGACGTGAGCTTAATGGAACCTTCCTATTGCGCCGTTGTCCACAATGGATTAGCCACTCATGGCAGGAGGCAGGATGACAAGCCTCTCTGCCAGGTCGCAGAGTGGCTAATCCATTGCGGACAACAGCGCGATAGGAAGGCTCCATCGAGCTCACATTAGTGGCGGAATGGTAAGTGGAAAGTCCAGCCCCATGGGGCCGGACCTTCGTTATTTCCACCTGTGGGGGGATTATACGAATACCCCCATCTCTAATTCCTGTTTTATCTGGATTCAGTTTCAGTTTATTGGCTCTGGTTCAGTCCATTACTGACATGACACAGAGCTCAAGGACCTATACAGCATCACCTGCAGATAATGTGGAGATCAAGCTGCTGTCATCAGTGTACTGGTGAGAGTGAACCCCCAATCTCTGTATGACTTCTAGTGGCTTCATGTGGATGTAAAAGAGCACTGGGGAGATGGTTGCCCCTGCGATTAAACAATACCATAAACATCTGTACCATCAGAAAAGCTCCTGGACAAAGTGGCTTTGAGGATGGTTTCTGTCTCCCAGCAGAAGTCCTGGAGACCACCACTGAACTGTTTCGTGGGCAAGGGTAGGCACCCACTTCTTTCGGGAAAGACTGCATGAAAGAATGGTTCTTTGTGAACACTTTGTGTTCCAGCAACAGTGAATGCTGAGAAGGAAGAATTGTAAAGGAACTCATCTACATGTATTTTTTCACTTCCCAGGAGAGTCACTGAGTGAGGTTAAGAAGATTCTATTTGGCTTTTGTCTCTAGAACCTTTAATTAAAGTTTTTTTTAAAAAAATAAATAAATAAATAAAATAAAATAAAATAAAATAAAATTAATAATAATAATAATAATAATAATAATAATAATAATAATAATAATAAAGGCTGATCACCACAGTTATTGGGTCTAGTTATTTTATGTGATTGATTTCCCAGAAAGCTTTGTTCCCTAGATTACGATGAAACATTTCCCCCAAAGAGTGATGACTGCCCCAAGGGGTGAATATTTAATGCCAAAAGAATTGCTCCCTATGTGTATGTGCTTCAACTCAGGCATTTTGAAAACAATTTTCTAAATATGCTTTTCATAACATGTTCATGCATTCCAGAGCTGTTTATGAGCTTCTTCTGAACCCACGTTTTCTCAGAATGAAGAGAACATGTGTCCAAACCATTTCCATCAAAGCTGCAAAGTACAAGTATTGGACAGTTTCAAAATACCCTAACTTTTGCAGTATTTATGAAAATCCATAATTTATGGAAAGACGATGTATTATTTACAGAAAATATTTTAATTACTTACGAATCCACATGGTTTTCAAATGAGAGTAGAATGGGGAAAGGAGAGGTCTTAAACGCACATTCAGCAATAGCTTCTATTACTTCCTAGAAAGGCAAACAATCAGAAATTACTGGTAACGAAGAGTTTCTTTGTTGGTTGCAAACACACACCTCTTCCAAATAAGAATGAATTCCACACACAACCAGAAGCAGTTAGATATCTTCTTGGAAACACGTCCATCCCCCTTGTTTTTTTTTCTGTTCTAACTTTTTAAGAGACCAAAGGATCTGCAAAAACAGTTCTACTCATTTTGATTTGCTTTCTGATCTTGAAACATGCTAAGATGTTGTCTCGCTCGGCTGTTGGTCTCTATCTGTGCAAGAACAAACAGCTACTTGCGCACAGCAATATGGCCTTCATAGGGCACGACTGTATGCCTAAAGCAATGTCTTTTATGTCTTTTATATTTGCATAATTGAAATAGTCATGAATTGCCTGTCAGCTTTCTCAGCACCTCTCAAGAGGGCCTCCTTTCAATATAATTTTCGGGACTCAAGTTAAGACATTTGAGGCTTGTGTTTGATGATGCTAAACCTTTGCAGGGACAAAAAGTGTCATCTCCTCAGTATAGAATCAAACAAGAGGCAATGGTTAGAACCCAACGGAGAAATGGTCACTCAACCCAAATGCTTCAGAATGATAGGAGGTTGCTCTTAGATCGCTGAACAGCTTTCCACAGTGGTCTGCATTCTGGCTAGGAGTTTTTAATTCAAAAATAACTTCTCAAAGCTCTGGATTTTGCCTCATGTGCTATCTGAGATTGGGACTGACAAAAGTTTATGAATACCTCTCAATGCCTGTGATGGGGCTTTCTCAATTGGTAATGGACTTTTCAAGTGGGGAAATGGTCTGGGCCTCTCTTTTTGGACAGTGACTGTGTCAGTCTGAATATGGAGAAGAGGAGAGAAAGGGTAGGACAAAAGTAGAGTTTCTAGGTACAGTGAGCTGAAGCTGTGGGTGCTGTTGAACATGGTTGCTCTCTGGGGGATCTGATGCAGCTAAGCTGTCTGATCACATAAGTTCACTTGCTTCTACTCTGCTCTGTCTTTGCTCTGGTCTGTCTAGAACAGCTGTTTATATTTATATCCTCCCTTTTTTCCAACAAGCTCAAGGTGGCCGCATTTTCCCTCTCACAGCAGTCCTGTGACATAGATTTGGCTGAGAGAAAGTGAGAAGCCATGTAGGCGCCCCTATGCTAAAGCAAATATTGCAAAGGCAGTATGGGTATCCACCAGTCTCCTGTGTTGCACCAACTCCTGGAAATACCTACTCCTAAGGATGTGGGAAGAAAATAAAAGCATTCTGAGACATAGTGGCTTCTTTCTTCCCAAGGAGTTACTTAACCTCTGTTGCAGTGTGGAGGACAGCTACTCTATCCTTCATGATGAAACATTATGGTAGACCCACTGCACCCCTCCTCAGAAGGATACTGCTCCAGACAATGCCTTCCAGTTCCAACTCCCTCTGAGTGTACGGACTGTACACAAACATATCAGTTTGACTCCACATCAACCATTACGGTTCCATCCTACAAGAGCCTGGGACTTGCAGTTTGGTGAAGTATTTGGAACTCTGTGTGAGAGGTCTCTGCTGCTGTCATTTGGGCAGCTATACCAAATGGAGCCATTACAATAATATTCCATGTATGGGGAAAACAAGAGAAGGATATAGGAAGACCCAAGGACAAACCCACAGATGATATTTGAGATAGGTAACTATCGAAGAAGGGCCTATAATGGTGGGAGGGAGGCTTGTCTTATGTTTGAGGCTTCCTGCAAATATATTGCCAAGTTACATTAGCATCTGGTTTTTGACAGGAACATTTCTACAACTGATTATACAAAATGCATTCATAAAATAAAACATAGATCTCTCAGCTTGCATTTCAGAAGGAAAATAAGAGGCTGGAAATACATGCATGTCTTTTCGTATCTCAACCTCCCATATTACTCAGTTATGAAATGAAAAAGAACTTGAGTCAAATTGTATCATAGTGAAACAGGGCTGGTTTTGTGTCTCTGCACATGTCAAATCTATTTTTCAGCTGAAACGACAGCCAAAGCAAATGGCTGTGATATGGGCAGCTAGGGTCCAAGCATTTGCTGATTAATGATCAGCCACTGATAATTCAAAACTGATTCACGCATCTTGTGACATGTACCATTTTGCTGTATCCATGTACTTTGCAAGCTGAAGAGCAAACTGGTAGCAACATTTTTAAAGATACATTTAAAAATAGCCCCTTAGTCAAAATACCGGGAAATTATCCATAGTTCCAAACAAAACAAGGTGGGGGGGAGGATAAAATAAAAGAGGCAAAGCCTCAAACTTGTTTTGACGTCACCTTTCACAATTACTATAAACCAACATCTTTTTAGAACTACTACATCATTAAACTAAAATGCTAAACTAAATAAATAGAATCTGGAAGTTGAGTCATGGCAACTGGACTTCTTTCTTGTTAGGTTGAAACATTTTGCTGCTCATCCAAGTAGCTTCTTCAGTCATAGATATAGATAAATAGAAGTATTTCAGGGAAGATATGCATGCCACAGATACAAAAACCTAAATAACAGAGTTTTGTTTATTTATTAAAATTTGTATCTCATAAACCTTCAGTACACAGGGCAGGTGACCATGAAAGACAAACTCAATACAAATCAGATAAAAATAAGACAAATAACAGATAGAGCATGATATAGCAATAATGGAGAGAGAAAAACACAGAATTCCATAGTGGTTGAAGAGTTTTTAAACGTCTAGGAGAACAAGAATTGCAGTATCCTAGCACTGTACAGCTAAAACATGGGATGAGTGCCTTGGGAGAGTACCTCAAAAATTAGGAGGCTCAGAGTCATTAAAATTTACTTTTTAAAACAACAAATCCCAGAGTCCCCAGAAATTGTGAGATACTCACAGTATGTTGCCTGTGGGATTCTGGGAGCTACAGTCCAAAAAGTAATTTTTCATCTCTGTAGGGCAGTGGTTCCCAACCTTGGGTAACCCAAGTGGACTGCAGTTCCCAGAAGCCTTCACCACCAGCTGTGGTGGCCAGGATGTCCAGCAGCTGCAGTAGTCCAAGAACATCTGGGGACCCAGGGTTGGCAACCACTGCTCTAGGGGCACCACAACAAAGAAGCCCCTTTCTCCAAATGTTACTTAATTTATTGTAGAATGTGGTGACACTGTCCTTTCATATCTCTAGTAAACAGTAATAAAGAATTGTAGCTAAAGATTTTGTTGCACATTTTTCTTAGTATAATAAAGTTCCAAACCTGAAAATGGTTTAAATTTAGAAGACTAGGAGCCAGAATGTAACTAAAAGGAAAAACAATACCCTCAAAAGACATGTCAGAACATCCAAAAGTCAAATTTAGATAAATCGTAGATAGAAACAGTACAATCTGAGGCATATCTACTCAGAAGAAAATCTCACCAAATTTAATTTCCCAAGGCAACTGGGGCAGGGGGCATCCTGCAGTCTGAATGACACAACCATGGAGAGGGGAAAAGAGCCCACATGGAACAGTAGGCTCTCCACTGATATTACATAACTGTCTCACATAAAAAGACTGGTAAAAATCAACAGCAGGCTGCATGGCCATCACAAAGAGCTCATGCAACTCCTTGAAGATAACACATTTAACTGCTTGCTACAGCCTAAGTACCCTTTCCCACTGCATTATAATTCTCCTCTGTTTTTACAAGACTTTGTCTGCAATGCACATATGGGAAAGACCAAGTAAACATATTTATTTGATGCTTTTATGGCCTATATTCTAACAAATAGTCAAATGCATTTTTTCACTACTGTCTTGCAAGTATATTTTAATTGTCACCAGCTTTTTCATAAGCTTTTATATAACAAAACCAAAAATAAAACTTATTTGACATGTTTTTAAGCATCTTTAAAAGCTGGCTCTGATTGCTGATCTTCTGTATTAAAGGACCTGTCAATACAAAATTGGTGAGCTGGCAGGATATCTCAGTGGTTTGGATTCATATGTGAGCATATTGCTGCTCATTTCTACCACCATATATCCAACTTTACCGTTACTAAATGCTGGCCAGATAGCTTGTGGCTTAGGTATCTGGCGGCAGAGCCAGAGGTTGGGAGTTTGATTCCCCCCTGTGCCTCCAACCTGTGTGGCCTTGGGCAACCCGCACAGTCCCAGGACACCCCCCAGAAGAAGGGAATCGTAAACCACTTCTGAGTATTCTGTACTTTCCAGGAAAAACCTGAAAAGAGTCGCCATAAGTCACATGATTATGATGATGACGACGACAACAACAACAACAACAAAAATGAGCCCTGGCTTATTCCTTCTGTTGGTCACTGGTACTATTGTCAGGTTAGCGGTATCTCATTCTTCAAGATCCAAAGATCCAAACTGAGGCCAGGGACTGAGCCTTTGTGTTGACACAGGGTGGAGCAGGCAGTGTTTGGAAGTGAGGCTAGAACTACTTCAGAGCCAACTGATTGTTGAAACAGACCAGAGGGGAATCCATGTGAATGGTCCCAGAATCCATATAATGCCTAGCTAAGCAAACTAATATGTCAACCCAAAGCTCAAGAATTCCTATTTGTTTGATAGGCTATCAATATAACCAACAGTCACAATGACTGCTGCTGTTCCCATAAGGGCCTCTATCACACACGGTTTCATCTACAGTATATATGATACATAGGGATCTTTCCTAGGGTCTAAATTGGAACTGGGGCTAGTGGAAAGCTCATCACCAGTCCACAGGGAGATTTTCTTCCCAATCCTTGCAGTCAGGGCTGATAAAAAAAGATACCTCGTGAGATGCTAATAATCCCTCAGTTTTTTTGGCATGCCATCACTGCAAGCATTACACATGTACAAACACCTTTGTCCAGAACCAGTGAGCCTCAGCATCAGTTGGAAGTGAGTGGAGATGAGTACCTAGACTTTAAAGCTAGCTCACAAACAAAAATCAAACTCTCTCTGCTGCCAGAGCTGCTCATTCTATAACTTGTCCCTTTTCCTGGAAATCTGGAGAAGTAGAAAAGTTCTAAGGCTCCAGCTGGCACCCAGAAACATGGCAATCATAATCACCTGGGATAAGGGGAGGGGGGAGCCCACAAGGAAGGTACTTCACCTAGGCTCATTTCCACTCCTACACATAGAACTAAATCATGGTTTGGCACAACTCCATGCCTGTGAGGGCATTCTGGCCCACCAAGGTCCCCAATCCAGGCTGCAGAAATTCTGAAGTCACTTCTGCCCCTCTCTGAAGCCCCACCCCTTCCAAAGAAAGATGGGCAGGAGGAACATAGATGGGGGTTGTTCTCAGCCAGGACCCCACTTCACTCCTACTGTTCCTTCCTTGTGAGAGGACATGGAGGGTGGAGCAAAGTGCACTCAGCCCCCCATCTGAGAGGTGAACTGGGATGGAGCTGGCTCTCACCGTGATAACAGAATGAGTCCAGGTTCCCTGGGAGGACAAGTGGAAGTAAAACGCATAAAACTGGTACTTCCAAGACTTGTCTGCATCCCAACTTTGCGATTCAGCCATCTCCCCAAATGCCAAATGAATATGCCTACTTTCTTTCCATCCCTGCTTTCTCACATGATGGAGGGATGATAGATCTCCATCTGAAGCATGACAGAACCTCTAGATTGCAATTTAACTATGAAGCCAGTGATGTTACCAGGTGTGGTCATTACTAAAGGGCACAAACTGCTGGAACGGCAGTTTGTGCTAGTTCGGTTTTTTTGTTTTGTTTTGGTTTTTTGGCCGAACAGGTGTTTGGCGCTTCCCAGCCCTGGCTCCTCTGGTGGGCGTCCACTCAGAGGCAGCACCCAGAGGAGGCGGGGTAGAGACATCTGAGTGAGCTCCTGCCAGAGGAGGCAGGGCTGGGAAGCGCCAAACACCCGTTTGGCCAATAAATGAACCATCACAAACCGCCCACTCGGTGGTTTGTGTCCATCTCTAGTCATGACTCTGACATCAGCAGTATTACTATGTCATCAGGCCCATGGCAGGAAGGTTGGTGAAGTGAGGATCTGGGCAACACGTTCACACTGGTTCTGAACCCCCAATGCGGGATAAAGTAGAAATCATTACACGATTATCAGTTATGGTCCATGCTACAAGTTCTACATTTCTAAAATCAGTTTTGTTGTTGTTATGTACTGTCAAGTTGGAACCAACTTATAACAACCCTAATAGGGCTTTCAAAATATGTGAAATATTTAAGAAGTGGCTTTAGCACTTCCACACCCCTAGTGAGTGTCCATGGCTGAGCAGGTCTTCAGACCCAGGGTTCCTGAGTCTTAGTCCATCACTCAATCCACTGTGGGTATCCAAATTCAGTTTGGCAACCTAAATTAATATTCCTCTACTTTTTGTAATTTTCAGTGTACTTAGAGAAGATCAATGTCAAATGTACACTGAGTGCCTCTATGAAAAATGAGAACATATCATTGTATAATATACCATATTCAATGGGATTGCACATACATACAGTATCACATCATGATATCTGCAAATGTACTGGGCATATTCAATCTACCTCTTTTCCTTCCATAGCAGCACGACACATTTTTAAAACCTATTTGACTAAAGGGTTGACCTGAAAAAGGCACGTGTGAAATTCATGCATATATATATTTGTAATCCATCCGTCTTGCTATCAACAGTACTAACCCATTTTGATGGTTATAGCCATGGATGGCCTGCTAATGATGAATAATGCAGTTTCTGCACAGCCTAGAGATTCCCACACATTGATTCACTAGTCTAACAAAGCAGGATAATTCCTGGATTTGAAATCTGATGCAAAGCACACAGGGGACATAAAGGCCACTTAGTCGACTGCTGTGCTTTGATGCATAAAGTCTGTAGCTGAAGGGTATGCAGCTGATGCCTGTCTAGCTTCAGCTTGAAAACCCCAGAAGGAAGAAGGCCACCTCCTCCACTCACATGGTTTCCACTGTCAACCTGAAAAAGACCTTCAGGTTAGAAGTCTCCCAAAACAGAGCCTTATGGCATCTCACCAGATTTACTTCTTTACTTACAGATAAAGTACAGATAAAAACACACAAAACTTGTAACTTTAAAACACAATGAAATGAATTAGAAGATTAAAACATTACTGAATTAAAAGCACAATAAAGAAATTGTAGCACCCACTAAAAGCTCTTTTCTTAAGAACCAGTCCATGGCCAACAGCAATTGAAGAAGATGATCCATGCCTACACCCATTCTACTCTCTTTCATAACAAAAGCATCATGTTAAACAACAGTTTAACAAATGATGTTGAAGAAAGAACATCTGCTGAAATTACCACAAGGGAAGTCTGAACTGTAGTGATAATATGATTATGGGACTGTTAGCCATGCTAGCAGTCCTGTAAGAGTATTTCACCATATTGGCTGCATTTGCATATAGTGGGAAGCCAACATTTGGGAAAATGATCATGAGCCATACAATGTGTCAGCTTCTTTGGTTTGGTTTTCGTCGCAAATGTCTAAACCTGGCATGCTGACATGTCAAAAAGCTAGAGAGATAAACCAAAAACAAATCAAGATTTATTTCTCTGGTTCTCACTAGCAGAATTCTCAGGAATTCTTGCTTACCAGGATGCGGAAATACATCTTGACACTTTGGATAATCTTACAAAAGGCTAAAGAGAGGAATGAAATTGTAAATGTATTACAAGTATACGCTATTAACATATATTTTCATAATTTATAATTTAATTTATAGTTTATTAAAATTTAATTCATAATTACTACTTGCAATAGAAGCTAAAGATTCATAGTGATGGGACATACGAGACACTTTTAAAATTGCAATAATGCCTCCAATATGTACATTATAAATTTGTTCTTTAAAATCAACAGTAATTTGATAGCTATTTTGTGGTTATAGTAACTTAGGTCCATATGTACATTTGGCTCTTCCTTTATTCTAGGAACAACATGTGCTCCTTTATCAGGACGAAGGAGAACTACTGATATGACCTTGGTATGATGTTTTGTTGATAGTGGCAAAGCAGAAAAGAAACAAAGACCGCTGTGACTTGAACACCATCAGTATATTTTCATGCTCTCATTACTCCTTCCTTGTTTAAACAGTCAAGTTGAAATGTTTTTGCAGAGGAAAATCAGATAAAAATCCTGGAATGGTGGTAGTAATTACAAAATGCTCATTTTTAAAAAAATATATTTTTATTACCTCTTCTCTAAAATGAGCAGGAGTCAAATGAACCTGCACTCTATCATTTAGTTAGGATATTCCAGTACCACCATTTCCTCAAGACGCAATATATGTGATAGGTCATTCAAGCATGGCTCCATGGCCTGACATTACTGCTAGCACAGAAGACAGATCAGCAAGGTGAACAATTGAACTAAGAGTTCAATGCAATACTCCACTTAAAATGGCCACCATACACACCTGCTTGCACTGGTACAAGTTGGGGGACAAAGAGTGTTGGGGTGTCCTGTTTCAACCAGTGGTTTTGGAGGGACATACAAGGGGAAACTGTCATATGTGTGTGTGTGTGTGTGTGTGTGCATTTGGTATTGCATACACTCACACATGAGTGAGTGCAATACTATATGCTATTGGAAAGGGAGTCCTTGTGGTGCTGGTGTTTTAGGATAGCAACACAGTTGAGTTCTTTGCAACAACTGTGCCCTTTCCCCAGAAACATTACACTCGCTGCAGACCAACATACTGTGCTCATTTGGAGATATGAAATCATGGTGTGATACTGTATGTATGTGCAATCCATTAAATATGGTATATTTTACAGTGATTTGTTCTCGTTTTTCAAAGAGGCACCCAGTTTCCATCATTTGTACACCTTGGCCTCATTTTCATATTTGGAAGCAAGTGGCACAGCATATGTGCACACATACAACTACTGAAAGAACATTTCTATTTGAGTGTGGCACTAACACACTCATTCATATTAATAAATTTGCACTTTTTCAAAAAAGCACCATCGTTCCATCATTTTTCATTTAATATATAGTCATTGCTTTCAGAAACTGGGCCTCTGGTATTGAACATGTGCACATACCTGAAAATGACTACTTTCTATTAGTAGACAACTGGTTTCAAATTGATGCTCTAATGATATAAAAATTATGATAAAGTGCATGACTGGTCATCAATGTTGCTGCCCTTCTCAGTCATTAGTCACACTTTTGAAATATGGCTTTGTAGAGGCACAAGTTGGGGGTTCCAACTAGCATCTGTGATTAGATGTTTGGCAATATTTATCACAAGGCTCTGTAGTGTTGGCAGGCTGCAAGTGCTGGGGCTGCATCGTCAAGGCCAACAGCCTACACATCAGCCATGCACCCTTTGCCCTCTGAGAGGGCAGGATGCACCTGTGCCTCCCTCTCCTTCCTGAGTGTTATGAGCTGGGCCATCAAATTCCCCTTCTGCACTGGCTTGTGCACTGTGAGCACTCATCTTCCACTTCTGAAGACAACTCAACTGGATGAGGCATGTCAACCCCTTCTACATCATACCACATCTCCATGCCTTGCATTGAGGTACTGCATCCATGTTATTGCATTGTAGCGAAGTGGAAGGAGTCGAAGGACAATGCATCAGAGTGAAGATTCGTAAGTTTTTTTCAGAACAGAAGCAGTGACATCATCAGATAAAGTCCCAGATTAATTTTTGGGGTCTCTAATTTGAGAAGGTGACACAATGCTATGGTTTATTACAAATTAACAGAGAGGAAATCAGGGAAATACTCAAGCAGAGGCAAGGTACTTCTTTGATGGAGCTCTTACTTCATGCTAGAAGTTGGAGTGATAACACTTCTTCGTAAAATAATCTGCAATTCTAATTTAAAGCCAAAGCTGGATTAAAGTCCTTTATTAAAGGTCAGTGGTCAGAATACTACTATCCTCACTGTGAACAGAAGTGAAATCTAGAAAGCCACAGAAACTACTTGACACTGCCAGGCAAGCCAGTGGGTGCATGACTAGAAATGTGACCTCTAGGCAACAAGTACTTTGTCAATTAGTCCCGGTGGCATCTTCCTCATGTGATAAAAAGAAATAGGATTCTGGCCAAAGTGCTTAATGATGTGTTCTTACACAGTCAGAAGTAAGCACTGCCAAATTCAATGGAGATACCCTCCTCCCCCCTCCCCCGGTAACTATGCATAGAATTCCAGTCAAGTTAATCCTTAAAGAAAGGTGGGGATTATGCTCTGCACTACACCCTCATGTAAGCATGGTGAGCTACTGCACTAGGAAGAATGCCATTACACTGCTGCTCTTGTACCATTCTAGGCAGTTGGGCTGCTTTTAGTTTCTTACCATACTGCAAAGAGTAAGGCCTCTGTCTGCACAGGAGCAATGCTTCCTCAGATACAAGGTGGCTTCCTTGTTTGACATCACCATCCTTGGGCAAGGAAAGCCAGAGGCACAGGGCATAGAGGAAAATGTATTTTGTATTCAGCTTATGGAACCATATTTGAGCACATGGCTACTCACTTCCACCGCCACATATCCAACTTGACTGTTATAAAAGTTGGCTAGATAGCTCAGCGGCTTAGGTATCTGGTTGGGAGTTCGATTCTCCACTGTGCCTCCAGGGAGCAGAGACAGCCTGTGTGGCCTTGGGCAAGTGGCACAGTCCCAGGGGACTCCCAGAAGAAGGGAATGGTAAACTCCTGGGTAGCTCAATAGCACTTCTGAGTATTCCCTACCAGGGAAACCCTAAAAAGGGTTACTATAAGTCAAAATTGACTTGACAGCACATGCTTATTATTACTGTTACTAAATTTACAATTCTTTTTTTAGGTGAAGACTGTGCATTCTACTGAACAGTTTCTTTCTCAGAATCTGAAAGAAAAAAAAAATGATATGTGTGTGCATACACACCAAGTGTGTGGCAAAATGATTCAGTTACTCACATTTCCTAGGATTGTGTACGACGTCAATAACACTTACAGCTTGTGTTTCCAACATATGTACTGCAATACTATTGGAGAAATCTCTGTATTCACTCTGTTTTTTATTCACTGCCCCAACAGATGCATCACAGACTGTATACCTAAGCGTGCACACAGTTGATATCTACAAT
The DNA here is from genome assembly GCA_037013535.1 of Intellagama lesueurii. Classification (NCBI taxonomy): domain Eukaryota; kingdom Metazoa; phylum Chordata; class Lepidosauria; order Squamata; family Agamidae; genus Intellagama; species Intellagama lesueurii. The sequence goes on from JBAJHW010000200.1 coordinate 14,425, forward strand.
CGCTTTATTTTGTAAATCTGTTTTCACATAATAATGGAAGAGACTCTCTACAAATGTACCTTGAAGGATATTTCAGTTGTCATGGTGAATCCATGCGTAATGACTGGCTCTTCTTCAGCTGTTCGGCCTTTCCAGCAGTCCAGTTCAACACAGCGGCAGCCAGACAAAAGCACTTGGCGATACATCTCTACGGAAGAGTTACCAGCCAGCTGCCCAGCTGCAACAACACAACAAGGGTGCGTGAAACAAGGGAACCCATTATGGGCTATTGGACTAAATACAAACAATAGAAGAATAATGAAGGCTTGCATTGTCCATTTTCCAAAGTAGTTAGAAACAAGATGACCAATTCCTTCCAGATGTATAAAACCTAATGAATGTCATGTCCCAGTTAATATTATTTTGCTTCCAAATTCAGTGATGTATATAGCTGTGAATGTGGGTCTAGAAAATTATACTGATACATGGTGGGGGATCTGTTAAAAAACAATGCAAATGAAACATACAAATATTTCAGTTCATGGTCTCCTTTGTAAGAAAATATTAATAATATAGAAAGGAATATCTTATGGCAGCTTATGGTACTTCTTGTGACAACTCCAAGATGTTAACAAAGAGGGTCTGAGAACATTTATAGATGAAGGATTAGCTAAGATCGCTCATATTACTATTTATGTTTTTAGAAATCTTCTGGAAAACATAATGATAAATGCCATTTAAAGATGATGCAGTATAGTTGGTACAGAAAAGAACATGAGTCAAAATGCATCTTATAGATTGGTACAATTTTTTAGCAAGTCTGAAGTCTCTCATATTCTTAACAGCACCATAAAACCGAGTGATCAGCATTGACAGTTCAATGTTTTCACAGTTCTTGGAATTTTGAATGACACTCTTTACTTCCATTTAACTATTTTAGACTGATGTACACTCAGTGGGCCCAATCCAGCCAAAGTATAGATAGCAATTTCCCATGCCCTTGATATCAGTGGAGAGACTTGACCATGTGCTCATGGCTCCTGTTGAAGCCATTGATACCAGACAACAAAATCCCATGCCAGTCTGCTGAAGACTTGGTCTTCTCCCCTGCATAGCATGTTTATGATGACAGAATGAGAAGGCTTAATTTTAGCTGGACTCGATATGTTTAAGTTTAAGAAAAAAACCAAGTGGCTGAAAGCCTGTTCTGTAATTTAGGATGATATATCATAAGCTGTAGTAATTTTTCAGAAATAAAAAAAAACTGATTCCTCCACCTTCTGAAGGTCATGAGGCTCCTGTGGGATCCTTTTCATTGTGGAGAATCTGTTGTGGGGGCAGAATGGGGGGCATCTATAATTCCTGAACATGGTTACTAGTGCCAGTAAAATCCTACTGGTGGCTACATTTAGAAAGTAAAGACGACTTCTGTGGCCCTTCTTCAGCTTCCCCATGATGAAAGGAATCCCACAGGAGCCCCCAGACCTTCAGGACAATGGGATTTTTTAATTTCCATGGCTGCTCATGATGTTATCAGCCTTATATGGTGTAGATCCACAAACAGGATTTCAGCCACTCTGAGAGACATTAAGTGAAACAGTCCACGTATCTTTTCATCTCTCTCTCATTCTGCACTGTCAATAGAAAGGACAAAAGTAGGTAATGAACCAAAGGATGCTAGAAATGACAGGGCGGGGGAAACAAGGTTTACAGCACTCTTTCACAGTCTTCAGCCCCCAGATGGTGGCTGACATCATCTTTCCCAGCCACTACTGTCACTGGTTTGGGCTAATGGGCATTATGGTCCAAAAGGATTTGGGGGCCAAATGTCAGGAAAAGCTTGCATAGGACAGAGGAGGGGAGCCTATGATTCTCCAGATGATGATAGACTCAGATTTCCAACAGTGTAGCAAATGGTTAGGGCACTGTAGTCCAACAGTATCTGGGAGGACACAGGTTCCCCCTTCATATTTATAGAGGCTCACCTCCACAACACGAGGATGTGATGTAACACTGCATACAATGCAAAGCTCCTCTCTGGAAAAGCACCTCCTACGTGTAGAAAAATATGGAGTCAAGGAAATTTCTCTCTCTGACTTTGGGTGAGGGTATGAAGTCATCTGAGCCTCCACCTGAAATCTAACATGAGGACTGGGAATGTTCATGTATCCTGGTGTTTAGCTCCAGAATACATGTGCGAACTAACCAACCAACCAACCTGTGGAAAAAAATGTTTTGAAGGTTTTGCACAGAGATAATCCTGAAACACCCACACAAGTACCCTTGTGTGGTACCTGTATGGGTTTTTCAGGGCTCTTGAGATAAGCATTTTTTTTAGTCCTTTATGGGGTACTAAAAATATTTGTCAAACTCTTGATCCTTGCCCTGGATGAGCTGCTTTTGGAGGTGCAGCAACATTTCAACTCTGCTGAATAAATGAATGGAGACTTTGTATCACTGTTAATTTGTGAAGCTGGAACTCTAAAAATGGCTGGTTTGGGACTGGCTTTGCTTTTTTAAAAAGCAAATCATTAGTCTGCTGCTGAAGGTAATCTTTACCCATAAGTCTTCAACAGAGATTTGATTTTTATCTTACTGGTGCAGTTTTTGGAAATGTAACCTGTGTAGCTCAAGGGCCCTTGGCAACAAAGTACCAATAAACTCTCTTACACCTTTGGGGAAAGGCTTCTGTCCAAGGATGGGTTCAAGCCCAACTGAGACAAAAGGGACCACTCATGGTAGGTTATACCTACCCTGATTAAGTTTACTGTCATTCTTGTAGTAGCAAGAGCATATTCAGCCACTCTGTTTGATTACCCATGACTAGTCCCATAGAGCCCAGACATGGGTTACCTACAGAGACACCTAGGTTATTAGGGCACACTCAAATTCATCAGCACATAATAACAACTTCTGTTCAGGGATGGACTGTCAGAATCACTCGATGGTCATCCTGGCTCAAGGACCTCTGGGAATTATAGCTAAAAAAAATTAACTTCTCCTTACTCCACTCCTGTTTACCAAAGTGCCCAAGAAACATACAGAAATCCTTGGGAGATGTCTCCACCTACTCAAAAAGAGATGCTTAAAGACCCATCAATTCCACAGGAAAGTATGATGATAAGCTTTTGTCAAAGAACTGTATAACAGAAGCCCCCCACAAAAGTCTGAGTGTAAAATAAGATGCTTTTGTAGTTTGGTGCATGTTGAAAGGAGGGAGGAGGAGAGGAGAATGAGAATGAGATGCAGCGAACACTTCATATACAGGTGATTTCCAACCTGTTAAAACTTTTTAAAATTCAAAATACAGGCTAAGAAGAGTTTTATAGTTAAGCCAAAGTTCTACCTTAAGAGTACTTTGCAGAATACTGAAAGGCAAACAGAATATATTTTGTCATTGTCCAGGAACATTTGGACAAGGACAAATGACGTGGAATGAAAAAATAAATAGCAAGAACTCTGAAACTGATATCCCACGGTATAGACACAGGGAGACAACAAGGAACTTTACCTAATGTGTTGACATTACATGCTACAAAGTCAGCATTAATGCTGCCATGGTACCATGGCAGGCTTTCTCAGAGTAACCTAGAGTCAGAGCTAAGCTACCCCACGTGTCAAATAAGTAGCATGTAACTCTAGATCACAATGGTCAGAATCCTATTGGTGTTTGTGTAATATTTATGTATAGCTTGATGTGGCTAACTGTGGAGAACCTATGAAGTACCAGAGTTTCTTTGGTTGTGTGCCGGGTCATGTGCCTGATAGCACAAACAGGATGCATTCTGGCACCTTGTCAGTTAGCTGCTATTAGCCGCAGCAACTTAGGTAAACCTTATACAATTATCAATATTATTTGGGTCGTTCTTTTCAAACACTAGATTAAATACATCCCCAATCAGGATGGAAAAAAATCCCTTCTCCATTGAGCTGCCCTGAGTCTCTCCATGGGGAGAAAACCCAGAGAAAATGAAATAAATATTGCAAATCTCTTGCTCCAAATGGTTTTTTTTAAAAGGCATGTGTGGTTTCAGTTGGCAGCAATGGAGCAAGGACGAGTCAGCTAAGTATTGATTCAGGAGATATAGAACATATGCATCTCAACTGTGTGAAAAATGGGGGGGGGCACTCTTCCAGTGTTATTAACTACAAAAAGTGTCTGCTCTGATCCACAGTTGCTATGTTTTGCTTTGATAAGGAAGGCTGTGTCTGTCTGTCTGTTTGTGCACCTGACTATCTGTGGAAACCTAGAAAAATGTGCCTTGTTAATCACAGCAGATACAGAATCACTGTTCCTCAGCTTTTGGCCCTGTACAAAGAGGTGTTGCACAGTCAGTCCTTCAATGTGACAACTGTAATAAGCTACAGTCATAGCCAGCAGAAATCTATTGCAAAGCTGCACTCCAAATTAAAGGCTGCAGGCTTCAGGCACCAAAGGAAAAGAAGGTGGAGGGGAAAAAAGATTGAGAAAAATATTATTTTTTTTGCTACCAGTATAACACTTCTTCATGTTTGGGTAGAATATCCTCAAATTGCTTTTCTTCTTCCCTTTGATGGATAGCAACCTTGGATTATAAATGCTACATTTCCCTGAAGTGGAAGAAAAAGCTGTAATATCTAAATAAATAAACAGCACTTGATGTACTGCCAAATCTGGGTTTTTTCCCCTCCAAAGTCTAGGAAAGTGGTCATTATAATTATGAATAAATTCATGCAGGGTGTATTTCTTTCTTTGTAGACTAATAGCATTCCTTTGGGGATGCCAAAGACTGGGCTACATGTGCCACTGTGTAGTGCAGATCGGCCAGCTAAGGGGCCACAAGATTTGGCAGATGGCCTACTTACACCAGTGGAATGCCAAAGGACCTGCTGCCATGTCGGATCTTGTGGGAGAACAGCAGAAATGGGTCAGCACTGTGGGTGGGACAATGGTGACACAGGAAAGCAGACATTCACACTGTACCATATACCTTTTCAATCCATGGCAACACAGCTGTTGAAGGTCCAACTTGACACCAGCTCCAGATGAGACACAAAAGGAAGTCTGGAAATGATCTCTCTTTCTCTCTCTCTCAACAGTAGTGCTAGGTCCATGAGTATGGTATCTGTGGCTACAGAGCCAGAGATTGAGAGTTCAATTCTTCACTGTGTCTCCTGCATACACAGCCAACCTGTGTGGCCTTGGAGAAACAGTAGAGTCCCCGGGTGGCCCCAGAACAAGGGAATGGTAACCCACTTCTGAATACTCTGTACCTAGAAAACCCTGGAAAGGGTTACTGTAAGTCAAAATTGACTTGATGGCATCTAATTATTATTAACAAGATCCACAGAGAACATTGGGTATGGCTTGCATTATTCAATTAGCCTTATGGTGCAAAGCTGAAACATTTCAAATGAAAAGATCCTAAGAGTGGCTGGGTGTGGTGTAGCGGGGTGTCATCTTTGCATCCAAATGGTAGATTAGCACAACACTAGATGCCATACTGAGGTTCCTCCTCTGTTCTAGAAGACTGAATTTTCACTTCCTGGAAGAATTGTTTGAATCTACCTGGGAATCAGTAAGTTATAAAAGGGGGATGGCAAGGAGACAAGGTTATAAGGAAGCGGGGAAGGAAAGCAAGGGGAAGGGTTTAGAAGGGGTGGGTGGGAAATAGGATTTTCAAAATTACTCTTTCTCTTCAAAGCTCAAAATAGGGATGGGTGAGAGAAGAGTGAAATAAAGGATAAGATATTTTATATTTTTCTTGGGAGTGGGGGTCTGTCTGGTAAGCCTTTATTGAGAATTTATTCTCAACTTAATTGTTCAAAAATGGTCATATCCTCAATTTAAACTTAGCTGAATTAGGTTTTTGGCTCACAAACAGTTTACTAAATAGTTAATGCTTCCTACTAACTCTCCCATCTCTAGGTAGGACTTGATCAATGTGTTCCTCAGACTCTGCTTTAACATTTCCTTTCTGCAGTGGCGCTAGACGAGCAGAGGTTCAGATCATGCTATGGATTCTCTGCCTGAAACCAAGCCATCGGGGGCATGTTTGTATTGAAAGTTCATTAGCTGCCTCTGTGAGATATGTAGGTGGTGGCAGTACAGTCCTTAACTGGTGGACAATGACAGAATTTCCAGTGTTTGGAAGCTTCAGCTAGCAGAAAATAATAATACATAGGCTACATTGAATTAACTCCACTGGCTTCTGAGCTCAACGGAAGATGCTGGTTTTGATCAATAAAGCCCTGAACTGCTTGGGGTCAGGATATATGAAATAATGTCTCCATCTGTATGAATTTGTCTGGAGTTTGAGTTTCTCAAAAAGGCCCTCTTGCTTGTTCCACCACTCTTGAGACAAGGTTGGTAGGTACATGAGATACAGCGTTATTTCCAGGAACACTCTTGACTTTGGAAGTCCATCTCAAGCGAAGTTAGGCTGGCTCAGTCTTAATGAAGGAGCCTCATGATGCAGTGGTTAAACTGCAGTACTGCGCCCAAAACTCTGCTCACAGTTCGGGTTCAATCCCAGCTAGCCAACTCAAGATTCACTCAGCCTTCTATTGTTCTGAGGTGAATACAGTATCCGGCTTGGGCGGGGTGGGCGGGCAATGTTTAGCCTTCATAATTAAATTGTAAACCATCCAGAGAGTGCTTTAAGCGCTAGAGGGTAGTACATAAGCAGTACGCTTTATCGGCAGCTTAAACAATGATATTTGAAAGGGCCTTCAGTCTTCAGGACTGGTTTTTAAAACTTGCTCTTAGGGAATGTTTCAGATCTGCTTTTGTTTTTAAAAATATTTTAATCTGTTCCATTCTTTTAAACTTGTTTTGAAGCTACTGTAAATTGCTCAGGGAACCTGGTTCTTCTTGTTTTATGTTTAAAATAAATGAATAAATGCTGCCTCTGTTATTCTCTTCCCCTAATTCTTGGTGGCATAATGGAAGCATATGTTCCACTCGCATAACAAGAGATGGAGTACAAGACTGCTTTATAACAGACAGCCAACAAGGGCAAATCCACACAAGAAAACTCTTTGTAGGACTGAATTGTAACCTTACAAATACAAATACAAGGAATTATTCAATTAGTTAGCCTCTTCTTTTTAAAACCAATGACAGCTTATATTTGTGTATGAAGTTATGCATTTAGCATTTACATGTGTACAAATACTGGTGTCATTTTTACTTAAAAAATAGTAAAGATACAGTCCAGAGTATATTCATATTGGATCCATTTCCAAAAAAAAAAAGGGGGGTATACTGTCACGTTTCTCCAAGCACATGTAAGATAAGACAGTTTTCTCATTATCATATTTTTGTTGAATATTCTTTCTAGTTTGGCAAATAGTTTAGTTTCCAGTTTCTGGCACAAACATTTCTGGAAGCACTAACAGACTGCCAACAAAGAGTATCTTCAGTTCATCACCCTTAGTATCTTGAATTTCATCCAGCAGACTTAATCTCTTTTGCAATTTTTTGTGTGTGAAATTTGCACATTAATTTGATAACCATATCCCTGAATCCATAGGTTTTAAGGTAACAGATCACAAATATAAAACAAACAAACAGAAAATAAACAATGATTTAAAAAAATAAGGTTGTGGCTCATCCTAAGTCGAAAGACTACACTTCCCACCATTCTTGACCATTGGCTCTAAAGCTGACTGAAGTTGAAGGGAGTGGAGCCCAACATCTGGGAGACACAGATTCCCACCTTTGCTACACACCCAGTTCAATGCCCACAGAGCCATGTATTCCAAATTATTTTAATTTGGGATTCCTTCAGAGCAGCTATCTTCTACTGTGATTTTAAAGCTATAACTGAGAGTGCACAACTTATTACAGTGTTTGTGCCCAAGACATGATCCACTTTCATCTAACTTTTGCTTAACTATATAACTAGGTAAGATAATTCTGCAGCATATGTCTACACACTCAGTGAAACTGAATACAGGACAAACCAATCTGCCTGACAATACAGCTGTACCTGCTGCAGCTTGAAAATAAAATACTGTCAGCTATGATAATGTAACCACAAAAAGCAATGATTAAATCCCATCACAAGACCAGATGTTTCAGTTTCAAGTGGTACACACATCATCATCAAAAGGCGGGACACAAGTTTTTTTCACCAGAGAGTCTACATATTCTCTCTAGCTCAAAATGACATTCTTCATCTGTTTAATCATCTACATGGTAAACACTTATAATTTAACTGAGCCACCAATCTCATATTAAAACCATTTTTAGAACCTTCTGTTCTAGAGCCAGCTTCTAAAATTATATACATCCAACCACCACATGACAAGGAACTGGCAGCTGTACATCTGGGTGGGGTTCTTTCAAAGTTTGGCTTAAACCAGTTGAGAACAACTGGGTAATCTTCAACTTGTTCCACCATGACAAATGTATATTTAGAATGAACATGATCAGTGCAATCCTATGACACTATGGATCTCAAAGATTCTCTTGTCCTCACATAGTAGGCCTCTGTGTAACATCTCAACTCTGATTTTCAGCCTTGAAATACCACAATTTAAGTGTGAAAATCTGGTTATATATACAATTGTATCAGGAATGGTTATTTGCTTTAAAAATTGTATTATCAAATATGCTATCATAGGCAACATCTTTTTTGCTGCTCTTCATCTTGACTCAATGTGAACACTTGCACACATGACAACACAAACTTATACCATGTAATACACAAAAAATCTATTGTCATATAGAGAACAGAAGTTCTGAAATGACCATCTGACTACAATAGCTGAAATCCTGTTGCTTTGTTACATAGGCAGAAGGCAAATGTGCCAACATGCACTTGCTTCCAGCAGGCAATTTTCGGGATTCTTGAGCATGCACCAAACCAGCAGGTGTGTGTGTCCCCTGATAATCATAGCAGCAACTATTCAATTGTCAGTGAGTAAATGTTGCACCACTGGCTTTCTGCCTCCTTATCTGTGGAACAGGATTTTAGCCAGCATTTGGTGCTTCCTACAAAAAAGAACAACCTTTCTCCCTTATTATTAGTGCTATCCTAATGTCAACAGCATATCATATTATCTTTATCTTAAATATATAGTTTCTATTTAGCAGCAGTAAATATTGTTCTCAAGGTATTGTCATCTAGGTTATTCTGATTTTGGACTTAGTCACTCTAAACCAGTGGTTCCCAAACTTGGGTCCCAAGCTTGGGATGTTCTTGGACTAAAACTCCCTGAAGCCTTCACCACTAGCTGTGCTAGCCAGGATTCCTGGGGGTTTTAGTCCAAGAACATCTGGGGACCCAAGATTGAACACATGTTTTTTTAAAAAATAATCATTCTTTTAACAAAAGAAACATAAATAAAACCCACAGAAATGCTTCTTTTCAAAAACTAGGCGGTCACCTCTGGCTTTGCTTGGAGGGGCTGACACTAAGAGGCTGGAAACACCTTGGGTACATAAAAATGGACCCTACACCTCTGGGGTTTGCCCACCACTCCCTTATATACAAGATCAAGGACCTAGCCAGACCTCAGAAGACAAGGCATAGCTTTATGTGAAAGTGACTCAAGTCTCAATGAATTTGAGCCCTTATTGAACCAAGCACTTGATAAATGACACAAACTGTTTCTTTTCCCAGTGAAGCTTGCTCACCACTAATATTACGCTAAGAGGCTGAAGACCTACAAGGAAGATACAGACAAGACAGTACCAGGTGGGAAAACAGTCTCATCTGCAGAATGTGTGCAGTGCACGGGCTTGTGTAGTTTGCAACCCTTTGTGTATTTACATACGGCTCATGGTCCGGTACTACTTCAGTGTTATCTAACAGAATGAAACAGCTCTCCCCACTCTCCACTGATACTTCACCTGTGAGGTAGGTATTATGTGAAGAATTGATAAAGTAATGAGATAAGGGCTGGGCCATATCTTCGTTCAAATCCAGTTTTTCAGGTGGAACCACTCCATTTTCCTCTCCACTCAAATAGCTCATAAATCCATCCACTGATATCTGCCCTGGGAGGAAGGAAAGAAATTCAAGAATAGAGATTTTATCTCCAGGTACTCATTTGCCTTGCATAAACTCATTCAGATTCTCATTTTTAGAGTGCAACATTTAATACATTACTCATTGTATTATCATTAAGTCTCAACACCAGGCTTCCGTTGACCCTTACCTACAGACTGATCTCGAAACACAAAGCAGTGGTAAAACAGCAGTGGGGAACCTGTGACTGTACCATTGGACTACAATTCCCATCAGCCGCTTCCTCCATAATACTGTGCTGAAGGATGATGCAAATTGAAGACCAACCAAACATCTAGCCAGTCACATGTGCCCTATTCCTTAAAAAAAGATAGCAAAGAGACTTGTTGTTATTATTCAATAAAGTTTTGCTGGAAAGTGAGTTACCCAAGAACATCCATCACATTGGTTTATTGCAAAATTCGATCTGACTGGGTGCAGACAAAAAGGGTACAGAACTGCAGGAGAGTAGAGCAGAGAACCCAGTCAGTGCAGAATCCACAAGTACGGTTGACAGACCAGTGAAGAAGACCAAAGAGGGAGAAAACGAGTGCGGAGTGGAAGTGGACTGAATCAGAAAAACATTAATTAAGTACTATGCCACTGTATGTGAACCTAAGAACCTAAGAACTGGGTGAATAAGTCTTTGTGGAGAGTTTCTTTGCACACATGTGGACAGAAGAAAGAGAGAGGAAGGAAGGTGTGAAGGGAGTGTGTATGAGTATCATACATGAAGCCCATGTCATACCATGTCTGGAAGAAATTTATAAATTAGTATCAGAAAAAGAGTTCAGCTATAATTCCAAACTCCTATCTATTCATGTGATCTCAATCAAGGCTATATTTACACATTGCTGAAAAATGAGGTGGATTGGACCACCTCAGTCTCATTGTTGAATACTCAGCTATATTAAACACTTCCTTGAAAAAGAAAAGTAACACAGCTGGTAAAGACATGGGTTAGAAACCTCCACCCACTTTACTAGACTCTACATAAGTGAGCATGAAACATGGTCCTTTCCACCCTGTGGTCTCTGAAATGTAAGTCTTTTCCACTACTCTGTGTTCTACCCTATGTTGAACAGAAAAGGGTGACAAACCACAACAGCTGTACAATACCACGTTGCACGCTTTCTCTATTGTGTAGAGAGAATAAGGCAATTTTTCTCTAAGCCTGTCCTTTTAACTGTGCCATTTTTTCCTCAATCACGATTAAGCAGTGCTGCAAATGTCAGAAAAGGTGAACGCTTGATTGCAGAACAGGAAGACCCAATGTTTTCAACAGTTTTTTAAAAAATAATAACCACCCACACACCAAGGTTGAAAGGAGGTGAAGCTTCATACACACATGTATGTTATAAAAGGATTGTTAATTGCAATCAAGTATGGTGGATAAACTATCCCAACAATTTTCACTTGATAATGAGAATTACTTGAATATTACTGAATAAGTATGTTTGAGTAACCTCTTTCCAAGTATTATAAAAACATTACCAACTCCTATGGGATATTTGGTAACTTCTGAATACTTTACTGCCCATGCCAGTTTGGATACTCTGGAAGATTTATTTTTTTAAGATTAATCTTTTTCAAGTTTTCTTTCTGAAGTACCAGTTATTTCCTGGATCCTGGTTAAAATCCCAGTCTACATTTCAGCAGTCAGAGCGAGAACAGTGAAGCAACCTCCGTGGAAGTTTTGGATCCAATTTCAGTGTTCCTTTTCAAACAGAAGAAGAAACCTTTCTACAAATGGACAATCAAGCCCTGCCAGTCGCAGAGAAGATTTACTTTTATATTATTAGAATTCCAGTAAGGTTCTGATAGTGATGTTTCCAGTGACAACAGTGCAATCCTAATGTCCTCCATATGGTCATATTATTAATAGAATGGCTTCTGTCAACTCCAATTGGTTTCTTTCCAGATATGACGTCAAAAGAGCAAATAAGAACATTCAGTGAATATACAATGAGACGGAGGAACAAAGTTTTAAGATTATACTTCCAGAAGTCTCTTTACTTTCACAAAGTATAAAGGGTTCAGTGATTATGCTAGATAGTGATAATATATGACTAAATGTATCAAATAATGATAGAATCAAGTCTGCAAGAAATCATCTGTATTTACACCTTTTCTTCCTAACCTCATACGCAGCTGAACAGAGCTTGTGCTGAAATCTCCTTTCATAACCCAGTTCAGGGGGATAAAAAAGGGGCATATTATGAAGAAAGCTGCCTGCTTTTATTTCTTCTTCCTCCTGGGATTTCTTTTGCTATTTTTTTCAATAAAATGTGCACGAGTTAAAAATGGCTCAGGAAATGGGCAGCACTAATAGCTAGTCCTTTTTGTGAAGTCTAGACTCATTCCTTGTGAACAAAACTACTGAAAAGGAACACTAGTTATTTTTCTTCTTCGAAACAATATTCTAGAGCTCTTTTATCTACTACAGTCTTTCAAAAGGAAGCAGATCAATGGAATGAAAAGCAACAAGGTGGGCCTTTTCCCATGCAGTGGTTCTGCTCCTGAAAATGTAGACAATGGTCTTGACAATAGCCCTGTTAAGAGGCTCTTCCCATCCCAATGAATTAGCATTATGTGAGGGGGACATACACTGCTTCGCACTAATCAGGAAAATAAAGCTGTACAGTTTGGAGCCTTCATGTGGAAGCACTTTAGAAATTGGGGGTGGGGGGCAGAGTTGTAACCCACAAGGGAAACTTCCAGAAGAAACAAAATCTCCCTGCTGTAGAACCGTTTCCTTTCCAACATGCAGAGAGCAAGAATGAATGGACAGGGTGATGTGATCGAAGAACTGAAGCTTGTGTGGTCATCCCCACTCTATCCCTCATTGCATAAGAGTATATACGAGAAGAAGGTCACAGCAAACATGATCAATTCGTAGGCTGAACCCATCGCATTAAAGCAAAGAAACTTTTTAAAAGAATGGGCGTCAAACATTTGTAAACAAACGTATCACATCAGCACGGCTTATTTTGAGCTTCGCCGTGGAGTATAATAATTGAAAAAAAAAACATAAAATGTGTGTAGATATACTTATTGTGTGGACACCATGTGTGCCAAAAAAAATATGACTGCAAACGGCTCTAACATCTAAAACTGTGACACACTTTTTCATTTAAAATATTTATATCCCACCCTTCTCCTTAAAAAGGACCCAAGGTGGCTTATAGTATTAAAAAACAAACGGAATTAAAAGTTAATGTTGTTATTACAAATGTTAAAAAAGAATTTAAAATATAATATTTAAAACTAGTACATAAAAATAGTACTAAAAATACAGCACTGAAAACAACAAAAATGCAACAGTCCTGTTTTATATCAAACACACACACACCCCTTCATGAAGGGGAAGCTTGCCTGTCGAGAAAGGTATTTGCCAAGCCTGGCCTCCAGTGGGAGGGAGTTCCAAAGTCTGGGAGCAGCAACAGAGGAGGCCCTCTACCATGTCCCCAAGAAACACACCTGTAAAGGTGGTGGGACTAAGGGAAAGGCCTCCCTCCTCCAATGATTTTAAAACCTGGGGGGAGGGGGCTCAGAAAGGGAGATGCAGTCTTTGAGATAGCACAACAAATCATGTTCACTGTGATTGCTCAACTTATGGCAATTCACTTCTACACTGTCTTTGTTGTGTTGGCATAAGACCCCAAAAGGATTTTGGCCATTAAAATTAACACTGTTGTTAAACTGAGGCGGCGACCTACACTGAAATAAATTAACACCTACGAAAACATTCACGGTGCTCACTGTCAGAGTTTTCTGCTACACATTTGATGTAGACACACTTAGCTGTCCTTCTGCAGGCGGACAAAGACCCTTTTCCTCCAGAACACCTTTAGTAAATAACTGGTTGCTAAGGAGGGTTTTTTAAAAATGGGGGATGCTGTATCTTTTACCTTGTTTTATGTGCTTTCAAATGATTTTAAACTATTTTTGTTCAATAGATTTAATATATATACAATACAAATTTATTCTACAGCCAAAGGCCCGTTTAATATATATAGCATGCTTAATTGTATTATAGCATACATTACAATTAATATGCCAATTCATATTGTAATATTGTAATTCATTGCATTTTAGACTGTCTTATATATCTTTTAAATATTTTTATAAGCCACTTTGAGACAAGTTCTTGAGAAAAATAAAAATGCATGAATGGATGAAGTCTAACAAGTACACAATGCAAACTCTACTGGATATTCCTGATATGTCCCCGAGGTTGCACGAGGATAGCCAGTATCAACATACTTTTTTTGTTATGTTAATCAGACAGATAATAGAAACACAATCTAGTATTAGTATTAGGCATCCTTCAGTCTCGAAAGACTATGGTAACGTGCTCTGTATGGAGGACTTGGAACAGCATCTAGTGTGGCTGAGAAGGCCAATTCGAGAGTGACAATCCCTTCCACACTGAAGACAAATACAATCTGTCCCCTGTCCAGCTCCCTGATTTTGCTGCTTCCGTGACTGCCTCTTTGCCTCGGTCTGCTGGACAAGGGTCTCTTCAAATTGGGAGAGGCCGTGATGCAACGCCTGCCTCCAGGCTGAATGCTCCGATGTCAGGGTTTCCCATCTGTTGAGGTCCATTCCTAAGGCCTTCAGATCCCACTTGCAGATGTCCTTGTATCGCAGCTGTGGTCTCCCTCTGGGGCGATTTCCCTCCACTAATTCTCCATACAGGAGATCTTTTGGAATCCGACCATCAGCCATTCTCACGACATGCCCAAGCCAACGTAGACGTCGCTGTTTCAGTAATGTATACATGCTAAAAATTCCAGCTCGTTCTAGGACTACTCTGTTTGGAACTTTGTCCTGCCAGGTGATACCAAAAATGCGTCGGAGGCAACGCATATGGAACATGTTCAGCTTCCTCTCCTGCCGTGCACAAAGGGTCCAGGACTCACTGCAGTACAGGAGTGTGCTCAGGACACAGGCTCTATAGACCTGGATCTTGGTATATGTCATCAGCTTCTTATTGAGCCATACTCTCTTTGTGAGTCTAGAGAACATGGTAGCTGCTTTGCCAATGCGTTTATCCAGCTCGACATCTAGAGAGAGAGTGTCAGAGATCGTTGAGCCAAGGTACACAAAGTCATGAACAACCTCCAATTCTTGTGTGGAGATGGTAATAGAGGGAGGCGAGTCCACGCCCTGGCCCATGACTTGTGTTTTCTTCAGGCTGATTGTTAGTCCAAAGTCTTGGCAGGCCTTGCTAAAACGATTCATGAGTTGTTGGAGGTCTTCAGCAGAGTGGGCAACAATGGCTGCATTATCGGCGAAGAGGAAGTCCCGCATGCATTTCAGCTGGACTTTGGTCTTCGCTCTCAATCTAGAGAGATTAAAGAGCTTTCCGTCTGATCTAGTCCGGAGATAGACACCTTCTGTTGCAGTTCCAAAGGCGTGCTTCAGCATGACAGCAAAAAAGATCCCAAAAAGGGTTGGTGCGAGGACACAGCCCTGTTTCACTCCGCTTTGGATGTCAAAGGGATCTGATGTTGAACCATCAAAAACTACAGTGCCCTTCATTCCCTCATGGAAGGACCTGATGATGTTAAGGAGTCGAGGTGGACATCCAATCTTGGGAAGTATTTTAAAAAGGCCATCCCTGCTAACCAAATCAAAGGCCTTTGTGAGATCTATGAAGGCGACAAAGAGTGGCTGTTGTTGTTCCCTGCATTTCTCCTGCAACTGTCTGAGGAAGAATACCATGTCAGTGGTGGATCTATTAGCTCGAAATCCACACTGTGATTCTGGATAGACTCTGTCTGCGAGCACCTGGAGCCTCTTCAGCACAACACGGGCAAGCAGCTTCCCTACAACGCTGAGAAGAGAGATGCCACGGTAGTTATTGCAGTCGCCCCTGTCTCCTTTGTTCTTATACAATGTGACGATGTTTGCATCCTTCATGTCCTGTGGTACTCCACCTTCCCTCCAGCAAAGACAAAAGATTTCATACAGCTCGGTAGTGATGGTCTCTTTACAGCACTTCAGCACTTCAACAGGGATGTTATCCTTTCCAGGTGCCTTGCCGGAGGCGAGGGAATCCAAGGCCGCTTTTATTTCTGCTAAGGTTGGTTCACTGTCCAACTCTTCCAAGACAGGCAGGCACTCAATGTTATTTAATGCTTCTTCGGTTACTACATTCTCTCTGGAATATAGCTCAGAGTAGTGCTGCACCCAGCGGTCCATCTGCTGTGCTCGGTCCTGGATGATCACGCCTGTAGCAGACTTCAAGGGAGCAGATTTCTTCTGTATTGGACCTAAAGCCTGCCTGATACCGTCATACATTCCTTTGATGTTACCTGTGTCGGCTGCTATCTGTATCTGAGAGCAGAGCTGAAGCCAATAATCGTTGGAACATCTCCTGGCAGCCTGTTGGACTTGGCTACGAGCAGCTCGAAGAGCTTGCAAGTTGTACTCGCTAGGACAGGCTTTGTATGCTGCTAGAGCTCTCCTCTTATCCTCGATGGCTGGCATCAGCTCCTCCGAATGGGCTTCGAACCAGTCGGCCGTCTTTTTGGTCTTCTTGCCAAATGTGGACAAGGCGGTGTTATACACAGCGTTCTTGAAATGTTCCCATCGTTCAGGTGCATTTGCATCAGCCGGGCCTGGAAGGGTTTCCTCAAACGCCTGGGCAAATTCCTCCACTTTTCTTTGATCGCGAGTCTTGCTGATGTCAATACGTGGTCTTCCTTCCTTTTTCGTGTGATATAATCTCTTTGTTCGCAGTTTTACTCTACTAGAGTAAATGTTAATCAGACAGATAATAGAAACACAATCTACCTGTACAATAAAAGATTCTAATATTCCTTTCCTAAATTCTATGGCCAATGGCAATACAGCAAACCAGGAGTTGAAGTGCTTTGGCAAAGTCTCAGTTGGTGTAACCTGCTCTTTCTTAACAATAGCTAGAAGGTGCCGTACATACACAAACCTAAGTGAAACTCTAGCTCAGTAGTACTCCTGTATTCTGTCACAATGATAAATGCGTGTATGTATATTTAACATCAATCAAAGCACAAGGCACATAGACCAATGTCTATCAATGCAGGGGGGAAAAAACATTAAATTAGCAACATACTGCTATATTTGGTTTCTACTCCAGTAATCTATTTTTGGCTCCCACAGATCTATTCAGTGTAAGAATAACCCTTCGACTACACAAGGGACCTGGCTGCTGACTCCACTCCTTTACTTGCCTGATAGATCTCTATTAAGATGCTGCTGACCACTTCACTGAGCCTACGCTTGGCTCTTCTGCACATTACTAAGTAACAGAATTTACCCTCTCTCAAAGAGGGAGAAACCCTCTCTGTGCCTCCCCAAGAAATGCAATCTGCTTTCATCAAAGAGACTACTTATTATGCCCTCATGCTGATGCTACTCACCTGACAGAGAATGTTTGACTACTGTGACTTTATATTGATGCTATATGACTCAAGGAGAGAGACCAATAACTGTGATTTCATGCTGAGATACCTACTTGCGAATTTCAGGCTGACCACTGTGACCTCATAATGACGCTGCCTGCCAGCAGGACAGAGACTGGCCACTGTGACCTCATGTTTGTGCTCCCTACCTGAAGGTGAGATGCTAGCCATTGTGACCTTAGGCAAATGCTGCCTGTTTGAAGGACAGAGACTAGCCAGAGTGACTTTGGCCTGACACTGAAAGAGGCTAGCTATTGTGATATATAGGTGCTGCCAGTTCAAAGGACAGAAAGTGACTACTTAACTCTCAGGCTGATGCTTCCAGTATGAAGTAGAGAGAGAGAGAGAGAGAGAGAGAGAGAGAGAGAGAGAGAGAGAAGAAAAACAAGGTCTGTGTCCACACGTTCCCAACCAAAAATTACATTTTAAACGAGCCAACAGTAAAGTTAAAACTCAGAATTAATACTGCAAGCAAATAAAAAACATTACCTTCAGAAACCTATCAAAGCATCATATTCATGGTTTATAGCATCAGTTCCCAACCTTGGGCCCCCAGATGTTCTTGGACTACAAGTCCTAAAACTCCTGGTCAGCTAGTGGTGAAGGCTTCTGAGAATTTTAGTTCAAGAACACCTGGGGAATCAATGTTGGGAGCCACTGGTTTATACGATCAGGGGAGGAGGGAAGGGAAGGACTGATGATTGCCGGATAGTTCAGTGGCTTAGGTTTCTGGCTGTGGAGTCAGAGGTTGGCAGTTCAATTCCCCCACTCTGCCTCTCTGACAGGGGTTGAACTTAGTGATCCATAGGATCCCTTCCAGCTCTGCAGTTCTAAGATGATGATCATGATCATGATGGTGGTGGTTATTTCCCTACACAGATTTTTTTGCAGTTAGCTACAATCAAAGCAGCCAAACCCCAAGAGGAGAACGCTAAACTTCCATGCAACTACATGCAGTACATGTTGAAGCAGCAGCAGCAGTTTTCTGCTCTTGACCTGTAATCCATCTCTTTCTTGGAGATGTGGGTAAAAGCTCTTAGCACTTGTCAGAGCTGCAAAATCCCACTTAATGTGTGCCATTTCAAAACACAACGAGCAATAAAAGGGAACAAATCTCACTAACCCATCATGCAAGACTACACTTCCCTCTTGCTGAGACACAGCCCTCTAAACCTCTGTTTGTTAACCCGTATCACTGATGCTTCCCTTTAATTTTTGGATTTATATTCTTCATCCCTTTAATTAACAAACATAAAACACTTCCTTAAGCATCTAATAATATGCTGAAAGAAAATTGCTACATAAACAGCAGGAGCTCATATTCCAATAAAATCTTTGGTTAAACTCATAACTAAATGTCATTAGCCGAGGCACCTACTGCAGATAAATGAATGTTCACAAAAGGGGACCCCCTTCAGCAAATTGGATCAAATGCTCTTTTTAATTTATTTTCATTTTATTTACTCCAAGATATAATTACAGAATGTTAATAGGTTAGGTTTTGCAATATTATGTCAGGTTGGATATCACAGGGGACTTTGGGAAAGTACATTCTTCCCACAAAACAGGGGGGGAAAACCAAACCCTGTTCTAAGGAGCTTTCCCAAAACATGTATTGATCTTCCCAAATTTTACAGGGCTCAAAATACTCAGCCTATAGAGCAGAACAAAATTCTGGCTTGAAGCTACTTTGCTTCTTCTTGTAGGAGGCTGAGTACAAAACAGAGAGAGACTTCAATGCACTGGGAGAGAAATGATGGAGCAAAGCAATCTCCTGAACAAATGAGGGGAGATGAGAGCTCCTACTTTCACGATCCGCCAAAAGTCTGTGTTGGGGCCTCTGTCCTTGTTACATGTTTTGTACAACAATTCCCCAAATTCCCAAGCTAACATGATCAGTCAGGCTTTATGTTAGAAGCATTGTAGTACAATTAATAAACAGATAATTTTCATCCAGTGATGGGCAACACCAAGAACATTTGGGGCAGCTAACATCAAGTTTTCCACAGTACATGTTGAGGGACACAGAGTACACTGACTAGGGTATGATACTGCCTGTTCTTTGCACTCACAAAGAACTCTGTCAGTGCAAAGCACCATCTTGGTTCTGCTAACCCCAATCTGCAGCCTACGAAGTGACTTCCAAATAACCCATTTCTCTGTGTGACCAAGGTCTAGTCTTTCCTGGCATTCCACCCATTTTAAGAAGTGGGTAGTTCTTTCTTTCCCCAGTCTTCCTTAAAAATCCAAGTACAATTGTAGCTCCAGCTTGCCTAGTGTTTGCAGTGACAGTGTAGGGCCAGGAGCACCCTAGCAGCTACCCATGCATACTGGCGCTGATCTCAGTTCAGTTCAGATCTCTTCC